>BSBM01000321.1:23435000-24035000 GCA_027924585.1 Larix kaempferi
TTCCACTAAGTCTAGCTTATGGGGGGTGTTAGATCAATACTATACCTTAGTACCTTAATCATTAATTAATTAATGGTTATTAGGTGCTAAACTGGTTAATAATACATCCCTAGGTGTGAAACTGGTTATTATGAAGTGCTTTGGACTTATCTGGATAAGTGTGAACAAGTTCACAATGTATGAGCCAAAGTATGGGCAAAGAGGTGGTCAAACTAGCTGTTAGGCATGCTTATCCAAGCATTTATTGCCCCGGCATGCATAAGGCACCCTCTTTCCCTATTTTAAGGAGCTTCCTTAACCAAGTGTGCTCATGCATTGTATGTGGACATTTTCCATTCCCTAGGCCATTTTTGGCATGCCTAAGCCTAACCAAATTCTACCAACCACCTCCTCCACATGTGTGAACCCCAGTTTTGGTCTACCATCTCACCCAGTGTTCACATACACAATTTGAACCTGTTTGGGATATTTTGGATCCATTTGGCCAAACGTAGGGGGAATTGAGGCTAAATCTAAGCTAGCTAAGTGTGGACACTCCAAGTGGATATTTTTCCTTACTATTTCTATGTAAGGATGATCCAAGATCATTGTAATATTGGACAATTAATAATATCTCATATTTGATCATTTGTGCATTTCTGGAATTTTGATCATTTGTGTTGAGTTTTGATCATTTGTTCATTCGAAAATAGTTTTGCACTTGTCTCTTGCTTAATGAATTTAATCTTTCAGTTGTGAGGAATCCATGGTAGCTAGATCCTACTGTGACATAGATTTTACAACTCAGGGTGTTCACAGCAAAGCATATATCTGGCCTAGTATTTGTAAGATACATCAACGACCCAATAATCTGTCTGTACTGAGTCACATCCACTAATTTTGACGATTCATCAGCTAACAGCTTCAAGTTGGTATCCATGGGAGTGGCCATGGATTTACATTCCAACATATCAAATCTTTTCAAGATTTCCACAACATACTTTCCCTGGTTAAGAAAGATTCCTTTTGGGCCTTGCCATACTTCTAGACCTAGGAAGTAATGCATCAATCCAAGATCTTTCATCTCAAATTCTACAGCTAGCTTCTTCTTGCTTTACATGATCTATTTCTCATTTCTTGTCAGAAATAAATCATCCACATACAGTAATAGTATGACAGGTTCACCATTCATAACCTTAAGGTAAAGGTTAGGGTCAACTTTACTTTTGGTAAATCCCAAGCTTGTCAAGAAGCTATCAATTCTCCTATACCAAACTCTAGGAGCTTGTTTCAACCCGTACAGAGCTTTCTTCAACTTGCATGCGTGAGTTCTTCTATCTTCAACTTCAAATCCTTGTGGTTGTTCTAGGCACACTTTTTCCTCAATTACACCATTCAAGAAGTATTTCTTCACATCCATCTGGTGTAAGCTCCACTTCATCATGGATGCAAGTGCCATGATGGTTCTAATGGAAGTGTACCTTGCAACTGGTGCAAATGTTTCTTCACAGTCAATTCCCTCTTTTTGAGAGAATCCTATGGCCACAAACCTTGCCTTATACTTTTCAATGCTACCATCCGCAGCATGCTTTATCTTGTATATCCATTTGGAGGATACAACACTCTTGTCTTTTGGTTTGGGCATTACATCCCAAACATCACTCTTCATTATTGATTGGTACTTTTTTGTCATTGCTTCTAACCATTTTTTCTTATGAATTGCTTCTTCATAACTGGTTGGTTCTTGATCTACAATATCACACATCAAATCCACATAGCTGGAGAATGGCTTTGGTTTCTTTCCTACTCTTGAGGAACCTTCTGTAGCTCCATATCTTTCTACTTCTTGTATAATTTTTCTTTCCCATGCCGACTTTCTTTTCCGTGATATGTTCATAGGTGGGGGTTCTTGAGGTTCTAGCATATCATGGTCTTCTGGTGTTTCTTCTTCAGGGAAGGAAACAACTTCTATAATTCTAGGAGGTATATCTTCTTCATATACTTCTTCATACTGGCACTTTCTGGATATTTTGAGAGCAACTTCTTCATCAAAGGTTACATCTCTACTAATTCCCATGTGATGGAATCTTGGGATGTATATTCTGAATGCCTTGGATGCTTCACAATACCCAACAAATATTCTCTTCTTTCGAGAAGGGTCCAACTTATATCTTTTCTCTTTTGGTATGTGGACATATATAGGGCACCCAAATATCTTGAGGTGGCTTACCTCAGACTTCTTCCCTATGACCACTTCGTATGGAGTCTTGAATCCAATGGCACTACGAGACAATCTATTTTGGACATAGATTGCCATCCTTGCTGCTTCAGCCCATAGATGCATAGGAATTTCTTGATCATGTATCGTTGTCTTCACTGCTTCCATAATGGTTCTAGTCTTTCTTTCCACAACACCATTCTGCTGAGAATTGTAGGGAGCAGTTAGTTCACTCTTGATCCCATCTTCTTTACAGAAGACTTCAAAGTCCTTTGAAGTATATTCTCCACCATTATCTATCCTAAGTGTCTTGATTCTCTTTTCTGAATGATTTTCTATCAAGGCTTTGAATTCCTTGAATTTTCCAAATACTTCATCTTTTCCTTTTAGGAAACATATCTAAGTCTTTTTTGAATAGTCATCAATAATTGTAAGGTAATATTCATAGCCACTCAAAGATGTGTAGGGCATTGGACCACACACATTTGAATGGATCAATTCCAAAGTACTTTTAGTCTTTGTTTCAATCTTTGGAAATCGATTCTTGATAGTCTTCCCTTTTGCACATCATTTGCAAGTGCCTTCATGATCAACCTTCAAATCTGGTAATCATGTTACTACTTTGATCACATAGGGTAGTGCCTTGTAGTTAATGTGAGCAAGCCTTCTATGCCATATCTCACTTGGGCTAGTGGCTTCATGAACAAGGGTTGCTTCTGAATGTCCCTTGAGTTTATATAGCCCTCCTTCTTCTTCACCAATGACAACTGCATCCTGAATTGATTTTCCTTTGGACCACATGAGTACTTGTCCATCTATGAATGTAACCCTATAACCTTTCTTATCTAATGTTGAGATAGAAAGTAAGTTCTTCTTTAATCCTGGTACATATTAAAATTCCTTCATTTTCATGGGGGTTCCAGAGTCAAGCTTGTAGCTTGCTTCACCAATTCCTTTGATGGGATATTGGTAATCATCTCCTAATGATACCTTTTGTGGAGAGGTTCTTTCTTCAAGTCTTGACAAAGTTTTCTTTTGTCCCGTCATGTTCTTGGAAGCACCACTATCAATAATCCATGTATCTTCTCCATGTGTTATGGACCCAGAGAGTGTAGAGAATAGAACATATTTTTCTGTATCTTCTTCTTATACCTTAGTTTTTTTTCTTTGAGGTCTTTCCTCCTCTTATTCTTCACTATCATCTTTTGCTAGATGTGCTTGATGTCTTCTATGGTGGAAACCCTTGTTTTTCTTTGAGGGATAATTTCTAGCAATGTGTCCTATTTTGTGACAATTGAAACATTGGAATGAAGAGTGATCTCTTTCTGGATTGGTTCTTCTTTTCTTTTGAAACCTTTGTGGAGGTTGAGACTCCTTGCGGATTTCCTTTTGAATTTGGATTGACTTCTTCTTCTCTTGGTATGGGTAGCTAATGATTGATTATCTTCTTTGAGTAAGGCTTCTCTATTGGCTACTCTAGCCTCTTCTTGAATCCAATCCTCCCATACAATGTCAAAATTCATGCTTTCTTTTCTGGCACACATGGTCTGGATGAATGAATTTGAGGTCTAGTGAGACCATTGAGAGTAGTCATGACTAGTTCATCTTCATCAAGGGAGTCTCCAATGGCTTCTAGTTGTTCCTTGAACTAGGAGACCCTCGTGAAGTAATCTTGAATGGATTCTCCTTGACTCGTCTTGGTGCCCTTTAATTGAGATCTCAGGTTCATCTTCCTATTGATGTTCCTTCCTTCATACATTCTGGCTAGAGAATCATACATTTGTTTTGGGGTCTTCTTTGATGACACTTGAGGTACCAAGTGGTCTTTGATAGAATTAGCAATGATTCTCTTTTCCCTAATCATGTCCTTCTTGTACTTCTCTTTAGCTTCATCTTCCACAGGTTCTGCAACTTCAACTTTGATGTATTGGGCAAGATCATTCTCTTCAAGAATGAGGCCAATCCTATATTTCCATGCCCAGAAATTCTCTATTCCCTCTAGTTTACCCTCAAGCTTAGTGCTTGGGGCCATATTATCCAAGAGGTCACCAAAAATTGAAAATTCTCAAAATGAAAAACAGAACTTACCAAGAGATGTGCTTGACTTAATTGAGTTGACCGGTGTACTTGGTTTTTGAAAAATTCAACTTTTCACCCTTCAAACTTGACCAACGAATTTTGGATCTGCAACAAGTTTTCTGGTTCACAGCTTTTCTGGATCACTGGTTCCCTGGCTCATAGTTTTTGGGTTCACTGGCTCGCAGCTTTTCTGGTTCACTGGTTCGCAGTTTTTCTGGTTGTTCTGGTCCAAGATTCAAACTAGGGTTTGACTTATCTCGAGGTTCTACCCACTCAAAAACTTCGATCTAGGGCTCAAAATTTTGTTTTTGAGGAGGAGCATCTATCTATGCAATCAGATTCCAAAAATTCCAACTTTTGTAGAAACCCTAATTTCTCACTGGAGGAAGAAGAGAGAGATTTTCACCTTGTGAAAGATGTGATATTCAAGCTAGCTCTGATACCATGTTAAGTTAAACATAAAATTCACAACAAGAGCATAATAAGGATCACTAATATTAACACGGATTTATCCTGGGAAACCCTCATGGGGTAGAAAACCCAACAAAACTTCCTCAATATAGATGATCAACAAATACAAAGATGTAATCCCCAAACAAGATCTCCTTCTCCTCGTTCACAGATCTCTCTCTCTCTCCTATGCGCGTTCACAAGTGAGTGAGTGTGTGTGTTCAAATGAGGACTACACCTCCTCTATTTATACTTTACTTCACTTGACTTTTAACCCTAACTGGGTCGACTTCTCCTAGGAGTGTCTAATAACCCTATATAACTTAACTCAAGGCCGACCTCTCTAGGAGAGTCTAATAACCCTATAAATAACATCCCAACGAAGGAATAAAACATCTCCAGATGAATAATAATAAAGTACAAATAAAATATTCTTAGAAGTTACAATATTTCAACACTATTTACATCTTTTGAAGCACTTTAAGACTCAACTCTACATATAATCTGCTTAGCACTTCATAAGATTATGATCCCTTGGGTTGACAACTTAATGTTCATAATTTATGCATATAAATCACCCCACATTTTTGGCGTCATTGACGGGGAAGTGCTTGAGTTAGTCTGGAAGTGAGTGTGTGATTATTTCTTCTAGATGATTGTAGCGATATCATTTTATACTCGAAGGAGGGGGAGTGGTAAGATGTGGGAAATATCATATGCATATTATGTAGATAGATTCCGCCAAACAATTGTTGTGCTGGTCTAGTGTGCTTTCTTTTAAGATTGAATGTCAATAGTAGCTTTGCAATTTTTTAATTTAAAAAGACGCCCCCCCCTACAGTAATCCATGTGCAAGACATATATTATTATCCAACAAAGTGAATTTAATTATGCTCAATATTTGTTCAGGAAAGGAAGATGTACTCCAAGAAATCTCTAAAATCCTTGCAGCATTAGGGAACATCTTTCATTTCAGAAAGAGAAGATCTTGATAGCATTCCTTAACATATATAAACTTCAGGAAGTGGTATAGGAGCAGAAGTGTGAAAATCCTCACAGCAGATCTAAGAGATGATGTATCTCACAAGAGAATAATTATGATTAAGCAAGAAAATAGAAGAAGAGTGATACATGCAGTATAATGAGCAAGAGAATAATATGGTACAGTAGAACTTAGATAGAAGCATTAATACTTCGGTCATGCTAGTTAATTAATCACAATATGGACAAATAAATAGTACAATGGTAGAGAGGATTCGAATGCCCAAGGTGGCAATTCGAATTAGCCTCTCAGAGTGATCATAAGATCAATAGAGTGTCATCGGAGCACAACTAGGTGTCCTCATGATCATCGGAGCACAACTGGAAGTCTTCATCGTCATCAGTGGAGTCATCAATGCTCAAGTAACTGTCAACCATCAGTCAAACTAACTCTGGTAGGTGTAACTCAGTGTAACTAAGTGTAACTGAGTGTAACTGAGTGTAACTCAATGTAACTAAGAGTAACTGAGTGTAACTGAGTGTAACTGACTGTAACTGACTGTAACTGAGTGTAACTGGACTGGTAGGTGAAGAAGGGCGAGTTGCTCCCTAAAATCAAGGAAGAAGGGCGCATTAAGCAACTGGAGGGCTAAAACTTAATAGTGAGAAGCTCCTGGGGGCTGGCTAACTGAGGGCTAGGTGTTGGACTGATGACTGGGATGCATGCAAAATGCATGCAAACCCTAGAATGCATGCAAACCCTAAAAGGTGCATGCATGACTGAAAATGTAAATGATCAAAATACTAGTGGGACTAGGATGGAGTATAGGAATATCCTAACAAGAAGATCCATGAGAAACACAGAATTAAAGTTTCTCTCTACTTCTCCTTGCAGAACTGAAGAGGAGACCAAAGAACCATGGACAACATTCAAAGGAGAGCAGGTATGATGCCCTGAGATCGAATAATTTCTTGCAAGTTTGTGCCTAGATCCTTTGTACAAGAGACAAATGTTTGAAGAGTATACAAGGTATGACAAAGGAGGACCTGCAAATTAGTACTAATGAAGAAGAGAACCAAGGGAGTAGAGATTACATTGAAGAATGGTTCCAAACAGTCATCAAGCCAGGGCACCACTTTCTTCTTGAACACCTCTCATTCAAGCATATCAGATGGTTCCTCATATCCATACATTCATTGAGGTATATTTTTCATATTTGGAAATAAGTTTATTTGTAATCCTGTTGCACACATGGATTCATTGGAAGTACTCCTAAAATTGAAAAGGTTTCTTTTTTTCTAGTAGTGTAGGGAAGTTAATAAATAAATCAATAAAGTGTTGCATAAAGTTGATTGGCTCATCCCCAAGTGTAACTCAGCAGGCTAGTTTGGAAATAATAAGGTGTTCTTGTAGCAAATATTTGTTCCTGTAGCATATCTTTTCTCCTGCAGTTCCTATTTCCGCAGCATCCATTCCTGCATTATTGTTTTCTGCAGCACATTTTGTTACATCTTCCCTATTCGACTTGCATGAGGACATGCAAAATTTTAGGTGTAGGGGAGAAGGATGTCATTTTTATAGTATATTTGCATTCCTACAGCAAAGATCTCTATTTCTGTAACAATATTGTTCATAAAAATTCATGCATCACAATCATGTAGCTTCCTGCGGCAACATGAAAATTCCTGTAGCAAAGTCTATTCTAGTTCCTTTGGTTTCATGTAGCAATTGGCCATATATTCAGTGAGTTCCAACAGTATACAACACATGCAAACAAATATTGGGCAAGGGTTTGGTAGTTACCATGATGTCGAAGGGTTGATTTATTACATTCCTGCAACAAACATTTTTCGATAGCTTTCTACAACAACATTGTTTTGTTCCTATAGCGCTTTGTTTTCAATTTCTCCATAATGTTTTGTTCTTGCAATGCTCTATTTTCAGTTTCTACAAAAACTTTTATTCTTAATCACTCTATTTTCAGTTTCTGTAGAATGTTCTATTCTTGCAATGCTCTATTTATAGTTTCCGTAGAATGTTTTGTTCTTGCAGTGCTACAGAAACTTGTAGTAGGTGTTCTTGTAGCAGTGCGAACTTCCTACAGTAGCTCATGATGCAGATCCAACGCAAGCTTCATGTAGTATTCATTGTTCATATTTTTCCTACAACCATCTTTGTTTCATTTTTTTATGAATCTCTAGAATCCTTGAAGCCAATATTCTTCATCCAAAGAACCATAGCCATGTCAATTTCTATTCCTGTAGCAGCATGATTTTGCTTTGTTCCTGCAGTTCTGCAGAAAGAGTGTTTCTACAACAAAATTTCCTGTAGCATCTTGTGCTTGTTCCTATAGCGGCTTGTTCATGTCTTGTTCCTGCAGCATGTCCAAAATTCATGAAGGTAAAACCATGTTTTAAACTTTTTTATTCATTGAAAATTCAGGAAATAATGATAAGAGACCACTATAAACTTTATATCCCTATGGATATCCCATGATATCATTCTTTAATTTTGCATGCCACCTCTTTGTTATGCTTTGTCCTTCATTTTTCCCATGATACCATACTCTCGTATATCCATTTCACTTTTCCATACTCATTTATCCAATATGATCCAGATAATGAAATTTAAAATGGTGGCATTGTTATAAATTGATCATAGTGATAAAACGGTGGAATTCAGCCTGAAGGATGCCACTCTTCACACAAAAATTTCAAGCAAAGGCTCAGGATATCACTCTCCAATATATACATAAATATGTCAAAATACGTATGATTATGCAACAAGAACAAAATACATAATGAAATTCTCTTAACATGAGGAAATACGATGATTAAACACTATTGGTATGACCTGCCTCTCATTTCACCTTCCTTATTTTCAGACCGATATTCATAAAAAATCATTCTCATTATCCATTTATTTCTATCATTGACCCAACTTTTATGCTAAATCTATGTGTTGTTCACAAGACCATAAAATAGAAATTTACTTACTGTGGAAGCCTTATAAAATAGCATAAAATACCTTTATCATGTAAGCTCTTTCTTTCATACATACATCCCCTAAGTGAAGTATTTACATTGCTTCCTATCTAAGCACATGTTACATAAAATATGGTCTTGAAAGAGTGATCAAACAAAATATATATTGTATTCAAGATCCATCAAAAGTAAAAAGTACAACAAGAACATCATTTTTATCAGTTCCTCACTCTGTTTGCATGAGGACATGCAAAATATCAGGTGCGGGGATATGTTGGGTCGTCAATTTGACATATATTTCACTATTAAAATCACTTATTTTATTTCACCCTTTCCTTCCATCCATCCATTTCCATTTCTACCTTATTTCCTCATAAATGCACCAATACAAACCCCCAAGCATTAAGTGGTTATATTTCATGTATTTCCTATATATTAAATGATTGAGAAGGATTATGCTTGATTTTACTAATGATGGTTGAAATTCTATAGTTCTTGCAGCAATAAGAAAGTTCTTGTAGCAAGAGGAAAGTTCCTGCTGCAATAAGAAAGTTCTTGTAGCAACAGGAAAGTTCCTATAGCAATAACATTGACAATTTTATTGCATAAATAGGTATTGAACTTTAGGCACAATTTTCAAAGTGATGGAGTTGAATCTCAAAATCTAAAATATGGGTTTTGTGAAGAATGAGGACATTTAGGATGAATCATAAAAAATATTTAGAAATTCATGGATCTAGAAGATATGTGCATATTTATAAAAAATATTTTCCAGATTTCGGTTTCCTAGAAAAATGCCTAGTTTAATGGAGCCCTCCACCTCATCAATTCAACTTTGGGATAACATCTACTTTATTCCTTGATTATTTGAGCTTGCATGTCAAGAGTGGAAGTGTTGGTTTCAGATCCACCTATGAAGGGATCTTGAGTTGGTTGTAGATCCACTTAAGTAGGATCTAGTCTCACCTTGTTGTAACTTCTTTTCCTTTATGAAAGGAGAGATTTATGTATAAATAGGGGAACATAAAAGCATTGGGGAATAATATATTAGTAAGGAGATTATTAGAGAGAATATTAGAGAGGAGTAGGAGGATTAATGTCATTGAAGTCATTGTAATATTTGTGATTTTGAAATAAAGGACGTGTTGCATATCAAGAGCACTTTATTGTAGTCTTTCTTGGTAGTATATGCCAAGGGAGGCATTGCCCCTTATTTGGTATATGCTACCCATTTAGTTTTTGTTTTCAATTGTGTGATTATAGATGCATGTGTACAATTTTAATTTCATTTTCTGATCAGATTGCAATGGTGTGTTAGCATAAGATAGAATATTTATGGAATTGATATCAACAAGCAAATATTTACAAAGATCCTAGAGCTCTGATTCATACCTATGTTGGATGATATTATTGGTTCCTAAATATTGTAGGTTGCTTGAAGAAGTTGTTTTCATATTTGATTTGGTTTTTTATAGTTTCTTCTGTAATGAGTATCAACAAGTCAAAGGCTCATAGAGGGTCTAACAGCCTTCTTACATAGCCATGTTGGATAATATGTATTCCACAAGAATATAGTTATTTCTTGGAAGTTCCTTTTAATTCTACTTTGATTGCTTAGATTCTTTTGAATTAACATCATAGGAAGACGGATTATAGAGAATCCTACATTCTGCTCCATAGTCTATGTGGATAATTTTAATTCTTAAGAAACCAAAATCATGGTCTTTGTTTGGAAATTTGCTTTTAGATTTCTTTACTGCTTCAGTTTATAGTTGGACGTGTGATGAGTGCTCTATTTACATCTTTTGAAGCACTTTGAGACTCAGCTCTACATATACTTTTCTTAGCACTTCACAAGCTTATAAGCCTCGAAGTTTCCAATTTGATGTTGAAATTTATGCATACAAATCACCCCACAAGGAGATTGATGGGCATGACTTCAATATGAAAAGCATATTCCAAGACACCTTTATGAACATGAATGTTACCAAATGCAACGATTGAAAGGTGCTTATCGTCACTAATAGAAACTTTGTAACCCTTATGTTCCTCTTGTTTATAAGAGGCGAATAATGAAGAAATATTAGTCATATGATTTGAGGTACCTGAATCTAGAATCCATTCCATAAGAGAGGAGGATTTATCTAGCTGAAAAAAAATAAGCAAAGAGAGCAACCTATTGTTCATTGAAGGAATTATCGTTTTCTTTATCAAGTTCATTCCACCTCTTACAAAAAAAAATTTCAATGTGATTGGTTTTTATAGAATGCTTGCAAGGTTTCCATACTTTCTTCTTTGAAGCCTCTATAGGAGCATCATTAGAAGTTTGATTGGAGTTACTAGCAGCATGAGGTTTGATGTTCTTCTCAAAACCTTTGATTGGATTATTCTTACTATGTTCCAAATGAGTCTTCCCAAAGACCAAACAACCTAACAAGAGAAACCTATCCTACTCACAAATCAACCCTTTACAAAAATCCTCAAAATTAGGTTTCATTATACCCTTGAACATTTTAAGGGACCAATTTTGAGTTTGAATGAATAGATAAAAAACTAGAGGGAATTTCTATTCTACAATAATAATGAGATCCATATAATTTTTCTTAGAATTTGACATACGATTATTAAGCTTCTCATTATATGTTTTACATTTAGCTAGAAAGTGATCAATTCTCTCAAATTATTTAGGATTGAATTCATGGATTTTATTTTCTAGGTAATAGTAAAAAACATCGTTATATATTCCATATAGAGATGTTAATATTTTTCATACCTTGACAAGGTTATCTTTAGCTTCTATATGTACATGTAGACTATCTGAGACAGTTTTCCCAATGAGCCCTCTTTTGTGTTCACAACGCTACTCTCATATGGCCAACTCGTTTACATCTGTCAAGTTATTGATGTCGAAATTAACGATATGCCATAGATTATTACCCCTGAGAATATCAACCATCATTCTCTTCCAAATAGTGTAGTTATTTTCAAGTAACTCAGGAACAATAATACTTTTGAATTCATTATGATAAGATACAAGAAGCTGATATAAGAATGCAAAAGAATATACAAATAGGGAATCTATTTGAAGAGCTTGTGATGCCCCCTCATTGATGATCATTGGATTGAGTTCCTAATGCAATAAATCTCTTGGGTTAAGGAGAAAATCTCATTTACTCGGGGTTAATTTTGAAAGTACAAGCATTAATTAATTACAATATGTTGATTTTATTTTCTTAAAGTTTGAAATGCACTTGATGAGAATTATTTTTCATTAATAAATATTTTATTTCAATAGAATAAGTGGATAATGATCCACAAGGGTGCATTAGAGGATAAGGTTGACCAAGAGGTAACTTGCAAGAGAAGAAAAGATGAAAGCAGCCAAAGCTTGGAAATCAGGAAAAAGAAAGAAAAGATAGCACAAAGAAGAAAAGAAACAAAGCTCAGGAAAAGCAGAATAAAGCATAAATCATATAAAAGCATAGAGCAAGATAAGGTAGAAAAGTAGGAAGAAAGCAATCAAAAGCATAAAAGCAGGATAAAGCAAAAGCAAAAAGGAAAATATTGAAAGAAGCTATCCTTATACACTCCATGAGGGCGCGTTAGCTTAGGTGAATTTCTCAATAGGCTACCTCCAATATATAAAATAAGGAGTGCACACCACTAGTCCATCTTTTGACAGTTTGAGAATTGACTTGAGAGCAATTTTGCCTCTACGACTCGGGAGATGTGCCCCTAGTCCAAGCTGGGAGATGTGCCCCTACTTCTTCTGAGATGATGATGACATCTAGTTTTCATCATTGAGTTTATTTCAGGTCCTGAATTCTAATATAGTGAAATTCAATTTTGTTGCAGATATTAGACAGCCTTCAATTCATAATTTTGATGATTTCTAGTCTTTCTATGATGGAGAATCTTATTTCTAATGTATTTATTTCCTGAGAGATCTATGAGATTTATTTCAGATACTGATGGATTTTATTGATTTAAATTTGAACTTTTGAAGTCCATTCTGGAATTTGAATAAAGAAAAGTCTTCCTTTCATATCCATTTTTGCACCTAGTCTAGATTTCCATAGAAAATATATAGTTTTCAGAGTTTGATTAATTAATGCACTTCTACAACTAGAAATTGAATTCTTTTTGTTTCTACTATTATTTAACATGCCAATATACTCATTACATGTATTAAACTAAGAATTCCAATCCTTCTCCCAATGTTTGGAAAATCCTGAAGTTAAACTAGTTGTGCAATCCCGAGAGACAATTTTACTTGCTTGTTTGTGAAACCTCATCATAAATTCTTTAATTTTTTTAAGCCTTCATGAGTTGAAATCATTTACTAATGGTTCGTTAGTAGTTCCACGTTGAATTTATAGTTTTCATACGTTGGGGTGCCAAGGAGCCTTGAAGTAGACTTCATCCTGGATGATGTTTGAAACATTGATGGTCCCAGTACATTGTGCAAAGGTTCTATCAGCTATCATGATCCTGTTAAATTTTCAGAATTTACTTCAACCTGATCTAGGATCTTAACTGAGAGAACAACATGTGCAGCATATCTACAACATATCAATCATGGAGACAATAATGCAAGCACACAAGAGACACAAAGATTTACTTGGGGAAAACCATAAAGGTGAAAAACCCCAATAACTTCCTCAGAGATAGATAGAGCAATGATACAACCAACCAAGAGAGATAGCCATAACCTAGCAGCAGATCCTCCTCCTCCATAAGTGCGCCACTCCTCCTTGAGTGCATGTGTGAGAAGTGAGTGAGCAAATAGAGTGCCTCCCGCACTCTATTTATACTTGACTTGACTTGCCTTTTTACCTAACTCATGTAGGCTCGAACTTTACCACATAACATAATGCTGAGTGGGCCGACCCCCAATAGGGTGGTCTAATAACCCTTTGACCCACATGGCCGACCCCCAATAGGGTGGTCTAATAACCCTTTGACCCACATGACTTATACAAGGCCGACCCCAAATAAGGTGGTCTAATAACCCATCAAGTATAAGTTACGACACTTACAATATAAATGACGACACTTCCTTATAGAGGAATAATACCATCTCTATAGGAATACAATATACGTATATGTGAAATACATTCCGAAGTTACATATACATCAACACTCCCTCTTAACTAGGAAGGTATTTCTCAGCACAGTTCTTCTAGCACAAGTCATCTTCTCTGGATCATCGTCACTAGATAATCGTCATCGAGTCATCATCATCGTCACTGCTGCTGCTATCTCAATCAATCTCTGAATCTACTCGTCATAGGAAGTTCTACAGAGCCAGTCCTTTTTCATACTGGATGTAGGCCCACCTGCAGGTCTCCATCATCACTGGCCATACTGTGGAATCCTCAGGACTTATTACGTGCGTCACAAAACCTCGAAAGAGCATCCCAGGATGTTACGGGTACACAACTCCGACCTGTAGGATCTCCCAGGGTGCTATTACATGTGACCCCACCACAAAACCTCGAAAGAGCATCTCGGGATGTTACGGGTACACAACTCCGACCTGAAATCTCCCAGGGCACAAATTACATGTGGTCCACCACAAAACCTCGCAAGAGCATCCCAGGCTGTTACGAGCACACAGCTCTACCTATAAGATCTCCCAGGGAAACAAATTACATGTGGTCATGGAAAAACCTCGCAAGAGCATCCCAGGACTGATTACGGGCACACAGCCCAACCTATCGGATCTCCCAGGGAACCGAATTACATGCCATAGGACAAAACCTCGAAAGAGCATCTGCCAGATATCCCAGGGAACCGAATTACATGCCATAGGCAAAACCTCTAAAGACTATCTGCAGATCTCCCAGGGCACCGAATTACATGTCCTCCCAGAGCAAAACCTCGAAAGAGCATTTTCCAGATGTCCCAGGGCACCGAATTACATGCCATAGGCAAAACCTTGAAAGACCATCTGCAAATCTCCCAGGGCACTGGATTACATGCTCATCTGCACAACCTGATCCACGGCCACAGAGTATCAACCTGATACTCACTGTACATCATCCTGATGTATCCATGATCCTCCTGATCATCATCACTGCAACGTCCTACTGCATGTCATCTGGAGCAACATCCTGAAGCTCGTCATCTATGATCATCCTGATCATCACTGCAACATCCTGCTGCATGTCATCTAGAGCAACATCCTGAAGCTCGTCATCTATGATCATCCTGATCATCACTGCAACAGCCTGCTGCATGTCATCTAGAGCAACATCCTGAAGCTCATCATCTATGATCATCCTGATCATCACTGCATCTACTTGATGCATACCAAGTATCTACCTGATACATATCATCATACATGATCCTCCTGATCATCAATGTATCCACCTGATACAAATACAAATACATGATACATATCACCATACATGATCCACCTGATCATACAATGTATCCACCTGATACATATACAGATACATGGTCCAAGCATCCAACATGATGCATACATACATACATAAAATGATCCAACTGATCATATCCAGCATCCACATGATGCGTACATACATACATAAAATGATCCAACTGATCATATCCAGCAGAAACCAGAACATCATCCTGATGCTCATCATCCAGCGCTTACATCCACAGCCATGTGAAGGATCCTCCTTCCAACATGCTTGGAATGGCTTCAGCAAATGTGTCCATCACTTCTTCCTCGAAGTATCCTCGATCTGAAGAACGCCAAGTCTCTCTCTGAAGTACTCGAACTTCACCATGGCTAGTGGCTTCGTCAGCACATCTGCAATCTACTCGTCCGTCGCAACATACAGGAGCTTCACAGCTCCTCTCTGCACCATATCCTTGATATAGTGATATTTGATCTCTATGTGTTTCGACCTGTCATGAAACACTAGGTTCTCGGACAGCTTTACACAACTCTGGTTATCACAGAAGATACCAGTAGCCTCCAACGGGAGATCAAATAGCTCAGACAGTAGCTTCCGTAGCCATAATGCCTCACAACTAGCTGAACAGGCTGCAACATACTCTGCCTCAGCTGTACTCAGTGCTACGCAGGAATGCTTCCTGCTAAACCAAGAGATCACACCTGATCCCATACTGAAGCAGCACCCAGATGTGCTCTTCCTGTCTGCAGCACTTCCAGCCCAATCTGAATCAACATAACCCTGCAGGTTAAACTTTTGATTCGCCTCATACCTGAGCCCATAATCCACTGTACCCTTCAGGTACCTCAGAATATGCTTTACAACAACCAGGTGAACACTCCTCGGATCCGTCAGGAACTGGCTCAATGTGTTCACAGCAAAGCAAATGTCTGGTCTCGTGTTCGTCAGGTACATCCAGGACCCAATCATTTGGCGATACATAGAGACATCAATCGGCTCAGATGAAGCATCACATAGAAGCTTCAGATTTGATGCCATAGGTGTGGCCATGGCCTTGCAATCCATCATCCCAAACCTCTTTGGGATCTCTACTGCATACTTCCCTTGTACAAGGAAGATTCTATATGCACTCTGCCACACCTCCATGCAAAAAACAAATAGTGCATCATCCCCAAGTTCTTCATCTCGAACTCGGTAGTAAGCTTCCGCTGCGTGTCGGCAATCAATCTATCTTCACCATACCAAGTTCTGCACATATATGATTTCCTATCATGTGTCTCAGAACCAAGTAGCTGCTCTACATACACTTCTTCTTCAACTACACCATTCAAGGAAGCTGTCTTGAATCCATCTGGTGTATCTTCTATTTCATCACTTTTATATTTCTCAATGCTGCCATCTGCAACATGCTTGATCTGATAGTTCCATTTGGAAGTCATAGCAAACTTCCCTTCATGTCTTGGGATTAAATCCCAAACATCATTCTTCATGATCGACGGATCATGGCATTTCATTTCTTCATCCCAGATCCTGGGAACTTCAATATCTTCAATATCTTCAATAGATATCTTTGTTGCTGGAACAAATGTTGTAGTTCTTCTTTTGTAGGAGATGGCATATGATCTTTCCTACACAACAAGTTAAATTGCATGATTAGAAAACATCTCATAGTTTTCAGAACAAATTCTTACACATAAAGAAATATGCCATACAGTCATGCAATTATCTTAGCCAATGCTTCAATACAACATTTATCCATATTCCGTAACTTTCTAGATGCCTTCCAATCTCTACCAGAACATTGTTAAGAGTGTGCACAAATCCCAACATGTCAGCAAAGAGGTTTCATTCTAGATAAGTAGCAATGGAATGTTGTACAGTGCCATAGGCCACTTACCCATGCATATTAGGAGTATACTGTTCATCAATGCAATTATTCTAATATGCATAATACACAACCTAATTCTAGGAACATCAGTATATACATTATTGAACAGTATTATTTAAGAAATGACAATTCAAATACTTATCTTTGTTTGTTCGTTGGGTGGACTCCCTCTGAGTCTTCGCTTCCTTGCAGGAGCTGCCGGAGTCCTAATCTGAAGTAGCTTCTTCTACACCTTTTTGTTGTGGGATGTAGAGAGATGGTCAACTCCCTCTGAATATTTGCATCCTTGCATAAACCACTGGAGTGTACTCCCTCTTGATCTTTGCTTCCTGGATTACCTGTCCTTGAACTTACATTCATCCTTGGTTCCCATGCATGCTTATTAGTATCATGATTGTGTTATCCTTGTGATCTCATATAAAATCATACATTCATTAGTATACTATTAAAACACAATAATCTCAAGCATGTATAGTCATGATCATTTCAAACAGAAAATAATAAGCATTAGCATTCAAGGTTTATGTAGAATTCTTAAGGTTAGTCAAATCATAAGAAACATAACATGTCTAAACCTGTAATTACTCAAACCTATGACTCTTCAGGTTAGTTGAATCATCAATCAAGATAAGAGATATATTATGCATAAAACCTATGATTATTCAAACCTATACCATCATGATTCTTCTGGTTATTCATATCATCAATTAAGGTAAGAAACATAATATGCATACAACCATGATTATTCAAACTTATGACTTCATGAATAATCATTATCAACAACAGTATAAGATCCTAACACAAGGTAGGATTCTATCTTGATATAGGAAAAACCTACCTGGATTAGCATGCTAGCTATTTATGTCTAACATACTCACATGATGTCTTCTTGTTCTTCTTCAATGACTTGTGCTAGTAACCTATATATCTCATAGGTTAACTATTACAAAACCAAGTTATACATACCTCGTAAATGGATCTTCTATGAGATCCATGACAATGGATGAATCTTTGTCCTCATGTTATCATGATCATATGTTCTTGGACCAGAACATGATTTGTCTTTCTTGGTGTACCTTTCATGTTAGTAGACAACATAAACCTCATACAACACCATAATGCATTAGTACAATCATAAGTGTCAACACCCTAACCAATGAATATCTTCTATCATGCATTCATAATTTTGTTAAGGTGATACGACAAATCTAAAATCAAAATTGTACTAACCGTAATAACATGAAGACAAACATACCATAAACTTAATCATGGACAAATATCGAAACATACCTCGATGAGTCATACCTGTCGAGATCGCTTGTAATCTTCTTATGTAAGGCCTTAGCCTCATCTCCCTCTGAAACATGAACTTCTTCACTCATGCAGATGATCAATCCATCTTCTTCTAGGGTTAACCCAATCCACTTGATTTGAAAGAAATCGACCTGGAGCTGGATATAGGTTTGTCAGAGAAACCCCAAAAATTCAAACTTTGAATTTCAAACTTCTGAAAGGATAGAAATATGTGCCTTGATGAGCTGATCAAACTGGTATATTCAGAATTTGAAAACTGCAAAGTTTCACTCCTCAATTTTGCCTTTGAAACTTCTGGATTCACTAGACGTGACCCTGAACTGGGGTTTGATGAAGCCCACTCTTTTACCCCATCAAAAGGTTTGATCCAAATCTCTAAGCTTCTATTTTTCTGAGGAGCTTCCAGCCGTGGTCACAGATTGCAAAAATTCCCATTTTTACAGAAGCCCTAATTTTCCATTTTTCTGATCAAAGTCCCAAACTAAGGTTTGATCAAGCCCGGCATTTTTCCCAACCAAAAATTCTGATCTTTGTCTCTAAATTTTTATTTTGATGAGTAGCATCCAGCCGTGGTCTCTGATTACAAAAATTCCAACTTTTTCTGAAGCCCTAAATTCCGGAAGCCATGAATGAAGGTACTCAAAAATAATTCTGTTTTGACAGAAATATGTACCTGATTGTTTCTGGTGTAACTCCAAACTTTTCGATCCACAGGGTCTGAAAAAGTTTCCTGGGATAGCCTGACCTGTTATCTTTCCATCCTGACAGGTCTGACCTCAATTGGATTCTCTGAGAGAGAGTTATGCCAAATGTCGCAACGTGACCTGTTTTGGGATAATACAGGAGAGCGAACTTGTACGGCGTGCCACGTGTCACTGTTTCAACTTCGGCCTCTGAAAAAGTTTCCTGAGATATCGCGGCATGTTACCTTTCCATCCTGAAAGGTCTGACCTCAATTGGACTCTCTGAGAGAGATTTATGCCAAATGTCACAACGTGACCTGTTTATGGGATAATACAGGAGAGCGCACTTGTACGGAGTGCCACGTGTCACTGGTTAAACTTCGGCCTCTGAAAACGTTTTTTGAGATAGTACAGTCTGTGTACTACCTTTCAATTTTCACTAAATTTCATTTGGAGCTTCCTATCCCAAGTTATGACCTTTTTCCCAAGGTCACCTGATTTTGACTCAGATCTGGAAGAGGCAGAAACCCTATATTGTATAGATCATAAATCACAAAGTACAACGAATTAGAGGTTGTCCTTTGGACACAAGGTACCTGGAGATTTACTCTTCCTCCTGTAACAATTTCAGATCCGAAAACGTCGCCAAAACGGATTTATAGCGAAAGTTCTACGATGACTGGTTTTTTCTATATCAAGCCCTAGCATCGTAAGTGCAACAAGTGTCATACATGCCATATCATGCCTTCTTTCAGGATAGCTCTGATACCATGTTAAATTTTCAGAATTTACTTCAATCTGATCTAGGATCTTAACTGAGAGAACAACATGTGCAGCATATCTACAGCATATCAATCATGGAGACAATAATGCAAGCACACAAGAGACACAAAGATTTACTTGGGGAAAACCATAAAGGTGAAAAACCCCAATAACTTCCTCAGAGATAGATAGAGCAATGATACAACCAACCAAGAGAGATAGCCATAACCTAGCAGCAGATCCTCCTCCTCCATAAGTGCGCCACTCCTCCTTGAGTGCATGTGTGAGAAGTGAGTGAGCAAATAGAGTGCCTCCCGCACTCTATTTATACTTGACTTGACTTGCCTTTTTACCTAACTCATGTAGGCTCAAACTTTACCACATAACATAATGCTGAGTGGGCCGACCCCCAATAGGGTGGTCTAATAACCCTTTGACCCACATGACTTATGCAGGGCCGACCCCAAATAAGGTGGTCTAATAACCCATCAAGTATAAGTTACGACACTTACAATATAAATGACGACAATTCCTTATAGAGGAATAATACCATCTCTATAGGAATACAATATACATATATGTGAAATACATTCCGAAGTTACATATACATCAGCAGATCCTCATACCTTCCATATTTGTTTAAATTTTCCTTCCTAAGGTCAGAATAGTCAATTAGTGTATCATCATATATGATTGGTACATTATAGTGGTATTAGATCATGGTCCTCTAAACCTGCTCTTATTATTCTTCTATGATTCCTATAATAAATTTAGATCCAAAGAAGAAAAATCCTCTGACAGAGGAAGAAGGAGAGGAAGTTAATTCCACTGAAGGGAATATTCAAGGAGAATCAAACATCTCTCACAATGAAGAAAATGATGAGTTTGTCTCTTTGTTCAAAGCATGATGAAAGGTCTCCAAGATATCTCACACAACATCATCCAATATGGGAAATAAAAGATGGGGAATGGAGCAGAAGTGGCTCCCAACATGGTGAAAAGAATATCACTGGTGGATCTATTTTCTTAAATATTGGGCCTCACAACCACCCTGATGAATTCAATATGGAGTCTCAGTCCAAACCAAGGACTACTATGCCCAAATTAACTGAATATCAAAGGGAGGAACTTGAATTTCGAAATGAAGGCCTTGATTCATGGGAGGATAAGTTTGTTGAATATATTAGTGCACTAAGTGACGAATGTAGAAGAGATCTTCCATTCAAAGATTTATATGATGCTCAGTACAAGACCAATTCAAGAGGAAAATTTTGTATGCCTTACAAAAATTATGAGTTGAATAATGCTATTGGTAATATTTCCCTGCCATACTTTGATGGCTCATTAAAGTGCAATGCTAGTTCTTGGATCCAGAATCTAGACACCTATTTTCAGTTGAATCCTATGGCCAAGAGAGATGCAACTAAGATGAATACTCTATACTTGGATGGTGAAGCCAATGATTGGTGGTTTCATGGAATGAAGACACTTGGACATGATCAAGTGACCACTTATGAAGAGTTCACAATAATATTGGCTGAAATATTTGAAAGAAAAGACCCTAAAATCACTTTCTGAGAGCTGGTGCATGTAAAGCAGACTGGAGCTCCTGAAGCCTACATATCTAAGTTCTAGAAGTTGGTGCTGATGGTCATTGATATCTCTGAAGCTCACCTGAAACCTTTGTTCATTGAAGGATTAGAAGAGCCTTTGAAAGGATTGTTGAAGGCATAAATACTATAATATCCCTGATATGATCTTAGAGGATATCAACTCAAATTCAAACCTTAAAATCATAAATTTGGCAAGCAATAACTAGTTCTCCAAACTAGCTCATTGACTAACCCACCCAGAGCTTATCTAATCGAAACTTTTGGATCTTCCAAATGTACTGGGGAGTGTGTAGTAGCATAAAAATCAGAATCAATGCCATCTTTAGACTCCTATGCACAAGGTATTGGGGCCATTTATGTTTCAACAACAACTGTTGCTAAAGTCTACTCGAAGGCTTCCTAGGCACACCCGCATATGCATACTAGAGACTTCCACTTACACTTGAAGGAAAAAAAATCATGCTTATCAGACAATAATATCCTAATATATTTTTGGACAAGTTTCACAGAGTTTTTGGGAGGTTCTGGAAGTGTTTGGAGGCAAACGGAGAAAAAGAACTAGGATGGACTGCTTAACTAGATTGTTTCCAGGCTCTCCTAGACAGTCTGAGAGGGCTACAAATTCTCAAGGAGAATCTTGGAGGTTCTTCATTAAGGTATCAATAACCTCATATGACTGATAAATCCGAAATTGAACATTCATAGAACTCTTAATTAAAACTACTGCAAAACTAGTCAATTAAAAATGCCCAATGAGCTAGTCTTGAGAAAGGTGAACACAATCAGCCTCTAAGGATCTCGAATTCATTCTCTGATGTATAATAAATACTCATACATTAAACAAGACACAAAAACAAGTATTAACAGATCCAAATAATAATTGAATAATAGTCTCAGATCTCAGACTGTATAGAGAGTTATTAAACTTGGATTTTTACAATGAATGGAGGAGAATGCTTCAAAAAAGAATGAGAAGGGGACGTATAACCATTGGATCTGATATGTACGATGACCATGGGTTGTTTGATTACCATGGGAGTTTCACCAAGACTCGGGATCTTCTCATGGGAGTTTCACCAAGACTCAGGAGCTGCTCATGGGATCTTCACCAAGACCCAGGAGCTACTCATGGGTGCATTCACCAAACAATACAGGAAATCAAGGGCGCATTTTGCACAGCGGGAACCCTCAGAACTAGTAAAATGGCCATAACTGGCTCATACGGAAACCTTTTTTTATGAGACAAAAAGTGTTTCCTATTGGAAATGATGCTACAGGTGCAATGGAATAGTTCTAAATGTCCAAAAATGTTCATAAAGGTCAAAACCAGAATCTCCATTTTGACCCTCCAATACTATTCCTACTGAATGAAGGAGTTGAACCGCACAATGAGAACACCAACCTATGGATAAGAATTCAGGACCTACAATAGAATTAGTGATGAAGACTGGATGTCTTCATTCTTTCAGTAGAATCATGGGGCACATCTCCCATCTAGTACTAGGGGCACATCTCCCAGGTCAATGAGGCAAAATTGCACTCAATTCAAATCACAAATGATAAAAAGATGTGAAATGGAGTTGGAATCCTTTTTTTTTTTAGGTGACTTTTTGAGCAACTACAATAGGCTAATGCACCCTCATGGAGTGGATAAGGTTGATTTTCTTTCTGCTTAGGTTTTTCCTTGCTTTCTTCTTTGATTTGCTTTATGCTTTAATGTTTGCCTTGATTTTTGCTTTGCTTTGCTTTTTTATTTTTCTTTTGTTTGATAATGCTTTTTATTTTCTATCCTGCTTTTTCTTGCTTTTCTACCTTATCCTAATTTCCTTCCTTTGTCCTGCTTTTCTATTTTGTCCTGCTTTTGTCCTGCTTTTCTGCGTTGTCCTGCTTTTGTGTTTTATTCTGGTTTCTTCTCTTTTTCCTACTTTCCTTGATTTGACTGCTTGATCTGTTCTTGTCTTACAAGTTACCTCTTAGTCAACCTTATCCTCTAAGGCACACTTGTGGAGCATTATCCACTTTATTCCAAAATAAAAATATCTAATTAATAAAATTTACTTCTACCAAGTGCATTTCAACTTAGGATAAAAATAAAATTAAACTTTTTAACGAATTAATGTCTTAACTTTAGAATTAACCCCAAGTGCATGTAATTTCCTCCTCAACCCAAGGGATTGGTTGGGCTAGGAACTCCGTCCACTAAGCATCAATGAGGGAACATGATGGTCCTCCTCGCCCAAGACTGCTTGTCCTCAAGCAATAATGAAATCCAACCCAACTAAGCATCATGAGCCATCATGGTTCTGTTGCACCACTCTGATTATAACTGCTCATGGACTCTCCCAATAGATTGTTCTATTACCATCCAACCATTCACTTAGTTTGGAGACCAATCAAAACTGATACCAAGATCCTAATTGATCCTTAAGAATACAAGGTGCAATATATATTCTCCTATGCAATGCATAAGAATCACATGGAATTCATCATAACACCCTGCAAGAAAAACACAAGTCCATCAAAAAATATGTTTCCCATGTAGGAAACCATCACCATCTACTGCCAAGATGAACCATGGGGAAGAGAAGAGGATTGCTTTCTAAATCCAACCAACCAAAATGTGCTCCCAATGAACTACCAATGATCAACAATGCCTAGGTCCCACTGCTTTTGTATCCTCCTAGTGCACAATATCATCAAGAATTAATCTAGAAAGTATGGGATTCTAGGGTCCCAACGCTTGCACACCCCAAAAATACATAGTGTGAACACATATAAAAGGTCTTCCAAAACAATACCTCAAAGTAGGAGGTGTACAATATCCTCCAAATTATTTCAACCAAGTGTGGAATGCCAGGATCCCATAACTAGCTCATCTCATCAATGAGCAAAGTAACACATAATTTTACATCAAGGTGGGGGATTCCAAGATCCCACTCCCAATCATCATAAATATAGATCATCAAAGTACACATAAACATCATACAAATGTACATCAAGAAGGTCCCTCACCAAAGGATCATGAAAATGCTTGGTCATCCAAGCAAGTAGACCACCACTTTCCAAGTGCACACAAGAATCAAGTGACCAATCAAATATGCTCCAATGACATAGGTGAGGATCCCATGTCCTATAATGATGCTCCCAAATAATGTAAGAAGCTTCAATATAATCATCCATGTGTTCTTTCATCCAAGAAGTGAATGAAGAACCTCCACCAAAATTTGAACCAAATAAGGACCAAAGAAAGCAAGGAGACTTCAAGTGACTCAAAGAAGTCTCATCAATACATCCATGAATATGTATAACATCAAGAAATAATTGTTACACCGTATTTTGACACCTTGTGATCATTAGCACTCCTTGGCCTTCCTTACCCATTTGTAGACTCAAAACCATATTTTTGGTTCTCCTTGAACCCATTTTCCCCCATTTTTCCTCCTATACGCGATCTGCTTCAGTACAACTCATGTACACGCTTGTTGCATTACTACAACTACCGTACATTGACTTTTTGGTAAATGAGAGTAAAATCTCTATTTTTCACTCCAAGAAGCGACCATTGTGATGTTTTTCCTTCCAAGTATCTCGAAACGACTCGATTCAATATTTCACTTTCGTTTGGAGGGTTATATATTGAGCTATTGTGATGCATGGAGGGAGGAGAAAGAGAAGAGCAACGAAACTTTACTGAATTTTTTCCTTGATTGATATTGCTTGAGTCTATGTCCATTGATGCTAGTTGTTGTGAACCATCTATGCTCACCTCCCAAATTTTTTCATATCATGTGAAGGATTTTTTCTTTTACTCGCGAGTTTTCCATTGTATGGGGGATTGAAGTGGTGGAGGTACAAGTGGAGGGACCTAGTTCTTGGTTCAGATGAGTTTCTAACATGAGATTGTATCTTGTACTTCTTGTTTATGTTAATAGAAATACTCATTTTATCATCCATCTATGTTGTGAATGATCATTTATTATCATTGGGTATATTTGCTTATATATATCATGGATTATGTTATTGTATATGCTAAACTCTTTTATATATCATATGCACTTGTTTGCGTTTATTGTTGAGGCTAAGCTGCAGGTTCAAGTGTTGTGATTCGAAATCTCAATGGAATTTTTCATCAGACGTCCGATTGAGGTAAGTCCTTTATTTTGTTTATCAACATTTACATTTATATAGAATATGTTGGGAAGTGATTTCATTTCTCTATTCCATCTCTCTATTGTGGTCTACCCCAATCCATAGGAATTTTTTCTCTATAATAGAATTGGCGACTCCGCTGATGAGAAGCCTCCATTGGGGTCTTTTGGGAAACTTTTCCTTGTTTTGGTTAGTTGTTCTTTCAGGTTTCTGTGTCGCTGGTAGGTTGTTAGGCTCTATATAGAAAAAATCCAGTGTTTCTTGGCCTTTTTACTCATTTTTGTTCACCTATCCTTCCCTGTACACACCTTTATTATGGGTTAACCGCATATACACACGACTACTATTTAACCATCTCGCGTACATACGCTATTGTTCACTGAACAGTTGCGTAAAAATCCTTTTTAGCCATTTTTCCGGAGTTTGGTTGATGCTGGGTGAGTTATGGGTGTCCCTGAGTCTTGTTGGGATTGTATCCTGACTATTTCTTTCCTTTTTAGTGACTGGAATCTCCTCTTTCTTTATTTTTTGAGAAATTTGCTTTTTAGCCATTTTTCTTTTTTATAGATCATTTGCTTAGTTGAGTCTTGATTTTTGGGTTTGCTAGGTTATCTGCACTGCATTCTCTGCATTTTTTTCTGAAAATTATTGATTCTAGTTGCATTTTCATTTATTTATATTGAAAATACAAAAAAAGGAAAAATTGCTTTTTGTACTTGCATTTTGCATTTGAGTGTTTGTGACTTCATTAGGGTTTGATTGTGCATGAAATATTGTAGAGAGAGTGCATTTTATTTCTGAAGAAGATACTTTGGTTTGACTTTCATTTAGTGGCATACATATTTCTATTGGAAGACGAGTCTAGTGTTTTCAGGTGTGGATATTATTGAGTCATTTCATATCACTAGTTTCACGACCATATTCCTTTGAGTAAGCACAACCAATAAAATTAACGCTTAATTAAAATTGGTTAGAACGCTTTTTCTTTTCTAGGGTGCACCAACAAGTATAGGTTGTAGAGTCTTGGAAGAGAACCTATGGGAGTAAAAAATCCAAGATTATCAAACAAACATTATGTGTCTGACCAAGGAGCGGTGAAACCCATGGTATACATCGGTGTTCTCAGGAGGCTCTACTCACACCAGATTTAAGCACAAGGTCACGAGAGGTAGGTTGCGGAGATATCCTTCCAATACTTGTTGAAAGTGGAAGATATATCTAGGATTTGTTCATATTTAGGGACTCTTGAGGGATTTGACCCTTTTGAGTTTTGGGCTTAGCAACCCTTCCCATGCCACGGATCCCACCTGCAACTATTCTCATGAGCATTGGTTATACGTGGTGACCTTAGTTTCCTTACCTAGGTATCGCATAGGGAATTTGCAGTGATTATTCTGTGGTGTCCTGAGTCAGATAGGGGTCGAACAACACATTGTCTTTACACATTGAAGTCTGGGGGCCCTTATTATTGGGATATTCCTATACTCCATTTTAGTCCTAACAACATTCTCCATTTTTGCATTTTCAGTCATGCATGCATTTTTCATGCAGACATGATTTTGCATGCATGCATGTAATTGCATGCATCCCAGTCATCAGTCCCAATACCTAGCCCTCAGTTAGCTAGACCCGAGAGCTTCTTTCTGATTAACTAGTTCTTAGTGCGCCCTGCATGCAATTGCATGCATCCTAGGCGCCCTCTCTCACCTACCACTCAGTTGCACTTTAGTTAGTTGAGTTATCTTTAGATATTTCCTTGATTTAAGGCTAGATTGACTCTCAACTGACTGTATCAATCCGATGGACCTCCAGTGATACGAGATTGCCTATTCTAACTTCGGTTAGCTCCTCATATGCCCTCCACTGAGCCTCCTTCATTCAGTTAGTGCCTCAATGTGCCAATTACACCTACCACACTTAGTTAGACTCGGTTTGATATCTGGTTGATAGTTACTTGTGAATTGATGACTCCACTGATGATGATCAAGATTTCTAGTTGTGCTTTGATGACACTACGGTGATATTTTGATCTACTCCATGAAGTCTAATTCAAATTGCCACCTTGGCATTCGAATCCTCACCATTGTATTATTTATTTGTCCATTTTGTGATTAATGAATTAGTGTGTGATGTTATTCTGCTTCTATCTGAGTTCTGTTGTTTCATAATTATGTTGCTCCTTTACACTACATTGACCACTCTTCTTCTATTTTACTGCTTAATCATAATCTTGTGAGGTATACATCAACTCTTATATCTACTGTGAGGATTTTCACATGGTATCAGAGCATGTTGATAGTATAGTCTATCTCCATTCCTGAGAGTTTTTTGCAAGTTATTATCAAGATTTCGAGTGCAGCAGTTTCTGCACTTTTGCAGCAGTAGCAGTTGTAGAAATTTTCTATTATTTTTGCAGGTCTTTTGAAACAGCTTCCATGAATTTGGAAGAAATTACTCCTCTTTCTCCATTCAACTATGACGAATGGAAACCATAGATGATAACACATTTGAAGAGACATGGTCTCTTTGATTATTGTTTTGAAAGAGAGTTTGAATCCTATGAAGAAGAGAATGACTGGTTAAATGAAGGTGACAAAGCCTCTGCAGCCATGATTTTCTCTATGTCTCGATGCATGTTACACCACTTCTTTTCTGCTGAATCTCCAAAAGAGCTATGGGCCCATCTGGATGAAATATTTGGAAAACAGAATGAAGGTATTGGTCCAAACCATTTCGAGATCAAGCCCACTGTTACATTCTCCCTCCTTGATGATCTCTCTGATCATGAATCAGTATTAAACATATCTCATATTGAAGTTTTCCACCAAGAAGAAGAACTTGCAGATTCTACACTCATGCTCCAAATTTCTTCTATTTCGAATTCTGTGCCAGCTCACACTCTAGAAACTACAGAGGTTCTTAAATCCTCTCTTGCAAAAAGGTATGTTGGTTTTCATCATGATCTATTGAATGTTTCGGAGGTCAAATCAGCAATTGGAGGTAATGCATTCACTCTCCTTGATCACTCACCTCTTATGTACTACTATATGATCATTTGTACATGCTCTCAGAAGTTTATTGAAGATGTAGGGAATTTCCATTCGCTTGGGATAATTTCCCATGCATTTTATGGTTTTGATCTCACCTCTATTGGTTCTTTTGGGAATAATCTCACCTATGATGGTTCGAAGGAGAGAACAAAAGTCTATCTACACATTCATAGATTTGATCCTACCATAGTTGATTCGAATCACAGGTTCCAGGATCATCCTCGTACTTTTGGATTTTTTCTCATCATATTCGATCTGAAGAGCAAGTACAAGCACATGAGTTTTGAGCATGATGCACTTCTTCCCAAGAAGAATATACCTCCATACATATGAACAAGCATCACACCTGCTTGAGTTTGGAGCATTTATTTTTGGTGTGCCTTACAGTCTATTTTGAGGGGGCATATTTTTCCCATGAGGTTTTCCCCATTTCCTCGGTTTATTAACTGTTATTATTATTCATTGTATTGGGTGACCTTCGGTATCATTTACTAGGTCCCAGGATGGATTAAGGGGGGGTGTTGGGATATTCCTATACTCCATCCTAATCCTAACAACATTCTCCATTTTTTCATTTTCAGTCATGCATGAATTTTGCATGCAGTCATGATTTTGCATGCATGCATGCATCCTAGTCATCAGTCCCAGTACCTAGCCCTCAGTTCGCTAGCCACGGGAGCTTCTTTATGATCATTTTTATCCCTCCTAGTGCTTAGTGTTCCCTGCATGCAATTGCATGCATCCCAGGTGCCCTCTCTCACCTACCACTAAGTTGCACTTCATTTAGTTGAGCTATCTTTAGATCTTTCCTTGATCTAAGGCTAGATTGACTCTCAACTGACTATATCACTTCGATGGACCTCCAGTGATAGTAGACTACCTATTCTGACTTTAGTTAGCTCCTCATGCGTCGTCCACTGAGCCTCCTTCATTCAGTTAGTGCCTCCATGTGCCAGTTACACCTACCACACTCAGTTAGACTCAGTTTGACATCTGGTTGACAGTTACTTGTGCATTGATGACTCCACTAATGATGATCAGTACTTCTAGTTGTGCTTTGATGACACTCCAGTGATATTTTTATCTACTCCATGAGGGATAATTCGAATTGCCACCTTGGCATTCGAATCCTCACAATTGTATTATTTATTTGTCCATATTGTGATTAACGAATTAGTGTGTGATGTTATTCTGCTTCTATCTGAGTTCTACTATATCATAATTTTATTTCTCCTTTACACTACATTGACCACTCTTCTTCTATTTTCTTGCTTAATATTAATCTTTCTTGTGAGGTATACATCAACTCTTAGATATGATGTTAGGATTTTCACACTTATAACTGATTTTGTTACATCCGGTTATAGTTTGGGAGTCTCAGGCTTCACCTAGGCGAGACATACCGGCTGTAGTGTCGAGAGGTCCCTTGATCCAATCTCCTGTTGTGTGCATTTTGGCTGTAGCTTCTTTTAGGTGTGTGCTCTGTGACGATTTAGTAGGCCATTAGGAGACACTTATTTGTTGACTCTTTGGGATCATCGTGGATCAAGATTCATCTCTCCGCCGATCTCGTCGGTTGGATGGCTTACCAGCTGGAGATCCATTACAGTCTCTTCACAAGAGACATTGGAGGACTATATGGTCCTTTATTCACATCGCATGAGCTTCAGATAGCTCCCACTATGAGTTCTTCATCTTCCACGTCGAGAGTCCCAGTGAATCCGTCCGTTGGTACGAAGAGGACTTCCACACCTTACACATACTCTCTTAGCACTGGATGGGAGGGAGGTTCATCACACACCAATCCTCATGGGTTTTGGAAATCCCATCCCACTATTAGGAACCCGTTTGATGATACATGGTCATCAAGTCATCTGTATGGTCCATCTACGGGTGTGTCAGGTGTTGGTTCTACATCCTTCTTCACGACCCTAGACCCTTTTACATTCGATATGCCTAGATTTATGTCGAGTGTTACTTCCTCTCTGTCAGGTAGTCATGCTAGCTCTAGCATTGGGGTTGGGGGGACTATAACCCCTTTTACTGCTTATCAGTTCGGGAGTGGTCACATCCCTCCCTCTTCTCCGAATGTTGGAGGATGGCATCCTCCTTCATCAACCCATATTTTTAGTGTGAATCCTTTCTCGAGTGGAGGTTTCACGGTAGGCATCGGATCTACTACCTATATCCCATCCATTAAATCGTATGACTGCACCTAATAATGCTTATATGATTCTGCATCCTCCTCTTCCTCTTAGTTCTTCGATTCCCTAGGGTGGGAACGTATTGATTTCTTATGGCCCTTACTTGGCTGTTTTTCTCGCGTCGAGTGGTTATATGGTACCCCATTCTTATGGAGGTAATTTTTATGGTTATTCAGCCGATCTTGGCCCTTATCCCATTCCCCCCAATGGAGCACATTATATGCACATGCCTATGTATTCTTATATGGGTCAGGTGGGAGGAGCATATTATCCTACTGGTTAGGGCCATGGGCTCTACCAGAGTTTGTCGTCACCTCAAGTGTCAACCTCGATGTCCACTGTCTCATCCTCGGTTTCATAGATTCAGTCTCTCCCGGAAGCCTATGCTCAAGCTTCACAGCCTCAACTCCCATTCCTTGCTAGGTTGAACTTGCCTAATCTTTCTAAGCTCATGAATAATCCAGTGTGTCATGACTCTACATGGCCCCTAGTCCCCACCAAGATCCCTTCTGATGTTCCAAAGTTTGAAGGGAAGAAGGGTGAAGATCCAGGTGATCACGTCACCACGTTCCATCTATGGTGCTCCTCTAACTCCTTAAACCACGATTCCATCCATTTGAGGCTATTTCAACGTACCCTTACGGGGGCTGTCGCAAAATGGTATGTTGAGTTTCCTGGGGGCACATATAACAGATTCACTGATTTGGATTTGGTTTTTCTAGACCACTTTCAGTTGTCGGTTCATTACAACACTAGCACCAAAATCTTATCCACCTTCGCCAGGATAAAGCCACACATATTTCTACTCACAGTCAAGAGTGGCCCCAAAGGATGAGGTTAGTAAAAGCCAACATTCCTCTGGATTTTCTCCTGGAATGGTTCATTAAGTCTCTACTCCCTTATATTTCGAAGGATGTTTCGTTCTCCGGAATTACGACTGAGGAATAAGCCATCTTTAGAGCCCAGCAGTTAGACCTGGTCTATGCTCAGTTTGGGATTTTGTATGATGTCATACCTGATGCACCGTGATCAATACATGAGTCCAAGCCCGCTCCTGGACCTCATGCCAATGGCATTGTTTGTTCCGCAAGTGCTCGTTTCGTAGAAATGGTTACGAATCAGATGAAAAACCAGTCTACTCCTGTACAGGCTCCCACCTCGTCCATTTCCACCTAGTCATCTAATGTACATTTTGTGCAATCGGTAAACCCATCCGGTAACCAACATCCTGGTGGGAAAATGAATAGGAAGAATAACCGTAGGGGTGGGAATAAGAAGAATAAGAAAGGGAACGCTAACCCTCCTCGAGATGGCAAAAATGATGGTGGGGACTACAAGCCCAAGTGTAAGGTGAAGTTTCCTTCTAAACTTTTCTCTCAGAATCACCTTACACATTTTTGTCCTCATATGGAGGAAGCATCGAAGCACATTGCACAAAACCCAACTGTGCCGACGAATCCCCTTCCTCATCATCAGAGTATGGATTCTGGTGCTTTCACCGTCGGTCATGGGACTACTGAAACTTCAACTTATTCTACCCGTTAAGGTGGGTTTGGATGCATAAACATGGTCAAATCTGAGGTTTTTGTTGCTACTCGCTCGCGTGACTATGGATCTCCAAAACCTTCTTTGGGGAATGAGCCCCCTCCACCTGAGACTCGATCGCATATCGAGAATCCTAACCCTATGTCGTGGGTATCGAAAGGTGTCCTAAAGCACTCGACACATAATTCTAATGGCCGACCTGCAGAGAACTACTCGATTGTGGATGATTGTGTAAAAACCCCGTGTGCTATGTCGCCTCTCGAGGTCCTTCAGGGTTGTCCTTCGCAAACAAACGCCCTTCTATTTTCTTTGGGAGTCCTGGATCCTTATATCCCAAATGTCATCAAGTTTGACACTACTGATGTTCAGCCTCAGTTTCCCTATCATGTGGCTTTCCAAGTTCATGTTAGGTTTTTAGATATTATCATTAAGCGTACCGTCGTTGACGAAGGTGCTTCCACTTCAGTGATGTCTTTATCTTATTGGAAGGTTATCGTCTCTCCTTCGTTGTCAAAGTCCATTATTATGCTTACTACATTTGATGGTCATTCTTTCAGGCCACATCGTATTATACCCTCCCTTGAGGTCCACTTGGGTGGGAAGTCTGTGCCTATAGAGTTCAAGGTGGTCGATGCTCCCCTTGACTATAACCTTTTACTAGGTCGTAATTGGATCTACACTATGAAAGCGATCGTATCCTTGGTCTTTCGAGTCATCTACTTTCCCCACGAAGGCAAGATTGTGTCGATCGATCAGCTATCCTTTACTAGTTCCAATCTCGTAGCATCGTAGGGACCTTTGGTCCCTCAGATTGAGAAATATCACCTGAAAACTGAGAATGTTGGTGTAGGATTATATTCCTCCTTGACGGGATCTTTTGATTTTTCTGCACCAATCTCCTTTATAAGAACCATCTCGGATGATGCTCCTTCATTGTTGAGTCCTATACCACTTCGGACATCATACTTTAGTGATCTGTGGACTCTATATTCCACATGTTCCTTGTCGAGAGACTCTTCTCACATCGGAATGGCCATGCCCTTGTCTGCAGCTGAGATTTCTTATCGTGATATTCAACAATTCACTATAGAGCCTGATCTCTCTTCTTTAGGGATAGAGGAAGAAGATCCTGTTACACTTCCCACATGGGTAGTTGACTCATCTTGTTCACATGACTTCCTTGATGACACTTTACCTTTGGATGAAGCCATTATCGAGGCCATGAATGAAAATGACAAGCCTTGGGAGGACCTCCATCATAGATATTATTTCCTTCCCAACCTTGATCTTATTGAGCAAGATGAGTTTCGATCGACTCTAGCCGAGAAATTGGGTCACCCTGTGGTTCCTTTGGATTCACATGGAATTTATGCAGCAGGAAATATGGCTAATATTTCCCCTACTGTCCCGATCAACATTTCTCGTACTCCCAGAAGAGTCAAAAATGTATACATCGGTGTTGATTGTTCCCTTGAGGAAATCCGTATTTACACCGATTTATTCAAAGAGTTTCGGGATGTGTTTGCCTGGTTATACAAGGAGATGCCAGGTATTGACCCGAGTTTTGTAGAACACGCGATTAAGACTTACCCACATGTTAAGCCTATTCGACAGTGTTTTCATGCTTTTAATCCTAGGAAGGAAGCCTCCATTAAGGCATAGGTAGAGAAACTGCTAAAGGTTGGTTTCATCTACCTCGTTCCTCTTACCAAATGGGTATCCAACCTTGTTCCTATGCATAAGAAGGAAGGAACCATCCATGTGTGCACTGACTTTCATGATCTGAATAAAGCGTGTCCTAAAGATAACTTCCCCACCCCATTCATAGATCAAATCTTGGATGAGTGTGCAGGAAGCGAAGTATTCTCATTTATGGATGGATTTTCGGGTTATAATCAGATCCAAATCAAACCTGAGGATCAACATAAAACTACATTTATATGTCCTTGGGGTACTTTCGCATATCGAAAAATGCCCTTTGTGCTTAAAAACGTCAGAGCTACATTTCAGCGACCCATGACCTATGCTTTTCACGATCGTAAGCGTATAGCGGATGCTTACCTGGACGATATTGCTACTCACTCTCGTAGTAGAGTGGATCACCTAGGTCACCTCCGTATTATTTTCAAGATATGTCATCGTTATAATACTCATTTGAATCCGAACAAGTTTATCTTCTGTATGAAAATTGGTCTCCTTCTAAGGTTTATAGTCTCCTAGGAGGCTATTAGATTTGATCCATTGAAGGTTGAGGCAATGCTTCGGTTTCCACCCCTACGTACTTTGGTTCAACCTCAAAGCCTCCAAGGGAAGGACAATTTCATACGTCGTTTCATCGTGAACTATTCCATTCTTACTAAGGGTTTGATGTGATTATTGAAGAAAGGCACCCCTTTTATCTGGGATGAGCGAGCCCAGTAGCCTTTCGACGCTCTTAAGAAAGCCTTAGTATCGGCCCCTCTTCTTAGTCCACCTGACTATGCGAGACACTTTTTGCTTTATGTGGCCGCGTCTCAAGAGACATTTGGTATGGTCTTGGTTTAGGAAGATGATATGCTTCAAGAGTATGTTATCTATTATCTCAGTCGAAACCTCGTAGACGTTGAACTAAGGTTATCTCACATCGAGAAACTAGCCCTTGCGACTGTTCATGTAGTCCAAATATTAAGACACTACATCTTGCTTAGGAAAACCATGGTTGTAGTGCATGTCAATCCATTTTAGTTTGTGCTTACATGACGTTTGATTGGGGGGTATTATAATAAATGGATTGTCATCCTTCAGGAATTCGATCTCGATTTTTCCTCGGCGAAGTCTGTAAAGTCTTTGGTTTTCGCGGAGCTGATGTCATATTTTCCTAGACTTGATGGAGGAAGTGGTCCATGAGGAATTATTCGTTGATGAGAATTTATTCCTTATCTCATCGTCATACCCTTGGTATGGGGACATCATTGTATATCTTCGAACTCTGAATTTCCCTTCGCATCTTTCGCAAGATGAGCGACGGCGTGCGAGACATCATGCCAAAGATTATATCATCGTTGATGAGACTTTGTATCACTGAGGAAAGGACTCTCTCTTGCGTCGTTACTTGACTCATGAAGAGGTGTAGTTAGTGCTGAATGAATTCCATAGTGGGGCATGTGGTGGTCACTTATCTGGGATTGCTACAACTTAGCATATCTCGTGAGCGGGTTATTTTTGGCCTACGATCTTTAAAGATTGTGTTAACGCTGGAAAGAGATGCCACCCATGTCAGGTGTTTTCTCAGAATTTACGTTCGTTGCTACCCCTCTCTATCCGGTAGTCACCGTTTGTCCCTTCACCAAGTGGGGGGTTGATTTCATGGATTGCAACCCAACTTCGGTTGGGGGGCATCATCATATCATAGTGGTCATAGATTACTTTACCAAATGCGATGACGCCATGCCGACCGTTAAATCCGATGGTGAAACAGCATCCCACTTCGTGTTCAATCAGATCATAGCTTGATTCGGTATCCCGAGAGAGATTCTCACTAACCATGGTAGTCACTTTCAAAATAAGATGATGGTTGAATTATCGCTTAAGCTTGGGTTTAGAAAGGATCAGTCATCTTTGTATTATCCCCAAGCGAATGGCCAGGTTGAGGCAGTCAATAAGTCCCTTAATGCGATTATCCAAATTACCATCCAACAAAGCAAGAATAATTGGCACATCATGTTGTATCCTTCTTTGTGGGCTTATCGAACCGTAGTGAATACTTCCACCAGTTTCTCACCTTTCCAATTAGTTCATGGTGTGGATTCCATCTTAGCGGTTGAATGTGAGATCCCTTCTTTGAAGCTAGCCATAGAACTCCTGCCTAATACTTCAGATGTAGAGAAACACTTAGTCCACCTTGAGTAGATTGAAAAGAAGCGTCAGGATGTTGTGGCAATAGATGCCAATAAACGTAGTGTCAAGGCCCACTACGATAGGTCTTTCCATCCCCTGCAGTATGTTGAAGGTAACTTGGTTCTTCTTTATGACCAAGCTAATGAACTACTGGGAGCAAGCAAGTTTAACCCGATGTGGCATGGTCCTTACATTGTGAGGCATGTCCATGAGAAAGGAGCCTATGTGTTAGAATATTATGAAGGGAACTTCCTGAAGGATCCTATAAATGGGATCTATCTCAAGCAGTATTATGCTTGAGCTTCTAGCTTGAGATGATACTTTGTCTACTATTGTATATTTTATGTACATAGTTTATCTTTCCTTCAGTTTTTTTGAGTCTTCTAATTCGCTTCCTTTTGGTTGACAGATGCCAGCAGAATCTGATGTTATTAGGATTCACGGATGGGGCCAACCGTCATATGCAGAGGTTAGATTATGCTGATTGGGTTATTTACTCGCTCAAAAACAACCTTGTGTATTCAGGAGGTGCTTTTCTGGGTCCTACATCGAACAATGTGGTTGAGTATAGTGTCATTATTGAGTTGCTCCACGATGCCATTTCGCATGGTATCTAGTCTTTAGAGGTCCACCCGGATTCACAATTAATTCTGTCTCGGTTTAATGACCAGTACTGTGTGAGGGATCCTACGCTACTAAGGAGATTCTTAAGGGTAAGACTCTTGGAACATCATTTTTATTTTATTACTTATTTCATGTTCCAAGACGTTTTAATCATGTTGTTGATGCATACACTAACTATGTCCTAGATGGGAACTTGTCACATAATTAAAAGAAGCAATGAATCACACCTTTAACATTCATACATTTGTACACATAATATAGTAGAGTAAAAAAAGTCATAAGTTTTTCATTATCAAAGTTTATATGTCCAAAAAAGTGATGTCATAGTACAAAACAGGAGCTCGTAGCTCTCGAATATACATATATCCAATACAAAAAATGAGACCGCATGGCATCAAATCCCTACGTGGAGGTCTCGCCTCCTCGGTAGGATGAGTCTACACATAGTAGTGCACGACATTGGCTATACGTCGAAGCAGCCGCACCCATGTATTTGGTACCCCCACTACATGCCTCTGCATCACCTCCGGGAGGTGCTACACCTCGATCATAGGTACCCTGGTGGTCATGCGAACCAGGTTGACCCCTACAGTCTCTAGTGTGCACTTCGCTGATGCACCTACTATCTCTCCACCCCTTCCTCTGCACCAATGTAGTGGGAGGCCTTGTTGTATTCACGGACCCAATTCTACAAGCAAACACTTGATCATTAATACATGATATCACACCAAAAATATTTTTTCTTTTACTTAAAACAAAAATACAAAAAAATTAAATATTCGAAACTTAAAAAAGAGTGTCTTGCCGATGTCCCCGAATGCGGCCCCTGGTGGAAGTGGCATGTCTCTATCTCCTCTATAGTCGATCCCCTCATAGGGATAGTCATCTATGGCGATCACTTGTCGCCGCCACCTATGGAAGAACTCATTTGTATATGTAGAGGCCAATCGGCCACCCCCTATTGTGTTAGTATCTCTGCCCATAGGGTCTGAGCGGGATCTCAGAGATTGTGAGGAGGTACTTCCACCCTCGGACTAAGGCCTGGTACCCTCTCGAAGAAGAAACTGTATAGTATGCTCCCAATGCCAAAGTTTTTGGTCTGCCCCAACTTTCACTATGTCAACTGGTGTTTCATTGTACCCAACAGTGTAGTACATTAGTCATATACTATAGGCCTCAAGCACTCAGGTGCATAGAATATCAATGGCCTCGAGGCTTGGTGAAGTGAAGCAGACCCTACTATCCTCCTGAGAGTAGGGATGATGATCTTCATACTCAAACTCGATATATCCTCTACGAGACCTTCGCTACCCACTTTTTGGGTGCCTCAACACAATATCTGTCAATTTAGTCAATTATTGTGACTCCTCCCCCTATGCTGCGAGATCTGAGGCTTGCCACCTCTCCTCGACGAGATAAGTCGGTAATGAAGTATATGTCCTCCACTTCCAATGGAAGTGGATGTCCATATAAGTCGAAATGCTGAGTAATCAGTTTTGGGCCCTTAAACCCCCGATACTCCAAAAATTATATAATCCACAAGTTTGTAGTGCTTGTTGGGCGGCCAAATTGCCTCCAACTTGATGATCAATTGCATCGTGCTCCCTCTCCCTCCACTCTAGCACCATCTTATGGAAAAATCAAGGAGTTTTTAGTGTCAAAACTTGTAAAAAACCTTACCCACGGCGATATACACAGCCTATTTCAAAGACAGTTGCGCTTATACGCGAGATACTTTTGGCTTTCCCGCATATACCCAGCCCTACACATGACCCGATGAACCATAGCTCGCGTACAACGTAGCGTGGGAATAAAATAATTAAAAAGACTAAAAATATACCACTAAAAAACAAATTGAAAGCCATATATTTGAAGGGAAGGATGAGATCTCTTACCTGGTCCTAACGGCTCGCGATTTCATTGCTCCCAGCTCCCGGAGTCATCACTTGAAGATTGAAGGTAAAAACCACCAATATGCCCTATGTTGGGTAAAAATGAAATTGGTATGGTAAAAATATTTCTTTTTACTATTTATTACTTTTCCTTACCCAATTTTATATATTTTAGATTGGTTTTTACTATTTTTACAACCTTTTTTTACTAATATATCACTGTGAGGTATCGTTTTGAGCAGTTTTTTTGTGCCAGGAGTAGATTTTGAACCATTTCATGCCTTTGGTGGGTATTTTCTACACCCATCATATAGGTTAGGATTTCATGACACCTGCATTATTGCATCGACCTTATGACCATATTCATAAACCTTAGGTGCGACCCCGCTTTTTAACTGACACAGAACCTTCATGTTACTTTAGGAGTGTCGGTATTTGGCGGTAGGGCTTGTTTGATCATGGGTTCCCTAGTTTGATCCTTTTTATGTCTTATGGCACCCATGCAGATGTTCCTCCTTAGGATATGGAGTCCTTTTTAGTCCCTCCATGACATTGCAATAAAGACTCATATTCTACTTTATCTTTATTCTAGCCATCTCCCATAAGGACTCCCCATTTATGTCGAGTTGTGAATTCATTGCATTATCATGCTTGCCTTTGAGCCTTGTGTCGACTCCCGCTTTCTTAGTTATTAGCCATTTTCCTGAGCACTTTTCCTTTTGAGCCAAGAAGACCCTTAATTTATCTTTCGCAGCTTGATGACCCTTACCTTGAGGGAACAAGCCCCCGAGTGTCCATATCCTGCACATGCTTCCTTGCATTAAGCATAGGTATGTTCCATTCCCTGGAACTAGTTTGCTTTCCCATGACACTCGTTCCCTCACTGTTGTATCATAAGCAATTTTGTTCCTTTTCAAGATTCATAAAATGAAAAAGACAAAAAAATAATATAAATTAAAAAGCCGGATGGGAAAATTTTACTACCTTCTATTAGAAGCTGTTGTGTCGCCTTTGAATAGAGCATTCATGCACGCTCCATGTATCATGGGTCGGGATATTAGTATGACCTTAGGAAGATGTCCTCCTTTCTCAGATATTACTCCACCAACTGGTTAAGCTTCCATTCATTATGGAGCCTTTGTTGATGCCTCATGCGTCACAAAGCATTGTCAGTATCCAGTGTTGAGTCTATGTTGCCTAAGTCTATCCATCCGCTCATGCTCTTGTTCAAAGGAAGTATGTAAACCAGAGTCAGCCACTCCTCATATCTCTTGAATATTGCATGTTGTCCATCCCTTATGAGTCCAGTTCAATCACATATGATGTTCCACCCTACACCTTGGGCCTACTTTCATCATTGGTAGGTGACCTTGAACTTAGCAAGTGACATCTCATCATTGGTACTTGACTAAGTGGTTTCCCTTGTGTTTGACGACAAGACATCTATTCACACATTGGGATTTGTGTTGTTCCTTGGTTTCCATTACACCCTATTGGTGGTTTCCTTACTCTTGTCAATAGTATTCATCATTGGCTGCTATTCAGGAGGTCTCTCCCATGCACTACTTGCATCTTGTACACACATAAGAGATGCACCCAGTTTTTGGTTCATTTATCCTGTTTGTCTGAGTTCTTCCAAATATTTCAACTTAGCTACTACCTCGTGTTGGTTGATGGGGGATCCATTAATTCCTTCCTTCCATCGAATCTCATTCCATCGACTCCAACTCATTTATTCTAGAATCGATAGTTAGAGTCCTTTGAGTACCTTGATACTTTTAGTCATCAATGGTAGGTTCTCTCGCCATCGATAGTTGGGAGTTCACTAATGTCCCCCGATCGATGGATTCGTCAAGTGTTCGACCTCAACTCCTTTATTCACACTTAGTGAATGTACTCAGTGCCTTGGTACCCATTTTCATCATTGGTTGGTTATCTCGCGTCTATTAATGGTATACCTCAATGACTGGTAATCAAACGGTGTCACATCAGGTTCGACATCAATACCTTTCTTGACTTGATGGGGCATGCACCATGGATGGTTTGTGTAAAATACCTTAGAATTCAGTGGCATTCAGTATATGCTACTTGTGATCATGATTGTACCTATGAGATATTGTTCTCATACATCAGCAATTTGTACCATCAGTCTGCATCAGATGTTTCCTCTTCAGCAGGAAACCATATCTTACTGTATATGGGTCATGGCTATGACCATTCATGACATGTATTCACTATATATTGCCTATCCATGGCCATTGTATTAGATTGTTGTGTATTGTACCGATATGTACACAAAGATATCATTATATTGTGTCGAGTGGGATGCTCCTTCCATTTGTGTCTCCATCACTCCACTTCTAAGATTTGTAATGTATTTCAGCCATCGTAGTATCTTCTCTGACCTCACACATTAGGGGGCATATGTTACACTATATTTTGCCACCTTGTGAGCAATAGCACTCCTTGGCATCCCTTACCCATTTGTAGACTCAAAACCATATGTTGGTTCTCCTTGAACCCATTTTTCCCTATTTTTCCTCCTATACACAATCTGCTTCAATACAACTCGCGTCCACGCTTGTTGAATTACTATAGGCAGCATACATCGACCTTTTTGGTAAATGAGAGTAAAATCTCTATTTTTCACTCCAAGAAGCAACAATTTTGATCGTTGGCCTTCCATGTATCTTGAAACGACTCAATTCGACCTTTCACTTGCCTTTGGAGGGTTATATATTGAGCTATTGTGATGCATGGAGGGAGGAGAAAGAGAAGAGCAATGAAACTTTACTGAAATTTTTCCTTGATTGATATTGCTTGAGTCTACATCCATTGATCCTAGTTGTGGTGAACCATCTATGTTCACCTCCCAAACTCTTTCATATCTTTTGAAGGATTTGTTCTTTTAATCATGAGTTTTCCGTTGTATGGGGGATTGAAGTTGTGGAGGCACAAGTGGAGGGACCTAGTTCTTGGTTCATATGAGTTTTCGACAAGAGGCTATATCTTGTACATCCTTTTATGTTAATATAAATACTCGTTTTCTCTTCCATTTATGTTGTAAATGATCATTTATTATCATTGGGTACATTTGCTTATATATATCATGGATTATGCTATTGTATATGCTGAGCTCTTTTATATATCATATTCACTTGTTTGCATTTATTGTTGAGGCTAAGCTGCATGTTCAAGTGTTGTGATTCGAAATCTCAACGGAATTCTTCATCAGACATCTGGTTGAGGTAAGTCCTTTATTTTTTTTATCATCATTTACATTTATATAGCATATGTTGGGAAGTGAGTTGATTTCTCGATTCCATCTATCTGTTGTGATCTACCTCAAGCCATAGGAATTTTTTCTCCGTAACAATAACAAAGGATGTTTCTTCCAATAAGCATGTGCTTCAACCATATATCTCTTCACCAAAGTATTGGGTGAAGTTCCTCCAACATCAAATGAACTAAGCAAGGAGCAAGGAAAAATATGAGTCTTCAAGTGACTCAAGTGAACATCATAGGTGCATCCATGTATGTGAGAGTCATCAAATGAGAGCAATGGATACTTATGCTGCAAAAGAGAATGTGGTGTACTCATCATAGAATCATCATGTAGTGTATGTTGGGCCCTAGAATTGCCCCTTTTTTACCACACTTATTACATCATTTTCCCTACTACACCCTACTTCCATAAACCATATACATGTCTTTCTTCCAGATCAATCAAGAATCCTGAGAAGGTATAATTCATTATTGCTTCATTTATTTAATGCCTAAGATTGTTATGGTTATGAATTCTAGCCTTTGATTTATGCTAACCTGTGTTGATTTCATTAAGTCAAGATCAAAGCACATGTGTATCACCCGCAATGCCTTGGGAAAGAATCACACGTGGTGCCAGCTATTACTCTTTAGATTTAGTTCCTCACATTAATAAGGAACAATGCACCTCTCCATGTGAAGCTGTAACATGACTTTCCTGAAACAAATCATTGCTGCAACAGAGAGGACGTCTCCCAATTGGTTAATCCGTTGATCCACTGACTGCCAGAGTAACAACATCTTCATGACTAACGAACTCATCCAATACGGCAGTAACAGTTCAGTTGTAACTCCGCAGCATGAAGATCAGAGATCTTCATTGCTGTGTGAAATTAGTGGATCGGGAATTGTATTTTGCATGTATAAATATGAGAAGGCTTTCAGAGTCTAGGGTTGGTTAATTAATATTTTGTACGGCATGTAACATAGAACTGAGACTATGGATTACCATCTTTAATATAAAGAGCAGATTCCTTCATAGTTCTGTGTCTTAATTTGTGGTATTTCACGACATCTCTGTTAGAAGGATAGGGCCCTCCTTCTCACAGAGATTACCGAGTTAAGTAGGTAGTTTAATTTCTTTATGTTATGTGGTGTGGAATTGCATTTAGGTGTGTTACTGTTAGCTGCAACAAATATTTTATAATTGCATTCTCCTTTGCTAGTTTATGATTGCATCTTGAATACTTGCAACTGTGTGGTGTGGCAGTCAACTGTGTAGATTAGTTTATTTGATGCATGGTGTATTAGAATTAGCTGTTACAGCCAAGCCCAACTTTAATTCCTTTCATTCATTTATGCTTTCTAGGATTTCCAATATTAATAAAATCAGGGTTCAAGCTTATTTCTAGTTCTAGTTGTTGTTGTATCTGTCTTGAATTCATTAGATTAGACAGATTGTGATTCAGTTACAGTAGCTTCTAGATGAACCAGTTTGGTAGAGATTGAATACTGTAGTTTGATAATTATAGGATTTAACTCCTTGCAAAAGTAATCTAGTTCATCTTTATTCTTAGATCAGTAACTGCTGGGTTGATATCTGGAGGAAGGTAATTGTACTTTGAATTCCTACATGGATAAGTTAGATTAGTTTTAGTTATGCGGTGAGTTTTGTTGAGCAGATAGGTAGGATTATTTATCTCCATTTAATTAATCAACTACTTGAAATGTTTATGCATAGATTGTGCTTATTTCCATTCAAATAAAAGACTTCCCTGGGTTGACAATTTATATTAAGAATCTTGTGTGTTAGTTGTAATTAATTAGCATATAGGGTGACCAACATTTTGGCGCCATTGCCAGGGATGGTAATTGATAGACATAGTTATTAGTTGCTTTATTGATTTCATTTTAGTTTGATTATTTACAGCATGCATGAATACAAGAAAAAAAATTGGGAACCCCTTTTGAATACTAACATTACAGGTGGAAGAGTTCGTGGTCATAATATAGGTCTGGGAAGACAAAGATTTATCAATGATATAATTGATAGAGCTGATTCTTCTACCAGACCACCACAGATTTCTATAAGAAGAGGAAATTCCATTCCTCCCAAGCTTGAGAATTCAGCATCAACTGTGGAGAATGCAACGGAACCATCTACTCCCATTGTAGAAAATAAACCTCCTGAAGACAAGGTAAGTGTCGTGGGTGCAACGGATAAAGAGGATATTTATCATATTAACAGGACCATAGTTACAAAAGAAGTGTGGTTGGAGATTGTCCAAGAAGCAGAGGAAGAGAGAAGGCGAGAAGAAGAAAGGAGGGAAGCAGAAGAAGCAAAAGCAGAGGAAGAACGAATAAAGAAATCCATTGAATTTTGGAACAACATGGCTAATAGAGAACATGAAGGAGAGAATGAACACTAGGAGAACCGTGAAGAGGAAGTGGAAGATAATCAGCCTGGTGACATTGTGGTCACACTTGAATTCCCTATCCTCCAGACACCTAGGGAAACTCCTATAAAAAATATCTCACCATCGGTTCTCCCAAATTTCCATGGTAAGCCTTCTGAAGATCCTGATGAATTTCTCTTTGAGTTTGACATCCTTTGTCTCAGTTATGACTATACCTCCAGTGCTCAAAAGATGAAACTATTTCTAGCCACCTTGAAAGGAAATGCTTTGCGTTGGTTCGTGAGTCTAGGTCGTGAGACCATTACTACTTGGGATCAAATGAAACAAACCTTTCTTTCTAAATATCAAGAATATTGTAGAACCAGAGATAGAAAGGAAGAGTTGTTTAAAACGGTTCAGAAGGAAGAGGAGAGCTTGGAAGATTTTGTGGAAAGATTGTTGTATAATTTACAAAGGTCTGGCCACACTACAATTGGAAAAGATGTACTCAAGATTATCTTGCTATGAATAATTAGAGAAGATTTTCTTGATATGTTGAATTTGTTGGGGAAAGGGGATGTCTCAAAGGAACCTTTCGAGAAGATCGTTGAATTATGTCGATGGTATTCAAGGGGATCCTCTAGAACTAACAAATGGGACAAGGATCGATATCAGGATGTATTCATTAGGACACATAAGTCAGCTATTGGAGGAGCCACTCGAGCAGAAATATGAAACTTACTGGAGAATTTTAAGGCTGATATGATGAGCTCCATTTCCTCAGAGTTAGATGTTCTCAGAACAAAACAGAGGAAAGCAGTAGAAGATCTTACAGTCAGTGTATTCTGTCCTAAATGTAGAAAAAAGCACCCAATGAAAGAATGCATGTTGGAGAAGGCAGAGATATGTAGGATATGTGAATTGGAGCATGATACCAAGGAATGTCCTTCATTACCCAAGGTCAAAGTAGTCCTCCAGGCATCCACTTCAGATGTGGAACAGGCTTACTTTATTACACAGAAGAAACCTTGGCAGCCTCGCAATCAAGGTATGAATCCATATCCATCATTTTTCTTGAATAATATGAATGGTATGAATAATATGAATACACAATTCCCTTCACATTATTTTAATAACCAGTGGCATCCATCTCAAAACCCAATGAAAAACTCTAACTCTTGGACACCATAGTCACAACAATCAAACCATCAATTTCCTTGGAATCCCAACTAGACAAATTCTTACCAAGGAAATAACTTTCCTCATCACCAAACTTAATATCAAAAGTACCCTCCTGAACAGTATCCTCACCAACCATATCAACAGCCACAACTCCAATTCCAAAACAATTTCGCACCTATGAATACACCACTTCGACCACAACTACCTACACAACGTTACCCAAACCCAAATAATAAAGCAATTCATCAATTTGAGACTGCCAACATGCTTGCATATTCCATCTCCCAAATTCCCTGCAATGACATACAATTACGATTAGAGAGGGTAGTGAAACCCATCATCACTAAGGATGTTCCATCCCCAGTGACTGAAACTGGAGTGAATCAACACTTTGAGAATATGGTTAACTCAACAATCCCCATCATTGAGGATGCTGATATTCCTATCGAAAAAGTAGCTGAAACTCAGGAAGTAACACACGATGAAGCACAACCTACACAATAGATAAGAGAACCGCCATATCCTGAACGATTGGCCCTACAGAAAACAATGGAACAACGTCGATTCAATCTCTTAGGAAAGTTGAAGAATTTGTATGTCAAAATCCCACTGTTATAAGCCCTCCATGACATGCCCATTTATGCCAAGACTGTTAGGGATCTATGTGTCAATAAACTAGGAAGGAAGCCTAGGGATCCTCCCACTATCCATGTATTGGGAAAGCTTTCCGAATTAATAATGGGGAAGACTCCTATGGCAAAATGATGACCCTGTAAATCCTACTGTTACAGTTCATATAGGAAACACACAAATCCCTAACGTATTGGTAGACTTAGGCACGGCTATCATTGTTATGACCATAGAAACTGTGAAGAAACTTGGAGTCACTAATCTTCATCCAACCCCTACCTTTTTACAACTTGCTGATAGATCAACAATCAAGCCTGAGGGAATCCTGTATGACCTAGTAATCTCAGTTGACTCGTTGGAATACCTTATGGACTTCTTGGTGTTACAGCCAAAGTCTCAGTTGGGGGGACACCCGCTGATCCTGGGGAGACCTTGGTTAGCCACAGTGGATACGTGTATCAGCTGTCAGTCTAGATCCATGACTATCTTAGACGGGACTGAAGTCAAAATCCTGACTCTATACCCTCCAACCTGACCAAGCACGGAAGTTGAAACTCCACTTTGGGTGGATTTGGAGGAGGAGGAAGGCGTTCAACCATTATTAATGATAGGGAGAGCCGTAAATTTTAAAGATGAAACAAAGAACGATACCATTATCAGTTTCATCAGTGAGCCCATGTCCGTCAATAAACATGTTTACCAGATTCTGGACAGTACATAAGATGAGAAATAACAAGAAAATATTACGGAAGAAACTCTAGTCAGTGATGCAAATATAATCCCAGTACGTAAAAATTCAAAAAAGTGTCCCAGTAGAAATTGAGCCAAGAAAAACATTGAATATCAATCCGAACCTTGTGCCCAATGAGCTGGAATAGCTGATCACTCTGCTAAAAAAAACATAAAGGAGCTTTCTCTTGGGACTACACAGACATGAAGGGTATTCCTAAATCTGTGTACCTATCACATTTATATTAAGAGCGATTCCAGGCTAGTGTGCCAACCGCAACGAACGATGAACCCGAACCCAAGGGATGTAGTGAAAGAGGAAATCCAAAAACTTTTGGAAACAGGGTTTATATACCCAATTTCAGACAGCAAATGGGTTTCTCCACTCATGATTGTGCCAAAAAAGAATGGGAAATGGAGAGTATGCGTGGATTACAGAGAATTGAACAAAGCAATGAAGAAAGACCACTTTCCCCTACCTTTTATCGATCAGGTCATTGACACCTTGTCTAGTAAAAAGTATTTTTCCTTTTTGGATGGATTTAGAGGCTATAACCAAATCCAGATTGCTCTAGAAGACCAAGACAAAACCACTTCAACCTGTCCCTGGGGCACTTTTGCATACAGGGTACTTTCTTTCGGGTTGTGCAATGCACCAGCCACATTTCAAGGAGCAGTGATTGGAATCTTTTCAGAGACGGTAAATGACTGCATGGAAATTTTTATGGATGACTTCACTCCATACAGTAGTAGTTACGAAGAAGCATTGAAAAATTTAGAAAAGGTTTTGAAATGCTGTGAACAAAGCCAGCTATATTTAAGCACTGAAAAGTGCCATATGATGATGAGCGAGGGCATAGTTCTGGGACACTTCATCTCTTTTGATGGTATCCAGGTAGACCCATCCAAAATCAAGGTAACTGAAAATATACCAACTCCTGGAACACAAAAATATGTACGTAGCCTCTTAGGGCATAAGATGTGTAAGATGTGTAAGAAAAGATGGGCTCTGGATTTGGTAGGACTCTGGATTTGGCTGAAGAGGCTTGCATGGAAAAATGTGTACGTAGCCTCTTCAGCCACAGCTTGTGGTTGAACCTTTTGATAGATGGGCTCTGGATTTGGTAGGGCCTATTAACCCTCCCTCAAAATAAAAATGTTCACATCTTGGTTTTCAAGAACTGCATGCCCAAATGGGTGGAAGTTGTAGCCTTGATCAAAGTTAATGATCAGGCCGTGATTGATTTCCTATATGAAGATATTTTTACTCGGTTTCGAGTACCCAACGAAATCGTTACAGATGGTGGACCACAATTCGTGTCTCACAAATTGGAATCCATATTACAGAAGTTTCACATTTAGCACAAAATAACCTCACCATATCATCCACAAGCCAATGGCCAAGTGGAAAGTACAAATAAGGTCATTGAGGCTATTTTAACGAAAACAGTGAAAAATCACCGTAAGGATTGGGTTGAGAGACTTCCATAGGCACTGTGGGCCTATTGCACTACATGGCGGAACACAACGGTTTTTCCCCATATGAATTGGTGTATGGCCAAAATGTTGTTTTTTTGTTTTACACATTGTGGAAATCAATGCAACCATATTTTTTATTAAGGTTCAAATCCCTTCTATTTTTTTTATTTCTTATGTCGGCTATAGTATTTATTTTAATTCTTTTGTTTCTACTTCTTATGGTTATTATAATATTTTTTTACTTTTTTCTTTTATTTCTTATGTTTCTACTTTTTATGTCAGCTATTTTTTATCTTTTTTATTTTTTACATCTCTAATATTTGTTTTACGCATTGTTGAAATCAATGCAACCATGTTTCTATTTTTTCAGTCAGTTATTCTTTATTTTTTTTACTTCTTATATTTATAATATTTGTTTTACGTATTGTTGAAATCAATGCAACCATGTTTTCTTATTAAGGTTCAAATTCTTTCTATTTTTTTTATTTGTTATGTCGGCTATAGTATTTTTTTTAAATCAATGCAACCATGTTTCTACTTCTTATATTTTTAATATTTGTTGTACGCATTGTTGAAATCAATGCAACCATGTTTCCCCTTTTTATGTCATCTATTCTTTATCTTTTTTACTTCTTATATTTCTAATATTTGTTTTAGGCATTGTTGAAATCAATGCAACCATTTTTTTTATTAAGGTTAAAATCTCTTCTATTTTTTCTATTTTTATGTTGGCTATAGTATTTATTTTACTTCTTTTGTTTCTACTTCTTATAGTTACCATAATATATTTTTTACTTCTTGCTTTTATTTCTTATGTTTCTACTTTTTATGTCAGTTATTCTTTATTTTTTTTTGTTTCTTATATCGACTACAACCATTTTTTTTATTAAAGTTCAAATTCTTTCTATTTTTTTATTTATTATGTCGACTATAGTAATTTTTTTTAAATCAATGCAACCATGTTTCTACTTCTTATCTTTCTAATATTTGTTTTAGACATTGTTGAAATCAATGCAACCATGTTTCTACATTTTATGTCAACTATTTTTTATATTTTTTACTACTTTTATTTTTAATATTTGTTTTACGTATTGTTGAAATCAATGCAACCATGTTTCTACATTTTATGTCGGTTATTCTTTATCTTTTTTACTTCTTATATTTCTAATATTTGCTTTGTGCATTGTTGAAATCAATGCAAACATGTTTTTTTATTAAAGTTCATATCCTTTCTATTTTTTCTATTTATTATGTTGGGTATAGTTATTTTTTTGTATTTATTTTGTTTCTACTTCTTATGACTACTATAATATATTTTTTATTTCTTTACTTTATTTCTTATGTTTCTACTTTTTATATCACATATTCTTTATATTTTTTACTTCTTATATTTATAATATGTTTTTTTACTTCTTTATCATTTTTACTTCTTATATTTATAGTTTTTATGGCCGACATGTTAGAAACAAACTTTACAACATCTCCCTCATACTCGACAAACATTAGTCAACAAACGTTTATTAATGGACTACATTTTATTAATGACCAACAAAATCAACGCAACCATATTTCTATTTTTTATGTCAATTATTATTTATCTTTTTTATTTTTTTCTTGCAACGTTTGATATTATTCTCGACTATTAATAAAATGTAATAAAAAATAATAATAATAAATATTTTGTCAAGTAATATTTGTCAAATATAAGGGAGATGTTGTAAAGGTTGTTCCTAACATGTCGGCCATAAAAACTATAAATATAAAAAGTAAAATAAAGAAGTAAAGAAAAATATTATAAATATAAGAAGTAAAAAAGATAAAGAATAGGTGACATAAAAAGTAGAAACATAACAAATAAAACAAAGAAGAAAAAAATTATTATAATAGCAATAAGAAGTAGAAACAAAAGAAATTAAAAAAAACAATTATATCCGACATAAGAAATAGAAAAAATAGAAGGGATTTGAACCTTAATAAAAAAACATAGTTGCATTGATTTCAACAATGCGTAAAACAAATATTATAAATATAAGAAGTAAAAAGGATAAAAAAATAGCTGACATAAAAAGTACAAACATTGTTGCAAAAATACAAACATCGTTGCATTGATTTCAACAATGCGTAAAACAAATATTATAAATATAAGAAGTAGAAACATGGTTGCATTGATTTTAAAAAAAATTACTATAGTCAACATAAATAGAAAAAATAGAATAGATTTGAACCTTAATAAGAAAATATGGTTGTATTGATTTTAACAATGCGTAAAACAAATATTAGAAATATAAGTAAAAAAGAATAGCTGACATAAAAATAAGAAACATGGTTGCATTGTTTGCGACAATTTGTAAAACAAATATTAAAAAAATAAGAAGTAAAAAAGATAAAGAATAGCTTACATAAAAAGTAGAAACATAAGAAATAAAAACAATAAGTAAAAAATATATTATAGTAGCCATAAGAAGTAGAAACAAAAGAAGTAAAATAAATACTATAGCCCACATAAGAAATAGAAAAAATAGAAAGGATTTAAACCTTAGTAAAAAAAATATGGTTGCATTGATTTCAACAATACGTAAAACAAATATTCTAAAAAAAAAAAAGGAATAGATCACATAAAAAGTAGAAACATGGTTACATTGATTTCAACAATGGGTACAACAAATATTAGAAATATAAGAAGTAGAAACATGGTTGCATTGATTTAAAAAAAATATTATAGCCGACATAACAAATAGAAAAAATAGAAAGAATTTGAACCTTAATAAAAAAACATGGTTGCATTGATTTCAACAATGGGTAAAACAAATATTAGAAATATAAAAAGTAAAAATGATAAAGAATAGCTGACATAAAAAGTAGAAACGTGGTTGCATTGATTTCAACAATGCGTAAAACAAATATTAGAAATATAAAAAGTAAAAAAGATAAAGAATAGCTGACATAAAAAGTAGAAACATAAGAAATAAAATAAAGAAGTAAAAAATATATTATAGTAGCCATAAGAAGTAGAAACAAAAGAAGTAAAATAAATACTACAGCCGACATAAGAAATAAAAAAAAAATAAAAAAGAATAGAAGGGATTTTGTTAGGAACCCATGTCTTTACTTTGTTAGTATGTTGTTATTGGATGCATATGCTTTGTAAGTCGTCCCGTAGTATTTGTTGATCAATAGTTTGTGTTATTGTTGTTGGCGCATATGCTTTGTAAGTCGCTCGTAGTATTGTTGATCCATAGTTTGTAACGGCCCATGGTTTTGATCCATAGTATTAGCGCTTAGACTTAGTATATAAGTGTGTGATGAGACCTATGAAGGCACCGTGAAGTTATTTGTGTTGGGCTTGCTCATAGGAGGTTGCCTCCTCGAAGTGGCCTATGATCAATATAAAAGTGATTCTGAGTTCTATCATTTCTGCTATTTCGCATATTTGTATTAATTAATTGTTGCAGGTGCATCACATCTGGTATCAGAGCACTTTCTTGGGCTCGCTGGGTGAAATTTCTGCCAATTTTTTTTTGCATCTGTTGCAGGTTCGGATTTGGGAATAATCCCTATCCGCTTAACTGTGGGAAGTACTTGGGCATAATCCCTAAAACTCATTGTGAGGAGTACCACAGGAACCCCGAAGTAGCTGGCCCATTGAGAGGACCTGCCAGCGAAAAGGGCAACGATTCCTACCTGATTGACTAGTTCCCACCCGTGAGGTAAACCAAAAGCTTTCATTTGTGGCAAAGCGGTTATCAGTTTTACCTGAGCCGTGGAGTGAGGAGTACTGCCCCAATATGCAAGCCGTCAGATAGCATTGGTGGCCGAATGAAACCCCTGAACTGTTAGGAAGCCGCACATACCTGGGGTCCATATCTACTTTCAGCTGAACTATTTTCGATCACTACTGCGTCATTTCAGATCCATTTTGCAAGTCGTTCCAGATCCATTTTGCAAGTCGTTCCAGATCTAGCCATTTTCAATCCATTCGGCGTTGTTCCAGATCCCTTCCGAGCCGTAGCCACTCTAGTCTGAAAAAAAAAGAGTATAAAATTAAGTTTTTTGTCCATATCTCCCTTGTTTTCACTTTGTTTCCCTTGAAATTTTCAGGGAACCCCTGTCATCCCATTCTGCATATTTCATTCCTGATGACCATATCCCCAATTCCCCTTCCCAAAGCCCAAAAGCCCACATTTGTCTATTTTTAGGGTTTGCCATAACTTCCTCAGATTTCACCCAATCACCTTCAAATTTTACCACAGAGTTACTTTCTGAATTCTGCTTCTTTGTCCCCCTTTGCCAAATTTTCTCATTCTTTCACCCCACTTCTGAAATCCTCATTTTTGGCTTCCCTGTCTAGTCGACAGTGTCCAACACCTAGTCAAAACCCCAATTACCCTTCAGATTTTTTCTTAAGTCTAGATTTTCCCTTACTGAAGCAGTTTTTGTTTTTGTTTTCCTACCGAGTCAAAAAAAAAAAAAACTCCTGGTTATGGTTGTCACCCGTGCAGGAGCAAAAACCATGGAAGAAGAAGTTGCAGCCATCCAAGCCAAACTCCAGGATCTGGATGAAAAATTTCTCTGCCTCCATCTTGAACATTCAGCTACGAACAACAAACGACAATCTGAGTCTTCATCAGACAATGGGTTCTATTCTTCCAGCAATTTCCATGGTCCGAAGCTTGATTTTCCTCGCTTCAATGGTACTGATCCAACTGGATGGATCTATCGTGCAGAACAGTATTTCAGTCTGCATAATACTTTTGATGTCAACAAAGTTCCGCTGGCATCATTTCACTTGGAACATGAAGCTCTTCAATGGTACCGTTGGTACATCAAGGCTCATCCAGAGCCCAAATGGTCAGACTTTTGCCAGCTCCTTTTGCAACGATTTGGTCCTAGTGCTTTTGATGACTTCACCGGAGCCCTCACTAAACTTCGCCAAATTGGCACTGTGAAAGAGTATCAAACCGAATTTGAGAACCTAGCCAACCACATCGAAGGATTGTCTGATGACTTTTACCAGATTTGTTTTATCAGTGGTCTAAAGGATGCCATCCGCTCTGAGGTCAAAATGTTCTGTCCCACCACAATGATGGAAGCCCTAGGGTTGGCTAAGTTGGCAGTAGCCAAGATTGCAGCCCAACAACGCTCCAAGCCCACTTCTGTTCCCTTCCGAAATATGGGTTCTCAGCGACCACCTATACCACAGGCTCCTCGACCGACTCCTATCAAGCGTTTGTCTGAAACAGAGATGCAAGCACGTAGAGAAAAGGGGCTTTGCTATAATGGTGATGAGAAATTCACTCGGGGACATAGATGTGTTCAGCAAAATCTCTATCTCTTGGATGTGGAGTCTCCGCCTACCTCTGAAATTGGTGACGAAGATCCAGAAACACTGGATGCTCCGGTCGACATTCAGGAACCGCCTATTGACCCTCCGTCTCAGGATGACCAGCCAGAGATATCTCTCCATGCTTTAGCTGGAATCACCACCCCCCAAACAATGCGGGTCAGGGGTTACTTCCAGAAGCTTCCTCTTATAATACTCATTGATTCTGGTAGCACTCATAATTTCATTGACCCTCGGATCGCCAAACAAGCTGATTGTTTTATCCATCCTTGCTCCAACTTTGAAGTCATGGTTGCCAATGGGGGCACCTTACCTTGCAAAGGGAAGTGTCGAAATGTGTGTATCTCTATGGGAGATTATTCCTTGCGCTCTGACATGTTTGCCTTGCCCTTAGGCGGATGTGATGTGGTTTTGGGCACTCAATGGCTACACACACTTGGCCCTATCTTATGGGATTTTGCTGAACTTTGGATGCAGTTTTCCCTCAATGGAAAAAAACACACATTGACAGTATTCCAACCAGGTTCTGTCAGCATCATCAGTTCACATCGCATGGAAAAACTCCTCAAGAAGAATTCACGTGGTGTCATTGCTCAAATCCATTCCATTCAGATGCAACCATCAGCGGTCTCCACTACTCCTTTGGATCTACAACAAATTCTGAATCGATATACAGGTGTCTTTGCTGAACCAATGGGATTGCCACCTTCCAGGCCAGAATACCATCGTATTCAGCTCCTTCCTAGCAGCGTTCCTCCCAACATCAGGCCCTATCGCTACCCATTTCACCAAAAAATGAAGATTGAAATGCTCATTCGGGACTTATTGAAGCAAGGTATTATTCGCCTAAGCACTAGTTCCTTTTCTTCTCCAGTTATTCTTGTCCGCAAAAAAGATGGGTCATGGCGCCTCTACATTGACTTCCGAGCACTTAATCACCTCACCATCAAGGATAAGTTTCCAATTCCTGTTTTTGATGAGCTTCATGGGGCTCACTTTTTCTCCAAGTTGGATCTTCGTTCTGGGTATCATCAAATTCGGGTTCATGAGGATGATATCCCTAAAATAGGTTTCTGCACACATGATGGCCATTATGAGTTTTTGGTCATGCCCTTTTGCCTCACTAATGCTCCTTCCACATTCCAGGCCTTAATGAATAAAAGATTTCGACCCTACTTGCGGAAATTCATTCTGGTATTCTTTGATGATATCCTCATCTACAGTAAAACATGGGATGAACATCTCCAGCATCTGGATCTTGTCATGCAAATTTTCTCTGACCATCATCTCCATGCCAAGCAGTTTAAATGTGTTTTTGGACAGAAGGAAGTTGAGTATCTCGGTCACATTATCTCAGCACAAGGGGTTCGCGTGGATCAAGAGCCTTCGTGGTTTTTGGGGGTTGACTGGCTACTATTGCAAGTTTGTCAAGGATTATGGGAAGATTGCAGCTCCATTAACTGCTCTATTGAAAAAGGATGCTTTTACATGGACACCTGTTGCTTAGTGTGCATTTGACAAACTTAAACAAGCTATGTGTACTACACCTGTGCTAGCTATGCCCGATTTTTCCAAGCCCTTCACTATTGAGAGTGATGCTTGCGGCAATGGACTTGGTGTTGTTCTCCTTCAAGATGGACACCCCATTGCCTTCACCAGCAAAGCCCTTTCAGGTAAGAATTTAGCTGCCTCTACCTATGAGAAGGAAATGATGGCTATTTTGCATGCAGTACAGAAGTGGCGCCCATATCTATTAGGGAATCATTTATGCATCAAGACTGATCACTAGAGTCTGAAATATTTCTTGGACCAGCATGTCTCCTCCTCGGCACAACAGAAATGGGTTATCAAACTCATGGGTTATGACTATGAGATCACTTATAAGAAGGGTAAAGACAATATTGTGGCAGATGCTCTTTCTCGTACATTTGATGCCCAAGGTTCTCTTTCAGCTATTTCTATGCCTGTTCCAAATTGGTTGCAATCTGTTCAACAGGGTTATGTCAATGACTCTTCCTTATCTCAAATCATCCAACGCTTGACCAACAACCCTTCTGATGTACCACATTACTCTTGGGATGGTGCTTCTCTGCGATACAAGGGTCGTCTGGTGCTTCCCCAGAGCACAGATATTCAACAAGCTGTCTTCTATGAACTCCATGCTTCTCCATCGGCAGGGCACTCCGGGTTCCTCAAAACATATGAACGAGCACGGCGTAACTTCTTTTGGCAGGGTATGAAAAAGACAATTCAACAGATGGTGGCCGAATGTGATACTTGCCAGCGCAATAAGGGTGAAACAACACTCCTTCTAGGATTGCTTGAACCCTTGCCCATACCTACATAGATTTTGACAGATATTTCTATGGATTTCATTGAAGGGCTCCCTAAATCTAGCAGGAAGACAGTGATTCTCGTTGTGGTTGATCGCCTCTCCAAATATAGCCATTTTTGTGCTCTCATCCATCCCTATACAGCCTCCTCTGTCGCTCAAATTTTCCTGGACCAGATCGTTCATCTTCATGGCATCCCTTCTTCCATTGTCTCAGATCGTGATGCGACTTTCACCAGTCATTTTTGGACAGAACTATTTCGCCACACTGGCACCAAACTGAAGATGAGTTCAGGGTATCACCCACAAACAGATGGTTAGACTGAAATTATCAATAAATGCTTAGAAACTTATCTTCGTTGCTTCACCTCAGAACAACAACATCAGTGGGAAAAGTGGCTCCCTCTCGCTGAATAGTGGTACAATACCTCTTACCACACTGCCTCCAAAATGACCCCATATGAAGCAGTCTATGGTCAGGAACCTCCATCTCTTCTTCCCTACACCCCCACCAGTTCACCAATTCAGTAAGTTGACATGGTCCTTCAAAACCGCGATCAGATTCTTTGCATTTTGCGGGACAATCTTCACATGGCAAGAAATCGCATGAAGCAACAAGCTGATCAACACCGTTCTGAGTGCACTTTTCAAGTCGGCGATATGGTTTTTCTTCGTCTCCAGCCATACAAACAATCCTCCTTGAAACTCAAAGGGCGTCATAAGCTCGCTCCAAAGTTCTATGGGCCATATCAGATTCTTCAGAAGATTGGGTCCGTTGCTTATAAATTGGAACTTCCTCTTTCTTCCCACATTCATCCAGTCTTTCATCTCTATTGTCTGAAGAAAGTTCTTGGCACCAACATCAGTGGACAAACGATTTCACCCGAATTGAATAATGAAGGATCCATCCTTTTGGAGCCAGAGGCCATCCTCAATCAGCGCACGCGTCAGCTTCGCTCTTGCTCTATCACAGAGGTCTTAATTCAGTGGCACAACATGCAACCAGAGGATGCTACATGGGAACCACTCCTTCAAATTCAACAACAATTTCCACATCTAAAGCTTTGAGGACAAAGTTTTTTTTAAGGGGGAGGGGATGTTAGGAACCCATGTCTATACTTTGCTAGTATGTTCTTATTGGACGCATATGCTTTGTAAGTCGTCCCGTAGTATTTGTTGATCAATAGTTTGTGTTATTGTTGTTGGCGCGTATGCTTTGTAAGTCGCCCGTAGTATTGTTGATCCATAGTTTGTAACGGCCCATGGTTTTGACCCATAGTATTGGCGCCTAGACTTAGTATATAAGTGTGTGTTGAGACCTATGAAGGCACCGTGAAGTTATTTGTGTTGAGCTTGCTCATAGGAGGTTGCCCCCTCAAAGTGGCATGTGATCAATATAAAAGTGATTTTGAGTTCTGTCATTTCTGCTATTTCGCATATTCGTATTAATTAATTGTTGCAGGTGCATCACATATTTGAACCTTAACAAAAAAACATGATTGCATTGATTTCAACAATGCGTAAAACAAATATTAGAAATATAAGTAAAAAAGTTAAAGAATAGCTGACATAAAAAGTAGAAACATGGTTGTATTGATTTCAACAATGTGTAAAACAAATATTAGAAATATAAAAAGTAGAAACATGGTTGCATTGATTTCAAAAAAAATTACTATAACTGACATAAGAAATAGAAAAAATAGAAAGGATTTGAACCTTAATAAAAAAGCATGGTTGCATTTATTTCAACAATGCCTAAAACAATATTAAAAATATAAGAAGTACAAAATATAAAGAATAACTCACATAAAAATGAGAAACATGGTTGCATTGATTTCAACAATGCGTAAAACAAATATTAGAAATATAAGAAGTAAAAAAGATAAAGAATAGCTTACATAAAAAGTAAAAACATAAGAAATAAAAGAAATATGTAAAAAATATATTATAGTAGCCATAAAAAAAAGAAACAAAATAAACAAAATAAATATTATAGCCGGCATAAGAAATAAAAAAAATAGAAGGGATTTGAACCTTAATAAAAAAACATGGTTGCATTGATTTAAACAATGCTTAAAAGATAAAAAAGTAAAAAATAGTATAGTTGACATAAAAAATAGAAATATAAGAAATAAAATAAAGAAGTAAAAAAAATTACTATAAGCGGAATAAGAAATAGAAAAAATAGAAGGGATTTGAACCTTAAGTCCAATTATCTCACTCTTTACTAATAGACAACAAACAAATGTTTTTACAAAACATAAGATGTATGTTGATTTGATTAGTTGCATTGATTTCAACAATGCATTGTTTTTTGTTTTTACATGTATGCATTGAATTTATCAATTTAATAAAAAAACAATTGTTCTTCAAAAACACAAGATGCATATTGATTTGATTCGTTGCATTGATTTCAACAATGCCAGCCATAATAATAGTTAGATTTGCTAACTAAATACAACTCCAAGCAAAAGGGGTTTTGAACATTGGTCTCTAGGTTAACACAAGTCCAATAACCTTACTACTTACCAATAGACCACACACAAATGTTGTTAAGTAACACAAGATGCATATTTATTTGATTCGTTGCATTGATTTTAGCAAAGCATGTTTTGTTTTGTTTTTTATATGTATGTATTCAATTTATCAATTTAATAAAAAATTAAAAAATTTGCATTGATTTCAACAATGCATTTTTTGTTATTTACATTTATACATTGAATTTATCTATTTAATAGAAAAACTATTTGCAATGATTTCAACATATTAAAGTTGTTTTTCTCTATTTTATGATATATTGTGGATCCTCATAATAATATTTCAAATAATGAAGATAATGATGATCAAAAAATAAAAGTACGACAAATGTATAGAAAAGAAAGAGAAAAAGAATCATCAGAACATATAGAAGAACCTAGAAAACACGACCGTGAACTAAAGAGATCATGGAGAAGTGTTATTTGTGCAAAGGGATTCTCAAAAGCATGAATGAACGATAATTTCAAGGTTATATAGGAATCAGTATATAACTACCAATTAATATGACATACTTGGATACATGGAATGTGATAACAAGCAAAATTGGAACTCTAATTTTGTTGATATGGAAACTTCCAATCGTGCACTACAGTTCATATCTGAAAACCGACAATTGAATGAAAAGATTTGGCAGGTCTACGATTTCAACCTCCATTCTCATATGATCAATATGAGAAGATGTCAAAACTACCAGGTGTGAAGATAAGAAAAGATGAAGAAGATAGAAGGAGAATGATCATGATCTGAACCATATTTTCATTTATTTAATCCTTACAAAATTATTGTCTCTATTTTCCAGTTTAACAATTTACTCAATCCTTAATACTTATTACTTACATTATGAAAATCCTCGTAAATGTATCTTTGTTTTCAACTTAACCTGTTCCTTACAATGTTGATCAAACTCTTGTTTTATGTCACCGCCCACCACTGAAACCAACCTAGATCCAAATCCTAGGTTCTATCAAGAGCCGAAAGGAATCAAAACTCTCAACATGCAAACCTATTCTCAAGTATTGCACTCAAGGAGATTTTTGAGGATAGGTTTTCACCTTGAGAGATTTGATCTCTCTCGACACTTGATAGCGCCTAGGATAAGGATCTAGGCTGGTTATGAACAATTCTAATTATTATTACATTTTATTAATGGCCGGCAATAATATTGACAAACATTACATGTTACATGTGTTACAAGATCTACCTCATACTGGGTTGTAGAGCGCCTCTTGGTGCAATTAGTTTATACTAAAGTTGAAACGCCATTATTTGGTTCCCTGGTGTCTAGTTCATGTGGTGTTTCTTGCTAGTGCCTAGTTTGGTGTCTTAGACCAATAGTTTGTCCAAAATAGATCCTAGAACTACAGTAAAGCCTATCTAGCCCTGTTTGTCCAAAATTGTATCCACCGTCTTTCATTTTGAGATTCAATGTGCCCTCATTAAATTATTTATGGAGATAAGTCGTCCATCCCCTGTTTTAAGGAACCTTGGTGCAATACAAGCTTGATTTGGTCTCTTTGGGTAATTAATTGCCACTAGTCATCACTCCACCACTACTCCACTACTTTGATCCACACATAGGTTTATACTTATCCACTCAAGGCTCTCATAGGCGTTATTGACCAATTCGTGAGGTCCAAGTATGAGTTGGATGGCATTAATGTTAGTTAGTGGGGGTATTAGTCTAGGTAAGCCCTCATTAGTTGAGCTACTCAAATTGCCCTTAAGTCTCTTGATTTTGCCTCTTGAGAGAATCTATATATTGTAGTCATGTTGATGAATAATATCAGAGTGGAAAACTTCGCACTAGAGTGATTTTCCTTTATTGTTTTGTCCAATATTTCTTCTCTCTTCTTGATATCTATTTGTGCAAATAATTCTAAGTGGGATTGTTTTTTTCTATATAGATATAGGTTGGATTGTCACATGTATCAGAACCTGGTATTGTTATTGTTGTGCAATCTAAATTCTAATATGGTATCAGAGCTATTCTGATGCAAAACAATTTCCATAAGGAATTTAAGAGAGTGTTGTTTGCAAGTACATGAAGAAATGGCAGAAGACTCGAAAAAATATCCAGTTCTACTTTCTTCCTTTGTGGCTTCCTGTATTTTCCATGAAGTTTTTTTTCATCAAGATAACATACGAGCTGATACCATCAATATTGTTAAAGATAAGTCCTTCCATCTCTCATTATTCTTCTTCTATGATTCTTCTGTTGATTCTACTAGTGTGCGGAAGAGTGATGCCGTGGATTTTATGGAAGAAGGATCAAAGCTTGGATTTGTAGCATTCGTCCTCCTTGGATCCATGCTTCTTATGTATTCCTATATGATTGCTAGCACAAATTTTCAAATTTGCACAGAAGATGGAGAATCCTTAGCCATCACATTGGAACATTTGGGACTCTTGTTCCACCTTCTTGGAGAGGATTACAACTCTCTTCATTCGAATTCAATGTTTCAAGAGCCTTATGATTGACTTGGGGTAACTTATTCTCAAGCATCTCAAGTCTCTATTGGACTTGGCACCCTGGTTGGTTCAAAGTTCAATTCTGAAGAGTAGCCTTCACTCTACTATCAATGTTACTTAGTTGCTCTACATGGTTCCAGATTCCACCGTGCAGTTGTACATGTACATGGTCTATTTGAGCACATTCTACTTATTCTCATGAAGAAGATTCCTCCATACATATTTCCATCCTTAGAGTTCTGGAGAGCATAAGTTTTGGTATCTCTTTCATGTCCATTTTTTAGGGAGGATTTTCCCCATGTGGTTTTTCCTCTTCCTCATTTCATATGGATTAATAATTTAAATGGTTACCATAGGATTTTTTTTCCTGTGTAATGTATCAACCAGTACTAGTGATACACTAACTCACTCCCTTGGAAGACTCAATGAAAAACAATGGATTTAGTGGGATAGTTTTACTGTAGGTAGTAAAAATCTGATATTATGGATAGGAGGAGGACTATTCTATCTGATAATACATTTTCACAGAGCACTGGGAACATTAATGTTTCGAAATCATCTAGGCTCAAATCTACTCCACTGCTCCTAGGAACCCCAGCATATGCAAACTAGTACTTCAACTAAGCATTGATTGGAAGCTAATGGTGAAGGATTATGAATCAAGGAGGATAAATAACATCAAATAAAATTCAATGGAAAGTATTGGTTCACTCCAGAAATTTTGTTAAGGTTCTGAGGAAGTCTCACAATTATACAAGGAAAATTGCCTTCCAGGATTGCACCACTAGGCCAATTTCAGGACTTCGAAAATAGTCAGGAAGGCTCACGAATTTATTATATAAATATTGGGATCAATACTCATTCATTTATCAAATACATTCTGGAAGCTAGCTCAAAATCTATGCAAATCTAGCAAGGGTGTGGAAAACTCAAAATAAATCAGACTTCTGCACTATAAAATTTTAAGACTGATATCATAGGATCAACATAAAAACAAATACATCATATGGGGGCCAATATACTTCTCATAATATTCCAAATATTCAACCCCTTTCAATACAATATGCTAGCACTAAAAATCAATGGAAATCTTGAGGATTCGAACCATAGACTTCATGACACTTTATCTGAAATTCAAAACAAACTTGAATCGGCTATAGGAACTACAATAAAATCATTAAAAATGGATTAATTCCATCATCCTCTCGCAAGAAGCAGGGGCACATATCCCAACTTGGACTAGTGGCACATCTCCCAAGTCTCTGAGGAACAATTGCACTCACTCCAAAACTCAAACTCTCAAAATATGTGAAGGTGTTGCGCACTCCTTATTTATATATGCAAGATGACTTAAGGATCAAGTATCCTAGGCTAATGCACCCTCATGAATGGATAAAGAAAACTTGTTTTCCTCCTCCTTCCTTTTCTGCTTTGTTTTCCTCCTTTTTCATTTTCTGCTTTGCTTTCTGCTTTTACCTTTTTTGCTTTAGTTTTTTATTGTTTTTTCTTCTTTTCTGCCTTATCCTGCTTTTCTAATTTTATCCTACTTTCTACTTTTTGTGTTGCTTTCTACTTTATGCTGTTTTTCCTTAGTTTTTGTTGCGTTTCTGATTTGCACAATCTTTCTTTCATTTTTCCTGATTTTCTAGCTTTAGGTGCTTTCTCCTAACTTCTTTTGCAAATCATCTCTTCATTCAACCTTATCCACTAAGGCTCACTTGTGTCCAGCAATATCCTCTATTATACAAAATAAAAATACTTAATTTATGAATAATAATTATTCTCAAGTGCATAATAAACTTTAGGAAAAAATAAATCACACTCTGTAATTAATTAAATGCCTGAATTTCAAAATTAACCTCAAGTAAATGAAGTTGTCTCCTCAACCCAAGGGATTGGTTGGGTTATGAACTTGATCCAATAATCACTGTTGAGGGGACATGACAATCCTCCCCTCCCAATATTGTTTGTCCTCAAGCAATTTCAAATTGGGATGTTGTAAGATGTGTTCTCCTTCCCAAGTAGTATCCTCACTAGGAAGTCCTTCCCATTGCACCAGGAGTTCCTTAATGATTATGCTCCTTATCTTATTCTCTCGGACCTCCAAAATATTTTTAGGAACTAGCACCAAATTTACTTCATCGTCAAGGGGTGGAAAGTCTTTTGAAACCTTAACTTGCTGCCCTATTGCCTTCTTTAAACATGACACATGGAAAACATTGTAAATCCAACTACCTAGAGTCAATTCTAGCTCATAAGCCACTTCCTCGATCTTCCTGGGGACTTGGTAGGAACCATAAAACCTTGGCTACAACTTCTCATACCCCTTAGACTTCAATGAGGACTTTCTATAGGGATGCAACCTCAAATAAACCAGATCCCCTACTTGGAATGTTCGCTCCACTCTATGCTTGTTTGCATGCACCTTTTTCATGTTCTATGCTACCCGCAAGTTGTCTTTGAGAGTTCTAATTATGAATTAACTCTCTTGAACCCAATCCTTTTCCTTTTTTGCCTTACAATCCCCAAATATCAGTTCAGAAAAAGTGAGTGCATCATATCCATATAGAGCTTTGAATGGAGACATTCCAATCGAGAGATGAAAAATAGTATTGTAACAAAACTCTCCCAAATGGAGCCAAATAGTCCATGACTTGTGTTGGCCTGTAACATAGTTTCTTAAGTATCCTTCTAGCCATTGTTTCACTCTTTCTGTTTGGCCATCAGTTTGTGGATGGTAGCTATTACTCATGTCCAAACTTGTTCCCACTAACTTGAACAACTCTTTCAAAAAATTGATAGTGAACTCGTTATCTTTATCATTGATGATGAACTTGGGTATGCCATGAAGTTTGAAGACTTCTTTAATGAAAATTTCAGCCACTTGGTTGGATGCAATATTAGTTGTGACAGCAAATAAATTTTTGCATATTTACTCAATCTATCAACCACAACAAAAATATTGTCTTTACCTTGGATTTTGGGGAGCCGCGTGATGAAATCCATTGATTCACTTTCCCATTTTTGTTCAAGAATAGGAAGTGGTTGTAAGAGTTATGTTGGATGAGTATTCTCTAATTTGTTTTTTCTGACATGCCACACATTATATAACATACTCCATCACTTCCTTATTCAATCCCTTCGAAGAGAACCTTTCCTTCACTTTCCTGTAAGTCTTCACAAACCTTGGATATTCTGCTAGGGGCAGATCATGAGAAACTTCAAGGATCTTCTTTTTTAATGAGTATTTTGGAACCAAAAAGATCATATCCTTATGATAGATGTTAGGCTGAAATATTGTCATTTAATTATGTTGTAGTATTTGCCCAACCATTTAATTTGTCAATCTGAGGTTCGTAGGCTTACAAAGCACATGCAAAATATATGCAGGACTGAAGTGAAATTAATCTAATCTAACCCCCCCTTTCTAATGGCTAACTGCTAATCTAATTCCCTCTTAAGCTGAAACACACAATTTCTAATCTAATGCTGGAAGCTGAAACACACCACACTGCTGAAAGTAAATTGCATAAAAGAAAGACAAGATATGAAGAACAACCAAACAACACATGTGAGCTCACATTAACAATAAAGAAACCTCAATTTACAAGAAAAATATTGAAAGCATCAAAACTAAGATTATGAACAAAAGCTAAGAATCCCCTTCTCCATATTACAAAGTCAAGACTAACTTCTACAATTTGAGACTAATCTCCTCCTAATCTACTACTACCTACATATCCCAAAATGAAGAGAGAGCACTCTATTTTATACATGAATTTCTTTGAGAAGGAGATAACTATCTCATAATGATAGATCCACTATTCTCTCAACCACTCTCAACTAATTTCCTATTATTACAAAATATGATCCATTCAAATCCTCCACATGTCCCTCACAAATTCTCCACATGTTTCTCATACATCCTAAATAAGATATGCCAACCAAATCTCCACGATCTTCTCCTTGGAATATTCTTTGAATAACTATCTCCATGAAGTGGAGGAGATATTCGAGAAGTCTTTCTTTGAATTGATCATTCCATATTCCTACACATTACAAAGCTCATCCATACTTGAGACATTACTGAAAAACATGTTATTTTCCAATATTTAATCATAAATTCACTTATAATACTAAAATGAATAAAGTGGAAAATAATAAGATGAAACTCAAGTATATGTATGGAAATGGTATGATGAAAGGTTAATGGGATGATGAAATGTGAAGAATAGCGAAAGGTAAAGTGGATGAAAATATGACATTTCTAAGTCCCAACATACTCCCCAACTGAACTTGTTGCATGTCCTCATGCAACCATGCATGGATCTTCTTAAGAACTTTTGGCATCTGAATTTTAGCTTTGATTGATGATGTCTTTCCAACAATGAATGTTTCCAAGGTATGAGTAGCAACCGACATTTTCTTATGATTGGTTCTTGTGTAACAACCATGAATATAAAGAGTAACAGCTGACATTTTTTGATGGTTGGTTCTTGTGAAACAACCATGAATACAAAGAGTAACAGTTGTTGTTTTCCTATGGTTGGTTCTTGCGTGACAACCATGAGTGCAAAGAATGTTGGTTCTTGTGTTAACAACATTCATTCTATTAATTTTTTTCTTGTTGCAATAATAATTAAACCACTCACTGGAAATAATAAGTCATCAATGTGCATAAGAAAGCATCACTCTGCATAAGAAAGCCTTTTCTTTATCTTTATGAATCATGCCAATATGTGTATCAGTGTGTATGAAGGAAAGTGCAACAAAGGAGTTGTCGGAAAAGAAATATTGGTGAATGGTAAATGAGTGGAATGATAGTAGCGAAATGATGATAGTGAACATAGTTTGGAGTTGCAGCTGTCAAATGGAAGGTTTGGAGGAGTATCACTGCGAAATGGAAGGTTTGGAGGAGTATCAGTTGGTATTGCAGCAAAATTTCTGAGCAAATATCTCACAAACTACAATTTGGGTTTGGCTGAAATTTGCCAAGCAAGTTTCTATAAGTCCAATGCATCTCCATACCAAAAATAAGAAAAAACCCACATCATGGATTTCAAGAAAAATGCAAATTGGCTGTAGGTGATGATGGAAGTTTGGCACAGTCACAGCTGGTGTTGCAGAGAACTTCCTGAGCTAATATATCACAAAATATGATCTAGGTTTGGCTGAAATTTGGCAAGAAAGTTTCTATAAGTCCAATGCATCTCTATACCAAAAATCAGAAAAACCCACATCACGGATTTCGAGAAAATTGCAAATTAGCTGTAGGTGATGATGGTTGATTTTTTGAAATCCGTGCATTGGATTGAGCTGGAACTTGCCAATTTTTTTCATTATAATATTATCCACTCCCTGTCCAAAAATCATGAGGATCCAATGTATGGTTTGTGAGATATACTCAATTCAAATTCTGCATTTTATATGAGGAACAGTATGCATATGAATAAACTGTCACAAAAGATTTCCTGTCCTCTAAAAATATGATTGCATTTGAGATCCTATAGAGTGTTCAACAACCTCTATCTCATCCTCCCCAACTGAATTCATTGCATGTCCTCGTGCAACTCGGCATGGGTTATTAAAGTGAAAAATGAAATGGAGCATGGTGAGGGAGCTTTCCAAATTATTCATTGCTAGCATGTAAGGAATTGCATGATTAAAATTCAGAAAACAACATACCTCCACTTACCCAAGAATGATGATGAACTATGCAATAGAAACGTTGTTGGTGATGTTTGCTAGTGCAACTGTTGTAACTGTTGAATCAGAGAAGATGTCACTATTGCGGAATCATGAAAATGTAACTGTCAATGCTGCTGTAGCTGTAACTGGATCATGGGAAATGTCGAAGGTAGAAAGTGGGACAGTGGTACTCTCATATAGCTGAAGTCATGCTGCTAAAACTACTGAGGGAATCATGAAAAAGTGTATAGTCTTCACCCGCTACAAAACCTGATGGTATAATTCTAGTCATGCGAATAAATGTGTCAACGTTGAGCATGAAAAGAAGTCATTGGATTACCAGCCATTGATGAATGTCGTTAACCAATGCAAGGAAAACTCACCATTGATGTCAATGAGTGCCAAGATACCTGAGTACATCTTGCAAAGTGCGAATAGATGTGTTGATGTCGAGCCACTTGCAAGATATGACGATCAAGGGACATTGATGTATTCCCATGATTGTCAGCGAGAGAACTTACCATTAAGGCATGAAAGTCTATATCCCAGATAAGGTGCTGAGGTCGATGGGGAAAGACTTGTTGAAAGGTAGGCCTTAAGGAATCCCACATCAGTCAACGCAAGTTTTTACAAAAAGATTGGTAGGACTATAGGAAAGATCTCAGTAGAAACAGTGCTTATGGCAAGGGAATGTAATTATGGAGAGGGAACTGGATGTTCTTATTCAGAAGGCAAACTGAAATGGAAAAAAATGAACTGAAAAAGATAAAGAGATGCATGCAACTCAGAAAGATAGGCATGTGTGAAGTCATGAAAGATAAGGCAATGGAAAATGGACTTCACATGAATGACTAATGTGCTTTGAAGGAGAGATGTGGGTATGATGCCAAAGGGTTTATGAATGGTTTCTGTGTAACAACAAACTTCATGATATTTATGATGAGTAACATCTCCTTCAAGTTGTCTATCAAAGCATGTTTCTCAAAAACAAATTCTGTGATTCTTAAAAAATCACTTCAGTAGCAGAATGCGATTGTCTCTGAAACCTGTAAAATGTGAGTACTAATCCTGTAATCGAAACTTTGTGAGAGCATCATAAAATGTGAAATGCAAGAAATAAGTATCAATGTGGGAAAATAAAATGCAGTTGTACCTGTTTCCTGTGCTGGTTTCGTCATTAATTGCTGTCAAAGTGACAACAAATGAGCGTTAAGCATAAAAGCATGTGTTGATTACTGTTTCCAGGAATATTGAAATGTCCATTTGCAAAACAAACAAACAAACAAATTATAATTTTTTATTTTTTAAAGCTTTTCATGGTTTTATAATTTTTATGGTTTTTGTGTTATTTTGATAATACACACCAAAAGAAAAATGCAAAAATTATGCTAAAGGAAAACAACAAACAATCTTACTGTCTCGACTTCATCAAATTTTCCCATGTGCATGAGTAACAGTTTGCTGATACCTGTCACTAAAGTTCTGGAATTCAAGCTTTGAAAATTGTACCAAGTATGATCCTCATCGATTGCTGCATTGATTTCAAATGTTTTTCTTGCATGATCAGTCCTATATATTGTCAAATTCATATCATACATTTCTAGTGCAAAAAATAACAATCCAGGAGCATTCAATCTAGGTATATGCATTCATCATACACAAAACAGAGCATTCTATTTGGCGAAACAACTGTCCATTGGAGATTTCATTATTTCCATGACCCCTTCTCCGAGTCCACGATTTCAGCAAAAAGAGCTTGCTAAAAACACACTTAGACCACAAGTTCTATTACGTGCCCTTCTAAAATGAATATGACAGTGAAGAAATTTCAAAGCAGTCCTCGTAATCCAGTGAAGATCGTATATTAGCTTGTAGTGTTGAAATTTCAAGGCTTCAACCTTGTGGAACTCCAGTATCAATTCCATCAAACAAAAGACAATAATTGCAACAATAAATAAGCTTCTTTTATTTTTGACGGAAATAAACAGGCTGGGGAAAAATTGCGCAGGTAAAATATCCACGCTTGGCATCACATATCAACTGGATTAAAATTTAGACCTGGCGATAGACTCTCCTGTCAATTTCACTCTCAATTTGATTAGAATTCTGGCAACAATAGTTTTAGATAAAGGCGGTAAAGAATAATTGTGAATCTTGGAGCATAGAATTCTGTGCAGAAAATAGCAATCTGGAAATAAACACCAACGTCGATCCTAAATAGAAAAACTTGTTGCTTGCAAAAAAGAACATCGATCATAGATGCCAAGAGCATAAATATGTCATGAAAATTTTATTGTTTCTGCCCTCCAAATTGTTCATTCTGCTACCAAACGTTGACACGGGAATAATGGTATTGCCGAATGACTGCTCCATAATAGATGATTACATAAATTTATTTGAGGAGAATGAGAAATCAAACCCTCAACTTGTGATCTGTAACAGCTGTGTTCAGCTATAACTGCTAGCAAATTTGATAATGTAAAACACGGTCGTAACTGTAGATCTGGAAATTACATGTTTAGCGAACCGGCCGTATATCTCAAACCGTTCCTTTGTTTGGCAATTTCCTTGCGAGTCAAGTAACTAAAGCCGTTGCACACAAAACCCATGTTCTGTATTTTCGAGATTCTTTTCCAGCTTCCCGTAAATTGAGACGTGAATAAAGGTGTTCTTATGTGGCACACGTTTTTGGTTAATGTCGTTTTGATCATGCGCTAGAGGCTGCCATCAGTGTTGCTACTGTTAATAAACCATCATCGTAAATATAGTGGAGAAATCAATGCCTTCCTCCCACAAAACATTATTGAGATTGTTGTAGGATTATTCGATTCCCTTCCACTTTATATGGAGCTGCAACACCCACCTAACTACCCAGCCCAGGAAAGTAATGATCGAATTATTTGTTGCGTGCATTTCTCCAAGTTGAGATCTTTTCACAACTACCAACAAGATAAGCGAGTCACCATTTGGTCAAGATGCTCGCCAAGCTGGCCGAGAGAGCTAATTGTCCCATTGCTTTACGCAGATTTAATTCAAGGTGCGATGGATAAAGGTGAGAACATGGCAACCACTAGAACCAGAAAAGAGAAGATGCATTGAGCCATGTAGTGACTGTTTCAGCGTGGAAATTTATGCACCAGAAATAAACCAAACCGAAAAGACTCGATTCAATTGTGACACAGTTGCAGCCACAATTTCAGCTCTTATTATTATTTTTTCTTGGCCCGATCTAGACAATGCGCCTTTAACATGCAGATGTAATTTTTTATTTTCATTGTTGTTGTAGGTTGTTCTTTAGATCGTAGGATCTTTTTAAGGAATTGCACGGAATGGAGTGCGCAAATACAGAAAATTTCAGAAATGGTTTGGCCAAGGCATTATTGCAGAGTTAATTTGCAGGCATGACACTGTTGGAGTGTTGTTTCATCTACAGCTGTTACAGCTATTGTTCAGCTGCAGTCATTACAGCTGATGTTTCAGCATAATTTTTATAGTTTCAGCATGTAAATTTGCAAACCATTTTTTTTTCTCCTAATGTTTTATTATTTTTATTTGCAGATCGAATGATGGACGTGCAAAAAATTTTATTTGTTTCTAAAAAATGTAAAACAAATTGAATTTTTTTTTTAGCGAATGGATATAAATAATTTGCAAATTAAGGATAAATCGATTAGGCATATTTGCAAACATTAATTTATTTTTTTCCTGAAAACATTAGAAAACATCCTACTTTCTGATCCTCAGATCGCATGAAGCGCAGAGGAGAGCATACTTATTCTAGGTGAAAGCAAAAACTAAAACTAAAATCCTACCTACTCTATGCTAATTAAAATTCAGAAAGTAGTTACATGTAGTTAAATATCCAGTGTAGCCATTCACGTAACAGTAATAAGAATATATTTTGTGTCAATTTTGTGAATAGAAAGTGAGGATAAACAGAAATGTATGAAATTAGTAGCTGTGACAGTGGATTAACTAAAAAAAAAGAAAAACTAAATTGTCGTAACCTGGTACTTGCTTGAAACCATCGTTCAGTAGGGCTTTCATAGGCATAGTTGTCCCCACCCAGATCTTGCTGCAACTCCTTGTTGTCCTCCTCGACCTCATGCTCACATAATTGTTCATCATCTAATGTGTAGGATTCTTCATATGTTAATTCTTCATCTGTTTCTGGAGGAGTAATTAAGCTCTCGGCTGCGATCCCTACTTTTGCAAGGATCTGAGTGAGTTGTTCCAAGCTTAAAGTCATTGTTAAATCATTTTGAAAAAGGAATTCTTACACCACCCAAATCTAAATGAAAAATAAATAAAAAATAAAAACACTCTAGGAAAAAAAAAACATTACTCTTCACAACTGCAAAAAAACACACTTGCAGGAATTGAAATCTACACTACCACACTTGCAGAAATTGAAATCTACACTTCAATCCATTGTGCTTCCCCAGCAACAGTGCCAAAATGTTAGGCTGAAATATTGTCGTTTAATTCTGTTGTAGTATTTTCCCAACCATTTAATTTGTCAATCCGAGGTTCGTAGGCTTACGAAGCACATGCAAAATATATGCAGGACTGAAGTGAAATTAATCTAATCTAGCCCCCCCCTTTCTAATGGCTAATTGCTAATCTAATTCCCCCTTAAGCTGAAACACACAATTGCTAATCTAATGCTGGAAGCTGAAACACACCACACTGCTAAAAGTAAATTGCATAAAAGAAAGACAACATATGAAGAGCAACCAGACAACACATGTGAGCTCACATTAACAATAAAGAAACCTCAATTTACAAGAAAAATCATGAAAGCATCAAAACTAAGATTATGAACAAAAGCTAAGAATCCCCTTCTCCATATTACAAAGTCAAGACTAACTTCTACAATTTGAGACTAAACTCCTCCTAATCTACTACTACCGACATATCCCAAAATGAAGAGAGAGCACTCTCTTTTATACATGAATTTCTTTGAGAAGGAGATAACCATCTCATAATGATAGATCCACTATTCTCTCAAACACTCTCAACTAATTTCCTATTATTACAAAATATGATCCATTCAAATCCTCCACATGTCCCTCACAAATTCTCCACATGTTTCTCATACATCCTAAATAAGATATGCCAACCAAATCTCCATGATCTTCTCCTTGGAATATTCATTGAATAACTATCTCCATGAAGTGGAGGAGATATTCGAGGAGTCTTTCTTTGAATTGGTCCTTCCATATTCCTACACATTACAAAGCTCATCCATACTTGAGACATTAGTGAAAAACATGTTATTTTCCAATATTTAATCATAAATTCACTTATAATACTAAAATGAATAAAGTGGAAAATAATAAGATGAAACTCAATTATATGTATGGAAATGGTATGATGAAAGGTTAATGGGATGATGAAATGTGAAGAATAGTGAAACGTAAAGTGGATGAAAATAGGACATTTCTGAGTCCCAACAATAGATGATATCATTGAGAATCTTGTAATTATCATCATGAATTAGTCCATCAAATAAATTACAAACAAACTGATTCTTTGTATTCTCTACTCCAAGCTATGCTTCCAATCATCATGAAAAAATATCAATGCAAAGGTTGGTTTTCTAGAAAGAGCATAAGCTACATTGTTCATATTTCCCTTCTTGTATTCAATGTCAAAGTCAAATTCTTGGAACTTGCTTACCCACTTTTGTTGTCTATCATTCAGCTCCTTTTGGGTCAAGAAGTGTCTCAAACTGTTATGATTAGTATTGATGATGAACTTACCTCCTACAAGATATTGTCTGAACTTGACTAGCGCAAGCATGATGACTAGCATATCCTTATCATATACTGAGTATAATCTCTCATGGGGATGCAAATTCCTACTTTCAAAGGCTAGGGTATGCTTGTTTTGCATCAATACTGATCCAATCCCATTCCCTGAAGCATCACATTCAAGGACAAAAGGTTGAGAGAAATCTGGAAGTGCAAGAACATGACAAGTACTCATTACCTACGTCATCTTATTGAATTCTTGTTTAGCTTCTTTTGACCAATGGAAGGCTCCTTTCTTAGTAAGGTATGTCAAAGGAGATGTGAACTTTGAAAAAAAATTGACAAACTTCCAGTAATAAGTGCATATCCCAATAAATCCTCTCAATTCAGTGAGATTTTTAGGACTTTGCCAATCCAAAATGGTTTGGATCTTCTCCATGTGAACCTTAAATCCTTCTTTCCCAATCACATGACCAAGGTACAAAATATTAGTCATTCATTCCAAACTCGCACTTGGATAGTTTTGCATAGAAATATTGATCTACCAAGGTTGTTAGTACAATATCCAAATGGTGCAAATGCTCCTCCCAAGTTCTACTATATATTAAAATATCATTAAATAAAACAAGTACAAACTTACGGAGATGCCTGTTAAACACTCTGTTCATGCAAGATTGAAAAGTTGCAAGTGCATTGGTTAGGCCAAAATTCATAATCGGGAACCCAAAGTGCCCATGGTGACACCGGAAAGTTGTATTATGGATGTCTTATTCCCGCATACTGATTTGATGGTAACCAGAGCAAAGATCAATCTTTGAAAAGTATTTGGCCCGATGGATTTCATCCATGATCTCATCAATCCTTAGGATAGGATATATGTTCTTGATAATGTTCTTGTTGAGAGCTTCGTACTCTATGCACATGCGCATGGTCCCATCTTTCTTCTTCACAAGGACTAGAGATGATGCAAAAGGACTTGAGCTTGGTCTAATGAATCCCAAGTCAAGTAGTTCTTTGATGGTTCACTCTATATCATCCTTGAATCTTGTTGGATGCTTGTAAGGATGGAATTTGATAGGTGGAGTTCCTATCTCCAACTCAATCCTATGCTCCACTCCTCTATCAAGATTCCTACCATAAGGAAGGTCCCCAAACACCTTCTTATGCTTTTGGAGCAATTTCTGAATGTCTTTTGGATATTTTGATACTTCCAAAGAGGTACCCTTAGTGGTGATTAGGCATTCTGCAGTCCACTCAATGTATACATGCCTTAGTATGGATCTCATACTATGTGCACTCACTACTTGTTTTGGGTAGGTGTTGATCCCTCTCAACACTACCTCCTTTCCATCGTCTCCGTTGAAGGTCTCTCTGGAATTTAGTATTCTATTGAGTTCTTCCCAATGGAATACAACCATTGTACTCCCAAAACCATGTTAATATCAACCACATTCACAACATAAAAGTATCTATAATGGTGTGATATCCTATAGTAATCTGCAATTTAGGAATCCATCTAGAACAATCCATAGAATGATTACCTAGAATGATAATAGTGAAGCCTCCAAATTTTTCAATAAGTAGCTTCCTCCTTTTGACCGGAGTTGAATCAATGAAGTTATGTGTTGCTCCTCCATCCACTAATACAGTGATTGATTGTCCTTGAACCAATCCTTTGGATCTGAGTGTATGGAAGCGAGAAACTCCTAACAGTACTGCAATCTTGCTCACCTCGGGGGTAGATTCTTCTTCTACAGTCTCATAGGCCACTTCTGCATCTACTGGGGCCTCTTCTCCTTCCTCCTCAACTTCGCTCTCTGATTAAACTTCAATGTAGTGTGTTTTTCCTTTAGCACATCTGTGTCCTGGAACCCATGGTTCCTGACAGGTGAAGCGCAACTTCCTTCTTTTCAATACATCTCGATATTGTGAATAATTGTACTTCTTGAAATTTTTAGAAGGACTTTTCATGGGTGGAATTTGATTCTTGAATTGAGTAGGAACAATAGTTCTAGGAGGAAATATAGTCCTCGGAATAGAGTCTTGCAAGTCTCTTATTCTACTTAGTCCATCTTGCAAGGTAGTGGGTCTGTAAGTCTTCACCAAACCTTTCAAAGGTTCTGCTAACCCTTCAATGAACAATAGGATCAATCTATCTTATGAGATATCAGTTGCCATCACAGCTAATTTCTGAAACTCAGATATGTAGGCTTTTGGAGTCCAAGTCTGCCTCACATGCGCTAGTTCTCTGAAGGTGATTTCAGGATCTCTTCTCTCAAATATTTCATCCAATCTTCTTGTGAACTCTTCATAGGTGGTCACTTGATCATTCCCAAGTGTTTTCTGGCCATGAAACCACCAATCATTGTCTTTACTGTCTAAGTGTAGAGTGGCCAACTTGATGGCATCTCTCTCAACCATTGGATTCAAATGAAAATAAGTATCAAGCTTTTGAATCCAAGAGTTAGCAGTGCACTTTTGTGAGCCATCAAATTAAGGCAAAGAAATTTTACCAATAGCATTTATTAACTCATAGTTGTGATTTAGCATCTGGAATATTCCTCTTGAGTTGGTCTTGTAATGAATATCACAGAAATCTCTAAATGGAAAATCCCTTCTGCACTCTTCATTTAGTGTGAGGTACTCAACATATTTGTCTTCCCATGAAGCAAGACCTTCATTTCGAACCTTAGGTTCCTCTCTTTGTTCTTCAGTAAACTTGGGCATAGTAACCTTGGAATGAGGCTGATATTCCATCTTGAATTCATCAGGGAAATTGTGAGGCCCATTTCTTGATAAAACAGAACCACCATTGATCTTCCTTTCGCCATGTGGGGTACCATTGCTGCTCCCCTCTCCATTTTTGCTTCCTAGCTGTTGAGCTAAGAACTCTTTGGTCTCTTTTCTGGATTGAACAATATTTTGGGATATGTATTCTAATCCTTTCATCATGATTTGAAAAAATAGCTTCAAATCATCTTTTTCTTCATTGTGAGACATATCTGACTCTCCGTGTATCTTTCCTTCAGTAGAATTGATTTCTTCTCCCTCTTCTTCCTCTAAAAGTGGATCCTTCTTCTTAGAATATGAATATATTTTTGGACTCATAGAAAGATGTAAAGAGTGGCTTCAGAGGACCATGCTCTGATAGCACCATAATGCACCAACCAGGACTAGTGATACACTAACTCGCTCCCTTAGAAGACTCAATGAAAAATAATGGATTCAGTGGGATAGATTTATTGTAGGTAGGAAAAATCTATTATTATGTATAGGAGGAGGACTATGCTATCTGATAATACCTTTGCACAAAGCACTGGGACCATTAATGTTTCGAAATAATGCAGGATGAAATCTACTCCAATGCTCCTGGGCACCCCAGCATATTCAAACTAGTACTTCAACTATGCATTAACTAGAAGCTAATGGTGAAGGATTCTGAATCGAGGAGGATAAATAAAATAATAGTAAATAGACAATATTGGTTCACTCTAGAAAATTTTTTAAGGTTCTAAGGAAGTATCACAATTATACAAGGAAAATTACCTTCCAGGATTGCACCAGTATGCCAATTTTAGGACTTCCAAAACAGTCAGGAAGGCTCACGAATTTATGATATCAGGATTGGGTTGAGTCATATAACATATTAAATAAAATCATAAATATAAATCATCTCATTTGGATCAATACTCATTCATTTATCAAATACATTCTAGAAACTAGCTCAAAATCTATGCAAATCTAGTAGGGGTGTGCAAAACTCAAAATAATTCATACTTCTGCATTATATAGATAATATCATAGGATCAACATCACAAAAAATAAATCATATGGGATCCAAGAGGATTCTCAAAATAGTCCAAATATTTAACCCATTTCAATACAATAAGCTAGCACTGAAAATCGCTAGAAAGCTTGAGGATTTGAACCTCCTCTCACAGGAAGAAGGGGCACATATCCCATCTTGGACTAGGGGCACATATATCAAGTCTCTGAGGCACAATTGCACTCACTCCCAAACTCAAACTGTTAAAATATACGAAGGTGGTGGACACTCCTTATTTTATTGATGGAGGATTACTTGAGGAGTGTGAAATTAGTCACAGCAGATCTAATGAACAAGTAAATCAATCACAACATATGAACATAGAAAATATGGTGTAAAACTGTGCAAAACATGCATCGGTACTCAATATCCCAGTAAGGGTGATTGATTACAATAGAATACAGTAACAAGACTGATCAATTCGAATTGCCTAAGGAGGTCATTCGAATCACTGAATGGAGTAGCTTGACTCCAACTAGGAGTCCTCATCATCAATCAGTGGTGGTTATCAATGCACAAGAACCAGTCATCCAGGTGTCAATCTGAGTCTAACTGAGTGTAACATGTGTAACTGAAGTGTGTAGCACTGATATAGGGAAGTGGGCTCAATGGAGGGCACATGGGAGGCTAACTGAAGTCAGAACAAGTCATCTAGTAAATCTGGAGGTCCAACGGAGTGAAACTAGCCTCAAATCAGGGAGAATCGGAGCTAATTGAGTGTAACTGAAGTGGAACTGCAGTGGTAGGTGAAGAAGTGCGCCCTTCTCTAGCAGTAGGTGAGAAGTGGGCGCCTTCCTAACTAGGAGGGATAATGAACTGATGTAAGACGCTCCCGGGTGCTAGAATAAGGTGGCTAAGGTGCTGGAGGCATCAACCTGGTGACTGGGATGCATGCAAAGTGCATGCAAACCCTAGAATTTGCATGCAAACCCTAATTTCATGCAAGATCCTGAAAAAGATGATGTGGATATCCGAACACCCCCCCTCAAGCTAGACTATGATGTGCAAAAAAAATAATGTGGGGCCCTGGTAACTAAGACCAAAGGTCACCCCAATACAATAATCCAAAAAATGCTGAAAATAAACTAAGTGAGGAAAGAGGGAAAACCCTGTGGGAAGAAAGCCCCCCCTCAAGCTAAAGCATAATAATGGATCAATCTGTCTCCACCATGATAGAACTCACCCCAAACAGTGAACGGAAGTAAGAGAACTTCTTCTCAGTGAAGCTCTTGGTGAAGATGTCTCCAATTTGCTCATCAATAGGGCAATATTGCAGAATTATGGTGCGATCATGCACCAACTGCCGAATTTAATGCATATGAATCTCAATGTGTTTGGTCCTCTGCCACTGAACTGGATCTGTGGAGATCTTGATATCACTTTGATTGTCACAAAATAGGACAGTCAAAGTAGTGCCACCAAAACCAAACTCGGAAAGATGATACCCTGCAACCAAACTGCCTGAATGCAGGCATTGACTTCCCCTCGATACTCTGCCACTGCTGAAGAAAGTGCAATGGCTTCCTGTTTTTTGCTGGACCAGCAAATAGCACCATGACCAATCATGAAAACATAGCTGGAAGTGGACTTCCGATCAATGCTATCACCTGCCCAATCTGAATTAGTAAAACCAATGAAATCAAGCTCAGAATCTGCAGCATAATGTATGCCAAAATGTTTCGTACCTTGCACATACTGCAAGATCCGCTTGGATGCTCGCCAATGAAGCTCATGGGGCTGCTACATATACTTTGACACGGCACTCACGGTATATGAAATATCATGCCTTGAGTGTGTCAAATAAAGTAGTGAACCAATCAACTGTCGATACATACTGCAATCTACAAGTGGTGTAGAATCTCCCTCCTCAAGACTGATTCCTGATAGGAATGGGAATGGAGCTGCCTTACATTCAGCCATATTAAACTTAAATAACAGGTCGGAAGCATATTTTTGCTGAGATATAGTGATCCCATCAAAATTTTGAGCTATCTCCAAGCCCAAAAAGTGACTCAGCAAGCCCAAATCGCTCATGTCAAAAGCTAGATTTAAGGCAGTTTTTAGCTTGTTTATTGAAGTAAGAGTGCTACCGGTAATGAGAATATCATCAACATAAAGTACAATAACCAACAAATTACCTTTAACTCGCTGAATATACACATTCGGATCATATTTGCATCTTTGGAGATTCTGAGAAAGAAGGAAGGAGTCCATATTTGCGTACCAAGCTCTTGGGGCCTGTTTTAACCCATACAAAGATTTCTTCAATCTGCAAACTAATGATGGATCTGATGTGTAGCCGTCTGGCTGCTACATATATACCTCTTCAGCAAGGTCTCCATGTAGAAATTCACTCTTCACATCCATGTGGTGCGCTTCCCAGTGCTTGGATGCGTAGATAGCCAGAACAAGGCGGATGGAATCCATCTTTGCAACCGGTGCAAAGGTCTCAGTGTAGTCCACTCCTTGGAATTTGGAGAAACATTTTGCCACCAACCTTGCTTTGTATTTTCTGATAGAGCCATCAGCAGCAACTTTTGTGCGGTAGACACATTTACACTTTACTAATTTTCTTCCAGGTGGAAGAGAAACTAGCTCCCATGTATTGTTCTTTTGAAGAGAATTGTACTCTTCATCCATGGCACTTTGCCATCTCGGATCTCGGTGGGAAGAATAGTATGATGTGGGATCTGAACCAGTCATCAAATAAAAAATCTCAGGAATTAATGTATCAAAAATAGAAAGAGCCATACCTACTCTTTGAAAGTCTGCTCTTGTTCGTCTCGGATCAGCAGGATTTCCAAGGTTCGAACCAGCAGATTGAAGAGTGTTTTGGACCCACTTTGGTAACTGGGAGGATCATAATGGTCGGATTCCAAACCTGATATGTCATGATCATCATGTTCTACTAAAATATTAGAAATATCAAAACTCATACCTTTTTATCGTTGCACGGATCTTCTTCCGGTGAAGGCGGTGAAACGACAGTTTCTTCCTCGACTAGTTGCAATTCTTGAAGCGGTTCTTCAAATTGCACACTGCGATCTATGAATATCTTTTTATATATGATATCCATGAGTTTATATGCTTTTGATTCTTCCTGTATCCTATCAGTATGCACTCGATACTTTGTGGATCCAAAGCTCGTCTCTTCTTGGAAGGAATTCTAGCCCATGCAGTAGAGCCAAAAACTCTCAAATTTGACACATCCGGTTTGTGACCAAAGAATGCTTCGAAAGGAGTCATACCTTTCACGGATGAATGTGGAACACGGTTCTGTATGTATGCATCAACCTTGATTGCTTCAGCCCAAATATTTGCAGCCAAACCTGTTGATTCAATCATGCATGTAGCCATCTCTTTCAGTGACCGATTTTTCCTTTCCGCTACACCGTTCTGCTGGGGTGTGTAGGGAACTGTATGTTGGATCTGAATTCTGCTTTGGGCACAAAGTTGCAGCAACTCGGCCTTGATATATTCTCCACCATTATCATATCTAAGAGCTTTGATCTTGCTCTCAATGGCGGTCTCAACAGAAGCCTTAAAATCCTTGAATTTTCCAAGCACTTCTGACTTGTTTTTGAGAAAAAATACCCATGTAAAGCGGGAAAAATCATCAATAAATGTCAAAACATACCTTGAACCATTTAATGAAGTATGGGGAAGAGGACCACTGATATAAGAATGTATCAACCCCAAAACTGTAAAAGCTCTGCTAGCTTTTCCGCGGTCGAATCTGTGCTCGGGGTGCTTCCCAATAATGCAACCAGTGCATATTCCCTTCGAGGAACGGAGTTGTGGGAGACCATCTACCATGGAATCGTTTGATAACAGAAGCAAATAATTATAATTAAGATGTCCAAATATTTCATGCCAAAGACTACTAACCTCATTACCATGTGTGCGAAGAGCAGTGGGCTTTGCAAGCGGAATAAAGTGTGAAAACTCATAGCATTTTGCAGTGTAGTTCGCCTTTCCGACTCCAACAAGTTTTCCACTTTTGATATCATAAATTTCAACTGTATTAGGGCTGAATGTAACTTTCTTCGGTTCACCAGTGTGTGTCATTTGATACACGGAAAGAAGATTTGAAGCCAAGTAAGGCACATAGAGAACATTCTAAAAGCTTCCATGATCTACATGAATCGTACCTTTTCCCTTTGAAGAAATTTTTCAGTCATCTCCCAAATGGATGGGGATGGAGCTGTTTGGATCGAATAAAGAAAAAGAATCAATATTTGCAGCCATATGATTCGATGCACCCGAATCTATCAAGAGAGTAGTGGGCTTCGAAACAGTTGCCATGAGTGCTTGTCCTCTTTCATGATCGTCATTCCTATCCTTCTTCCTTGCACCGTCGGGAAGATTTATGTTGTTTTTTCCAAAAGGAGGGCCATTTGATCTATAGTCTTCTTCATACATGAACTTTTGGGATGAAAGCCACAGTTGCAATAAGTACATTTAGATTTTTGGTTAACTTCTTTTCCCTTTTGCTTGAACTTCGAACTGGATGGTGCATCCGTTTGTTTGCCTTTCTCTCTTTGCTTGTGAGGTTCGAATTTGGGCTTCTCCTTCTTTTGCTTTCCTTTACCATTCGATATCTTGGGTCCTTGAACATATAGGGCTGAATCTTTGGAGCTTATGGACCCCATTTGAATCAACTTATCATGCTCTTTTGTGACGGACTCAATGAAGGCATTCAAGGTAGGCATCTTCCAATTCACGGTAGTTAGCCGACCGAAATTGAAAGTAGAGACAAATACCGAATAATATTTACCAAGCTTGCTAAGAATGGAGAGGATCAATCGCTTATCCTCTTTGATAACTCCACTGTTCTTCAACTACATGTTCAAGTTCTTGAATTTTTTGAAGAATTCATTAATGGTCTCGAAATTCTCAGGACTAAGGGCAATCAATTCATTCTCTAATCTAAAAGCCCTAAGCTCGTCCTACTTGCCAAATAGTGTTTCAAGTTGCTCCCATATAGCTTTTGGAGTCTTCAATCTGCTGAGATGGAAGTGAAGATCTTTGGAGATGGAGAGACAAAGAAGACCATAAGCTTCATCAAGCTTGTTTAAGTGTTTGGTTCTATCTGACAAGGTGTTTGGCTCCAATTCAAGACCAAGAGGGACTCGGTAGTAACCTTTTGAACGTAATATGATCTCCATATCATCTTTCAAATCAAAATAATTGAATGGGGTGAGGATAGGCTTTGAAGAAGAGTATTCCATTGCTAGGAGCGAGTGCACACTGATGTAGAAAGGCTTGCAAGGGCAAGGTAGCGAATGCAATTGATGGAGACAATAACCTGCAAATCACAATAAAACCAAGAACAATGAGGTCGAACAATCCACCCTTTTAGAGTTGCATCACACCTGGGATTGGAGATCAAGCAATTTTGAATGGGTCCAATGTATCATATCCAGGATTTATGTGGAAACTCAAGCTTCTGGAGTGGTATTGGAAGTATTTTCAAGCTTTGCATGCACAGGAGCGAATTCCCTTGAGATCTTTCATGCCAAAACTTTTGTAATTTTTTAGCAAATTCACTCAAATCTTCTTGTAGAAACACCTGTAGAAAAGCGATCTTGTCCCTGCAATGGCTTTGATACCATGTAAAATTAGTCACATCAGATCTAATGAACAAGTAAATCAATCACAACAGATGAACATAGAAAATATGGTGTAAACCTGTGCAAAACATGCATCAGTACTCAATATCCCAGTAAGGGTGAATGATTACAATAGAATACAGTAACAATGACTGAGCAATTCGAATTGCCTAAGGAGGTCATTCGAATAACTGAATGGAGTAGCTTGACTCCAACTAGGAGTCCTCATCATCAATCAATTGTGGTCATCAATGCACAAGAACCAGTCATCCAGGTGTCAATCTGAATCTAACTGAGTGTAACATGTGTAACTGAAGTGTGTAGCACTGATATAGGGAAGTGGGATCAGTGGAGGGCACATGGGAGGCTAACTGAAGTCAGAACAAGTCATATAATCAATCTGGAGGTCCAACGGAGTGAAACAGTCAATCAGGAGTGAAACTAGCCTCAAATCAGGGAGAATCGGAGCTAACTGAAGTGGAACTGCAGTGGTAGGTGAAGAAGTGCGCCATTCTCTCGCAGTAGGTGAGAAGTGGGCTCCTTCCTGACTAGGAGGGCTAATGAATTGATGTAAGAAGATCCCAGGTGCTAGAATAAGGTGGCTAAGGTGTTGGAGGCATCAACCTGGTGACTGGGATGCATGCAAAGTGCATGAAAACCCTAGAATTTGCATGCAAACCCTAATTGCATGCAACATCCTGAAAAAGATGATGTGGATATCCGAACAAGGAGAAACTATCCTAGGCTAATGTGCCCTCATGGATGGATAAGGAAAACTTGCTTTCATCCTTTTTCCTTTTCTTCTTTTCTTTCCTCCTTTTTCCTTTTCTGCTTTTCTTTCCTCCTTTTTCCTTTTCTTCTTTGCTTTCTACTTTTACCTATTTTGCTTTAGCTTTTTACTATTTTTTCTTGTTTTTCTGCCTTATCCTTCTTTTCTGCCTTATCCTGCTTTTCTGATTTTATCTCGCCGTATGATTTTGTGCTACTTTATTCTTTATGCTGGTTTTCCTGAGTTTTTGTTGCCTTTCTGATTTGTACAATCTTTCTTTCCTTTTTCTTGATTTTATAGCTTTGGATGCTTTCTCCTAACTTCTTTTGCGAGTCATCTCTTCAGTCAACCTTATCCACTAAGGCACACTTCTGGAGCATTATCCTATTTTATTCAAAATAAAAATACTTAATTTATGAATAATAATTAATCTCAAGCGCATAATAATATTTAGGAAAAATTAAATCACACTCCCTAATTAATTAAATGCCTGAATTTCAAAATTAACCCCAAGTATATGAATTTTTCTCCTCAACCCAAGGGATTGGTTGGGTTAGGAATTTGATCCAGTAATCACTGTTGAGGGGACATGACAGCCTGGGCCCTCAATAATTTTTTTGTTCGCTTCCATTTTGGCTTAAGGAGGGGTGTTGGAACATATTCCCATCATTGAAATGCCATGGACCTTATAATTCATTCATAAGTAGTTTAGACTAAGGTTGAAACACCATTATTTGGTTCCCTGGTGTCTATTTCATATGGTGTTTCTTGCTAGTGTTTAGTTTGGTGTCTTGGACCAATAGTTTGTCCAAAATAAATCCTAGAACTATGGTAAAGCCTATCTAGGCCTATTTTTCCACAATTTTATCAACCATCCTTAAATTTGGGAGTCAATGCACCCTCATTAAATTCTTTATGGAGGTAAGGCGCCCATCCCCTGTTTTAAGAAACCTTGGTGCAATACAAGCTTGATTTGGTCTCTTTGGGTAATTAATGACCACTAGTCATCACTCCACCACTAATCCACTACTTTGGTCCACACATAGGTTCATACTTATCCACTCAAGGCTCTCATAGGTGTTATTGACCAATTCGTGAGGTCCAAGTATGAATTAGATGGCATTAATGTCAGTTAGCGGGGTAATTAGTCTAGAAAAGCCCTCATTATGGTTATCTACTCGAATCGCCACTAAGTCTCTTGATTTTTCCTCTTGAGAGCATATATATATTGTACTCATGTTGATGAATAACATCAAAGTGGAAAAATTTCCACTAGAGTGATTTTTCTCTAGTGTTTTGTCCAATATTTCTTCTATATTCTTTCTATCTCTTTGTGCAAATAATTCTAAGTGAGATTGTTTTTGCTATCCAGATCTAGGTTGGATTTTCACATGTATCAGAACCTAGTGTTGTCATTTGTGTGCAATCTAAATTCTAATAATTAGTTTTGCAAGAATGGAGAGAAGGAAGAAAATTTGAGCATAACACATGAGGAAAATAAACTCAATTGAGTAAAACTCCATCATGATATTATTAAACAATAAGAGTACAATAAACAACACAATTCATGAGAGAGAATCGAATGCACTAAAGTCAATTCAAAAAGCTCACAAAAAAGCAGGCTTACTAAAAGATAAAAACCCCCAATAGTGGCAACATCACTTTCCAACTCAGTCAAGGACCTCATGAATTAGCTAAATCGGATCTGTCAACTAATGAGTGATGAAAAAGCATTAATATAATTTATTTTGGAGATAAAAATATTGAGGATGTGTTGGCCTAAAATCAGACAGATTGCCAAGTCCATAAAAGCACCTAGCTTTATCCTTATCCACTGAAAAGCAACAAAAAACTGTGTAAATGCAGGAATGCGCTCTTACCAATTCTGCACTATCATAAAAAGCATACAAAATCAAGGAAGAATCAATCTAGGGGCGCACTTGTGGATAATGATGGCAAGAGTGAGCCTAAAAAGGCAAGATGGGGCCAAGTACCTAGTTAAACACCTAGGAAAGTACCAAAAATTAATAATACTTTATATCCTAAGTCTATATAGGTTTTTTTATATTCTAACAAGCTACATTTTTCCTGGTTCATCACCCTAGGTCATTCCCCATCAATATTGTCATGAGTGTCACAACCTCTAAGTTTCTTATATCCATTCATCATATCTACCTTCTTTTAGAGGTTCAACAACTCGTTCAACATCCATTGATTGGAATTTTAGTACCAACAGGTATAATTCGCATGACTGAGAGTCACGGATGTGGGAGTTTGGCAGTCTTATATTAAGGAATCTAAATTTAAACACTGGTACACACAGTCGTAGGTTAGTCACAACAATCAAGAGGGATTTTCCAAACTGATTAAGAGAGTCGATTTCTTGGAGAGGAAACAACAATAGATTTTTGACTTGTTGAACCTAATTCGGGCCGAATAATCCACTTCCAACTAATCATCCTCAACTCTACATCTTTTTCCACTGCCGCAATCCATAGAATTCATCGATCAAGCCTCGATGGATCATGAGCTTCGTCTTTTGTAGCATCCTATCAATCATGACGTTGATTTGGATCGTGAGTTGTGAATCTGAATCGATTTTGTTCTTCATGTTTTGTTGAATTCGACTCCCATCATCATCTTTGTAATTCAATTGTCGTTAGGCCTCAACATGCTACCTATTTGTACTTCAAATCTATTTTCTATGACAAAGGTCTCATGTAATTTTTTAAATACAAATTTGGAATATAATATAAACTTCGTTTATGTATCTGTGTAAGCCTTGTGTTTGTTCAACAACAACACTTGTTTGTACTCTCATTTTTACTGTTTCATGTATGCGATTTTTTTTATGTGACAATTCAACACATCCTTGCACTTAATTGAATATATGTGCATTTCTTTTGCAACATAACATTAGTGCAAATACAAACTTCAAATATTCTCTGACTGCAATACTTACTAATACATTCCTTGAATTCCTAATGAATATCATCTTGAATTCAAGGGTCTTACTTATGTTTTCAGAGATCAGCAAGATGGGTAGCAATTTATTGCTACTTTTGACAAGGTTGGGTCATTTGTTTGAGTAGCTTTCTTTACGCATTTCTTCATGTGTGCACTTCCATTTAGATACAGCGCCTGACTATATTCTCCTTTGATTCTTGTATTGTAGTTGAAGTTATGTAGAGTATGTCTATTTGGACAATTTACTGTTCTTCGACAATATTGAGCCTTGTGTTTGAAATTGTCACATGCATAACACCTCATAGTTTGACAGTATTTTGCATTATGACCATTGTAATTACACCTTGCACACTTCAATGTATTTATCCTTCTTCTGGTAGTGTAACAAAATGAGGTGTAATTATTGAAGGAATTAGCATATCTGAATGGCATCATTTTATTTGGATTGTACTTGTTTTTGCATACCTTCTCAGTTGTTTTGTCATAGCCAAGTCTTGACTTGTCTATTGATAATCTATGATCTTTCAAAATCCTATTCAGGATTGATGTGTTGTCTTTGAATTTGTTCTTCATTTCTTCTTCAATACACACCTTGTCGCTTCCTGAATGTGCGCAATTTGAAGTATCTACGATGATGTGACCTTGAGCCTACTTCTTCCCTTTCATCTCAGTCAATTTCTCTTCTAATTCATAGATCTCTCTATTATTCTACTCAAGTTGACTTGTCAGCAGATCATTTTTCTTCTCTCACTCTTCTAGTGATGTTTTCAATACTGATTTCTCTTCTTCAAGATTTTTTTATTTTTTCCACTGCGCAATTTAGTTGTTTCTCACAATTCATTACCTTCTCACTAACCTGTTTTTCAAGAGACTCTTGAATCACCTTGGATTGCTTGACTTGCTCTTCATATTTTGATAGTTGGTCCTGCAAGAGTTTGTTCTTCCTTCTTGAATTCTTCAATTCATCCAAGGAACTAACCAATTCACATTGTTGAATATTGTAACTTCAAAGAATATTATATTTGTACTTTATTATTCCGGAGATGTTTCATTCCTCCGAGGTAACCTTATCATGTATCTGGAGATGTTTATTCCTCCAGGGGTTTGTATTAACTAGGGTTATTAGACCCACCATGTGGGGGTCGGCCCTGTAGTTATATATTTGGGGTTATTAGACTTCTCTAGGAGAGGTCGGCCCCATTAGGTCCTTTAGTCAGTTGGGGGTCAGTATAAATAGAGGAGGTGAACTCCTCATTAGATCACTCACTCACTTGTGGAAGAGTACGCACTTGTCTGGGAGATCTGCTAAGGAGTAGAAGAAGGAAGGAGCACACTTGTATTTTGGTTGATCATCTTATTGAGGAAAGATTTGCTGGGTTTTCTACCCCATGAGGGTTTCCCAAGGTATATTCTGTGTCTATCTTGTGATTATGTTTCTTTCAGTGATCTTGCTAGTCTATTTGGTTTAAACTTAACATGGTATCAGAGCTAGACTAAATAGGACATCTTTCACAAGGTAAGAATACCTCTCTCTCTCTCTCCGGTGAAGTTAGGGTTTCAGCCCAAAGTTGGTATTATTGAATTTTGGTTGCATGGATGAATAGCCCTTCTCAAGACCTTTCTTTTGAACCCTAGATCGAACTTTTTTGTTGGGTAGAACTCCAGGAAAAGCAAACCCTAATTCTACCAAAAGTGCGATAAGTGAGAAATTGGTTTCAGCAGAAATTTGGTATTGTTGAAATCTGATTACATGGCTGGATAGCCCTTCGCAAGACCTTTCTTTTGAACCCTAGATCGAACTTTTTGGTTGGGTAGAACTCCGGGAAAATCAAACCCTAATTCTACCAAAAGTGCGATAAGTGAGAAATTGGTTTCAGCAGAAATTTGGTATTGTTGAAATCTGATTACATGGCTGGATAGTCCTTGTCAAGACAATTCTTTTGAGCCCTAGATCGAACTTTTTGGTTGGGTAGAACTCCGGTAAAGTCAAACCCTAATTCTACCAAAAGTGTGATAAATTTTTGTCTCAGGTTCCAGAAAAGTAAAAGGTAACTTTTCAGGTAAGTACTACTCTGTCTCTTGGACTCCCCCAAGAGAAGATGGCTCCAAATACTAAGCTTGAAGACAAGCTAGAAGGTATAGAGAATTTCCGGGCATGGAAGTACAGAATTGGTCTCATACTTGAAGAGAATGATCTTGCTCATTATATCAAGGATGAAGTTGCAGAACCAGAAGGAGATGAAGCCAAAGAAAAGCATAGGAAGGATTTGATTAGGGCAAAGAGAATCATAGCTGATTCTATTAAAGACCACTTGATTCCCCAAGTGGCCTCCAAGAAGACTCCAAAGGAAATGTATGATGCTCTGGGAAGGATGTATGAAGGAAAGAACATCAATAGGAAGATGAATCTAAGGACTTAGTTGAAGAGTACCAAAATGCACAAAGGAGAATCCATTCAAGATTACTTCTCAAGAGTCTCTCTAATCAAGGAGCAATTAGATTCCATTGGTGATACTCTTGATGAAGATGAACTTGTGGTGACAGCCCTAAATGGTCTCACTAGACCTTGGGAATCTTTCATACAAACCATGTGTGCCAGAAAAGAAAGCATGAAGTTCGATGTAGTATGGGAGGACTGTGTTCAAGAAGAGGCTAGGGTATCCAACAGAGAAGCTCTTCTCAAGGAAGATGACCAAGCCTTGGCCACCCACACCAAAAGAGGAAAGAGAGGCCACTTCAAGAAAGTGAACTACAAAAGGTCTCAACCCTCTCATAGATTCAAAAGGAAAGGAGGAACAAACTCAGAAAGAGACCTCTCCACAGTCCAATGTTATAATTGTTTTAAACTAGGACACTATGCTAAAGACTGTACTCTTCCAGGAAAGAAGAAGAAGAAATTTGTTCACAAAAGACATCATGCACATATGGCAGAAAATGATAGTGAAGAAGAAGAAGAAGAAGAGGAGGAGGAAAGGCCTCAAAGGAAAAGATCTAAAGTAAAGAAAGAAGATCCAGAAGAATATGTCTTATTTTCTACACTCTCTGGATCTGTGTCTCCTAGTGAAGATACATGGCTCATTGACAGTGGTGCTTCAAAGCACATGACAGGCCAAAAGAAAACCTTCTCAAGAATTGAATAAAATTCCTCATCCCAAAAGGTATCTCTAGGAGATGATTATCAATATCCCATCAAGGGAATTGGAGAAGCAAGCTACAAGCTTGATTCTGGAACTCCCTTGAAGATGAAAGAAGTCTTATATGTACCAAGTTTAAAGAAGAAACTTCTCTCTATCTCAGCTCTAGATAAGAAAGGCTTTAGGGTGGCTTTCATAGATGGACAAGTACTCATGTGGTCCAAAGGAAAGACAATTAAAGATGCAGTTGTTATTGGTGAAGAAGAAGGAGGTCTCTATAAGCTCAAGGGTCATCCAGAAGCTGCCCTTGCTCATGAGATCTCTAGCCCCAGTGATCTATGGCATAGAAGATTAGCTCATATCAACTATAAAGCTTTACCCTATGTAAGCAAGGTAGTCATAGGATTACCAGATTTGAAAGGTGATCATGATGGCTCATGTAAAGGATGTAAGAAAGGGAAAAATATCAAGAACCCCTTTCCAAAGAGTGAAACAAAGACTAAGAACATTTTGGAGCTAATACACTCAGATGTATGTGGACCAATGCCCACTACTTCTCTAAGTGGGTTTGAATACTACCTTTCATTCATTGATGACCATTCAAGGAAAACTTGGATATACTTCCTGAGAGGTAAGAATGAAGTCTTTGGAAAATTCAAAGAGTTCAAGGCTCTAATAGAAAATCTATCAGAAAAGAGAATCAAAATTCTCAGAACAGATAATGGCGGAGAATTTACCTCTAAGGAATTTGAGGACTTCTGTAAAGAAGCTGGAATTAAGAGGGAACTAACTACTCCATATAATCCCCAACAAAATGGGGTGGCTGAAAGGAAAAATAGAACAATCATGGAAGCCCTGAAGAATATGATACATGACCAAGATCTTCCTATGTATCTATGGGCTGAAGCAGCCAAGACAACAGTATATGTGCAAAATAGATTATCTCATAGTGCTCTTGATTTCAAAACTCCAGAAGAAGTGTTTACAGGTAAGAAGCCTGAGGTAAGTCACCTTAAAATATTTGGGTGTCCTGTGTACATCCATATTCCAAAAGAAAAGAGAACCAAGTTGGACCCTTTTGGTAAGAAGGGAATATTTGTTGGTTATTGTGAATCATCCAAAGCCTTCAGAATTTACATTCCAATCTTTCATCACATAGAAGTAAGTAGAGATGTAACATTTGATGAAGAAGCAGCTCTCAAGAAATCCAAGAAGTGCCAACTTGAAGAAATCTATGAAGAAGATACTTCTCTCAGGATCACAGAGGCTCTGCCCATTCCTGAAGATGATTCTCCAGAGGATCATGACATGCTGGAACCACAAGAGCCTCCTATTACAGACTTTTCTAAGAAAAGAAGGCCAGCATGGGCTAGAGACATTATTCAAGGGGCTGAAAGATATGGAGCTCCTAAAGGCTCCACTAGAGAAAGAAAGAAACCAAAGCTAGTGTCCAACTACATGGCCTTGATGTGTGATCTTGTGGATCAACTACCTACCAGCTATGAAGAGGCAGCTCAGAAGAAAGAATGGATAGAAGCAATGACAGAAGAATATCAGTCAATAATGAAAAATGATGTTTGGGATATAGTCCCCAAACCAAAAGATAAAAGTGTGGTTTCTTCCAAATGGATTTTCAAGATAAAACATGTTGCAGATGGTAGCATTGAAAAATACAAGGCAAGATTTGTAGCCAGAGGATTCTCTCAGAAAGAGGGAATTGACTATGAAGAAACATTTGCACCAGTTGCTAGGTATACTTCAATTAGAACTATCATGGCTTTTGCATCCATGATGAAATGGAAATTGCACCAAATGGATGTTAAGACAGCTTTTCTAAATGGTGTAATTGAAGAAGAAGTATACATAGAACAACCACAAGGATTTGAGGTCAAGGACGGAAGGACCCATGTATGCAAACTGAAAAAAGGCATTATATGGATTGAAGCAAGCTCCCAGGGCTTGGTACGGAAGGATTGACAATTTCTTAACAAGCATGGGCTTTACCAAAAGTAAAGCTGACCCCAATCTCTATCTCAAAGTGATGAATGATGAACCAGTTATATTGTTGTTATATGTAGATGATTTATTTCTAACTGGAAATGAGAAACAAATTATTGAAAGCAAGAAGAAGCTTTCTTTAGAATTCGAGATGAAATATCTCGGATTAATGCACTACTTCTTAGGCTTAGAAGTATGGCAAGAACCAAAAGGAATCTTTCTAAATCAAGGTAAGTATACTGTGGAGATTCTCAAAAGATTTGATATGTTGGAATGTAAAGCCATGGCCACTCCCATGGACTCCAACTTGAATTTATTGGTCAATGACTCATCAGATTTAGTGGACATAACTCTATATAGACAAATCATTGGATCATTGATGTATTTAACAAATACTAGGCCTGATATATGCTTTGCTGTAAATACCCTCAGTCAGTATTTAGTAGAACCTAGAAAGGTTCACCTAATAGCTGCAAAGCATGTAATGAGGTACCTAAAAGGTACTTTAGATTTTGGCCTATATTATCTCGGAGGTCATGAACTCAGGTTACATGGTTACTCAGACTCTGACTGGGCAGGAAGTGTCTCAAACAGAAAAAGTACTTCAGGTGGATGTTATGGTCTTGGATCTGCTATGGTTTCATGGTTTAGCAAGAAACAATTTAGTGTGGTCCTCAGTATTGCTGAAGCAGAATATGTAGCTTCCTGCTCTGCCAGCTGTGAAGCAGTATGGCTTCGAAAACTATTATCTGGAGTGTTTGACTTAGAAATGGACCCTACTGTGATTATGTGTGACAATCAAAGCTGCATTAAGATGACTGAAAATCTTGTGTTCCACGATAAGTCAAAACACATAGAGATCCGATACTTCTATATACGAGATATGGTGCAGAGAGGAGCTATCAAGCTCGAATATATAAGCACTGAGGATCAGATTGCTGATATCTTGACTAAACCTCTGTCTCGAGTAAAATTTGAACACTTCTGAGACAAGCTTGGTGTAGTTCAAAAGGACCCTCCTCGAAAGGGGGAGTAGCATAGTCACTAATGATGAGATTGCCTCATCAAACACAAATTGATGATGAGGTTACCTGTTCACCATACCTAGATACTTAGAAATTTTTAGATTTAGGATTTTTATGCTTAAAACACTTATTCATTACTTATACATGCTTTTGATGATAGATGTATTAGTGAGAATACATGCTTTTGATAAATGTATACATGCTTTTGATGATAGATGTATTAGTGAGAATACATGCTATTGATGATAGATGTATACATGCTTTTGATGATAGATGTATTAGTGAGAATGCATGCTTTTGATGATAGATGTATACATGCTTTTGAGGATAGATGTATTAGTGAGAATACATGCTTTTGATGATAGATGTATACATGCTTTTGATGATAGATGTATTAGTGAGAATACATGCTTTTGATGTTAGATGTATACATGATTTTGATAAAGAATGCATGTTAGATGTATACATACTTTTGATGTATTAGTGAGAACACATGTTTTTGATATTAGATGTATTAGTAAGAATACATATGTTTTATGATACATGTATTGATGAAAATGTACTTGTATGGATGAGGATACTTGTACCTGTATTGATGAGAATACATGTGAGGATTGCATCATCCTGAAGAGAGCCATAGACATGACGTCTCCGAGAATGAAGTCCTTGGTGGACATGATAGGATTGTATCATCCTTGAACTTCAGTTCTAAAGTGAGCCGTAGACAGATGTCTCCGAGAAAGAAAAAGGATTGTATCATCCTTGAACTTCAGTTCTAAAGTGAGCCGTAGATAGATGTCTCCGAGAAAGAAATAGGATTGTATCATCCTTGAACTTCAGTTCTAAAGTGAGTCGTAGACAGATGTCTCCGAGAAAGAAAAAGGATTGTATCATCCTTGAACTTCAGTTCTAAAGTGAGCCATAGACAGATGTCTCCGAGAAAGAAAAAAAAAGGATTGGATCATCCTTGAACTTCAGTTCTAAAGTGAGTCGTAGACAGATGTCTCCGAGAATGGAAGATAGGACTACATCGTCCCTGGACCTCGGTTCAAAATGTACGTGATCAGGATTACATCGTCCCTAGACATGATATTTGTCTTAAATGGATAAGGACTAATCATCCTGGAACTGGATCAGGATTGCATCGTCCCTAGACATGAGATTTGTCTTAAAAGGATAAGGACTGATCATCCTGGAACTGGATCGGGATTGCATCGTCCCTAGACATGAGATTTGTCTTAAATGGATAAGGACTGATCATCCTGGAACTGGATCGGGATTGCATCGTCCCTAGACATGAGATTTGTCTTAAAAGGATAAGGACTGATCATCCTGGAACTGGATCGGGATTGCATCGTCCCTAGACATGAGATTTGTCTTAAATGGATAAGGACTGATCATCCTGGAACTGGATCGGGATTGCATCGTCCCTAGACATGAGATTTGTCTTAAATGGATAAGGATTGATCATCCTGGAACTGGATCGGGATTGCATCATCCCTAGACATGAGATTTGTCTTAAATGGATAAGGACTGATCATCCTGGAACTGGATCGGGATTGCATCGTCCCTAGACATGAGATTTGTCTTAAATGTATAAGGACTGATCATCCTGGAACTTGATCTGGATTGTATCATCCATGGACCTATGTCCGAAAGAGAACGATGCTGATGATTGTGTGATGACGATGCTGATGATAATATGATGACGATGTTGATGATCATGTGATGACGATGATGATGATCGTGTGATGACGATGCTGATGATCGTGTGATGACAATGCTGATGATCGTGTGATGACAATGCTGATGATCGAGTGTTGACGATGTTGATGACGATGCTGATGATCGTGTGATGACGATGCTGATGATCGTATGGTGACAATGTTGATGATCGTAGTGATATAAACACTGTTGACATTGATGTTACAGTAATTGGTTGAGTTACTGATGAAGATGAATTGAATAAAGCTTCCAATGATATATAGATGTATCATGTATGATAACTCCTTGCTCCTGCAGATGTTGTTATAATATCCTTCTCGTTAAGGGGGAGTGTTGAATATTGTAAATTCAAATAATATTATATTTGTACTTTATTATTCCGGAGATGTTTCATTCCTCCGAGGTAACCTTATCATGTATCTGGAGATGTGTATTCCTCCAGGGGTTTGTATTAACTAGGGTTATTAGACCCACCATGTGGGGGTCGGCCCTGTAGTTATATATTTGGGGTTATTAGACTTCTCTAGGAGAGGTCGGCCCCATTAGGTCCTTTAGTCAGTTGGGGGTCAGTATAAATAGAGGAGGTGAACTCCTCATTAGATCACTCACTCACTTGTGGAAGAGTGCGCACTTGTCTAGGAGATCTGCTAAGGAGTAGAAGAAGGAAGGAGCACATCTTATATTTTGGTTGATCATCTTATTGAGGAAAGCTTTGCTGGGTTTTCTACCCCATGAGGGTTTCCCAGGGTATATTCTGTGTCTATCTTGTGATTATGTTTCTTTCAGTGATCTTGCTAGTCTATTTGGTTTAAACTTAACACACATTCCCATCCAACCTCTGCAGCTTCTTATTCTTCTTCAGATTGGTTGTTTGATTTAATTACCGTGATAAGATTTGGAGGTGTATTAAAAGATCCACTAAAGAAATACTTATCCATTGTTCTTGGTTGACTGTGCGCATTCGATGTGCCTTTCTTGATAGAGGGACAACACTTTTTATTTTCTTCACTAATTTCATCTTCCAAAAATTCCATTAAAAGTACTTATTTTGGACTGTCTTCATGTTCACTTTCTTAGGATGAACTACTATCTTCCTTGGAGTACAAACATTTCCTTTGTTTTGGGACTTTCTTCCTGTTCTCAGATCTATCCTAGGTGCGCGCCAACCTTCTTTCATTGTAATTAGCATCTTATTCATTGTCACTATCTATGTCTTCTTTATATGGACACTTTGAGGCGAAGTGGCCTACTCTTCTACATTTAAAACATTTGAAGTGTAACTTCCCCTTATACTTACCACATCCTCTTTTCAAATTTCTCACAAAGTTTGCTTCTTCCTTATCTAGTTCATCACAAGAGCCTTTGTCATGCTCATTTTTTGCTTTCCTAGTAGCTTTAAAGTCCTCTTGTTTTCTGATAGGATTTTCCCTTTCATTTCTCATCTCATATGCAGTCAGGATCCATTGAAGCTCATCCTTTGTTAAATTTGCAAGTTTGGATCTATCTTCTAACACAGAACCTTTGAGTAAAATCTTGGAGGCAAAGTTCTTAGTATCTTATGTACAATGGATTCTTCATCTAGAGTTACTCCAAGACTTTTGATGGCATTAACTAACTCATCAACTCAAAGGAAGTATGAGGGAAAAAAAAATTCCATCTTTCATTCTCAAAGACTCATATAGTCCAGAGTACATTTGCAGCTTCGTCTTCTTTACTTTCTCATCACCTTCATAGATATTTATGATCTTGTCCAACATATCCTTAGCTGAAGTGAAATGCATGACTTTAGTCAATTAAGTATACGATATCTCACATATTAGTGCATCCCTTGCTCTTGCATTGCATTCATATTGTATTCTCTCAAGTGGATCAACTAGTGTTGTTGTAGGAACTTTATAACCATTCTCAATAGACTACCAAACATCAGCTCCAAGTGATTGTAGATATAATTCCATTATTATCCTCCAGAAGGTGTAGTTGGAGACATCAAATCTTGGTTCTCTATTCGTGGAGATTCCTTCCTACTTATCCATATAGATTTCTTAATTCTGGAAAAGCATGCTGAATCTAGAATTTGGAAGGAAGAAACATCGTGGAGGATGAGTTGGCCAAAAAATAGTTAATACTAGTCAACTATCTTTCACCAGTCACCAAAAAGTGGTAAAAATCAGTAAAAAGTAGTAAGGCACCTTTCTATTCCAAGATTGGATAAGATCATCCATAATCAAAGAAAATCTTATCCGAAATATTCATAAATGCGCCTAGGTGAGTCTAGGATGCTTGTGGTCCACACAATGTATATTTTAAACAGCTACCTAGTCTAACACCTAGGAATTAATCAAAAATGATCAATAATGCTATCCTAAGGATTTAAATATTCCAACACCCCCCCTTAAGCCTAACTTCATGTGCTAAAAATTAGAAATAAAATAGGGCCAAGCAACTAGGCATGGTCAACCTTTAACATATTGTCTTGTCCACAAACAAGGAAAGAAGGAAAACCTCATGGGAAAAACCTCCCCTCAAAAATGGACATAATCAAAATTGAAATATTGTTGATCAATCATGCACTCCACCACATTTTCAACCATCCCAAGCAGTTATCTCAGATAGCTGAAAGTATTCTCAGTAAAATCTTTGGTGAAGATGTCTGCAGTTTGCTCAGCTGTTGGTAAATACTACAAATCAATGATGTGATCATGCACTAAACTCCTGATGTAGTGCATATGGATCTCTATATCCTTGGTCCTTTTCCTCTGTACTGGATCACTTGAGACCCTTATAGCACTTTGATTGTGGATACTCCATGTATCTTGAAGCCACACTCACTGCATATGCAATATTAGGTCGAGCATGAGTCAAGTACAGTAAGCTGCCAACTAGCTACCTATACAAGGCGTTGTCCACCAATGGTGTAGAATCTGCTTCTTCAAGTCTGACTTCTGAAAGGAACAGAATCTTTGAAGGCTTGAAATCAGCCATCTTGAACTTATTTAGCAGTTCAGATGCATATTTGGATTGAGATACCTTAGTTCCATTCTCAGTTTGAGAAATATCAAGCCCCAAAAATTGCTTAACAATTTCCAAGTCAGTCATGGAAAAAACTTGAAGCAAAGCAGTCTTTAATGAAGATATTTGATCATAAGAGATACCTGTGATTAGTTGATCATAAACATATAACACAATAATCAATATTGAGTCATCAATCATCTTGATTTAAACATTTGGATCAGATTTTCATCTAGCAAAAGATTGTGACAAGATGAAGTTGTCCATTTTGGCATACCAAGCCCTAGGGGCTTGCTTAAGCCCATATAAGGACTTCTTCAACCTGCACACATAGTTAGGATCATATGCATATCCTTCTGGATGCTTCATATATATATCCTCCTCGATATCCCCATGGAGGAATGCACTCTTGACATCCATGTGATGCACTTCCCAGCGTTTGGATGCAGAGATTTCCAAAACTAGTCTTATCGAATCCTTCTGTGCAACTGGTGCAAAAGTCTCATTGGATTCAAGGACATGGACTTGGGATAAGCCCTTTTCCAACAGCCTAGCCTTATATTTCATTGTTGCACTATCAGCTTCAAATTTAGTTTTGAAGATCCACTTACACCTTACCAATTTTATGCCTGGGGGGAACTTGACTAGCTCCCATGTCTCATTCTTTTGCAGTGAATGAAACTCCTCATCCATGGAATCCTGCCATATTGGGTCATGTGAGGCTTCCTCATATGTCTGAGGATCAAAATCCACCATCAGAAAACATCTCTCAGATAGATAAGTATCATTCACATTGAGAGCATTCTCAAATTGTGATCTAGTCCTCTTAGTATCCTGAGGATTTCCCACTAGTTCACCAGCTTCTTAAAGAGGCTTAGAAACCCAATTAGGCCTTGTTGGTGAATTGGGATCTATAATAATAAAAAATTCATCATCATAAATATCAAAATCAGAAAATTCAAAAGGAGCATCACTTACACATTCAGGTGGTAGTGTGGAGGGTTCTCTAATTTCAACACTTTGTTAGGGCTCTTATTCAAATTGAACACTCCTCCCAATGAAGTATTTTTGAGAGGGCATGCTCAGCAACTTGTATCCCTTGGAGTCTTCTAAATAGCACACAAAAATACATGGTTGGATTTGGGGCTGCATGGCCCTCCTCTTCTCAAGTGGTATTCTAGCCCAAGCCTTGGAGCCAAAAATATTGAAATGAGAAACATCAGGTATGTTCCCAGTCCAAGCTTCAAAAGGAGTGATTCCTTTTAATGCTTTTTGAGGCACTCCATTCTGTATGTATGATGCACAATTTATTGCCTCAACCCAAAGTATTGGAGACAAAGACTTGGCCTCAAGCATGCATGTGGCCATCTCCTTAAGAGATTTGTTCTTCCTCTCATCAACACCATTCTGTTGAGGTGTGTAGGGAACAGTGTGTTGCATATGTATGCCAAAAGAGGAAAAAAATTGCTAAAACTCATATTTAATGTATTTCTCACCATTATCAGATCTAAGGATCTTGATATGTCTACCAAACTGGTTTTCAACTGAGGCTTTGAAAAGCTTGAACAAATTGAACACTTATGACTTTAGCTTGAGGAAGTAAATCCAACAATACCTGGTAAAGTCATCTATGAATGTTAGGATGTATTTGGCATGGTTCAAAGACTCATGGGGGAATGGACCTGATATGTCACTGTGAATAAGCTCTATGGGTGTTGAGGTTAGCTCAGTTTTGTCTCTTTCAAACTTATGATCAGGGTTCTTTCCTAGGATTCAGCTTTGACAGACACCTTTAGAGAACTTGATATTGGGCAGCCCTATGACCATGTCTCTCCTCATGGAGTTTGGAAAGATATTTGTAGTTTAGTTGACCAAATATTTCATGCCACAATTTACTTGACTCATTGGCATGGGTAAGTAGAGCAGAAGGTGATGGGAAAGGCACAAAATGAGAGAATATATAGATTTTTGAGCTATGGTTAGCATAACCTAAGGAAACAATTAGGCCTGTTGACATTTCACAGATTTCAACATCATTAGGTGTGAAGATCGCCATTTTGGGAGACCGAGTGTAAGTCATCTGGTATACTGACAAAAGGTTTGCAGCAAGTCCTGGAACGTACAACACATTAGTGAATGAAACAAATTCTAGATCAATACTGCCTTTACCTTTGCTTGAATTTTCAGAATCATCACCCAACAAAATGGTTGGACCACTAGAAGAATCAAGAGAGGAAAAGATCTCTCGTGTAGACACCATGTGCCCTGAAGCTCCAGAATCTATGATGAAAGAGGTAGGCTTGGATGTGCTTGCAATCAAAGCATGCACTTGCTCCTTGTCTTCAGAATTATGTCCTCCATCCTTCCTTCTTGCGCTCTCATGAAGATGAATATTTGCTTTCTCTAGGAGTTTATCCATTTGATCAATGGTCTTATTCATGTAGGAGCTCTCAGGATGAAATCCCCTATTGCAATAGGTGCACTTTCCTTCTCTTGATTCTTATTTGGATTCCTCTTGAAGTTGGAGGAGTCTTCATGAACTTTCTGTTTGTCTTTCCTCTTATCAGTGGGTTTCTTTAAATTGCCCTTCTTCTTTCCTTTTGAACTCTTTGAATCTCCAACATCCAAACAATGATCTTTTGATGGATTTTTTATTTCTCCCATCAAGAACAACTTGTCGTGTTCTTGTGTAAGAGATTCCATGAATTCTGACACAGTAGGACTCTTCTAGTTTCGAACTGCCTCCCTTGTAGCATGGAAGGTCGAAACAAAGACTGAATAATCTAGGCCAAGCTTGGAGAGAATGGCCAAGATCAATTGCTCGTATTTTGATCAATTCCACATTGCTTCAATTGAAGAACAAGTAACTTGAACTTTGAGAATAAGTCTTAGAGGTTCTCTAAATTCTGTGGACTTAGTGAAACCAGTTCATTATCCAATTGGTGGCCTCTCAATTCATCTGTCTTGCCAAATAAATCTTGGAGCTTATCCTAGACTTCATTTGGAGTGGTAAGACCGTAAAGATGGAATAGAATATCCCTGGATGTGCTGAGACACAAGATACCATAGGCTTCATCTCTTCTGTTGTGCCACTTTTCCTTGTTGATTGCTGAGGTGGGCTTAGTTTCAGTTTCCACAGTCACCCTATAGAGGCTTTTGCTCCTCAACATGATCTCCATTTGTGCTTTCCAATCAAAATAATTGAATGGAGTGAGGATGATGTGATTTCACTGATCTATGGCAGCTCTGAAATACCTTTTTGATTGGTTTGGGTGCGCCCCTAGATGCTTAGATGCGCCCTCTAGGTGAATGAATGCACCATGTGGATGACTGAATGCTCCCTTCTTGAAATTAGTTGGATCCCGCAAGAAAATTAAAGGATAAAATAATATCTTGATATCTCTGATACCATGTGAAATTTATTTCACACCAATATATGATCAAGAAACTTCATCCTCTCGCAAGTTATCTCACACAACTAATCAAGAACACTAAAAAAAGGTCAAGTATGATGCAAACAGAATTACTCTATTGAATTATAATACATCATCCAACCTTGGGAAAATAAGAGGCTACAAATATATAACATTACATCAGATATTCAAATTCAAAAGGTTTCCATTCGAATCCTCACAAAAGCAGGCTTACTAAAAATATGCAAAACCCCCCTAGATGGAAAGTGTGATTTCCAAGTCACAGCTAAGGCTCGTGAACTTCTGAATTAGTGATCAGATGGTGATGTAGGATGGAAAAGCATGATAAATCCATAATTTGGAAGGAAAAAACATCATGGAGGATGAGTTGGCCAAAAAACAGTTAAGACTAGTCAACTAGCTTTCACCTTTCACCAAAAAGTGGTAAAAATTAGTAAAAAGCAGTAAGGCGCCTTTCTATTCCAGGTTTGGATAAGATCAGCCAGAATCAAAGCAAATCTTATCCAGAATCTTTAGAAATGCGCCCAGGTGAGTCTAGGATGCTTGTGGTCCACACAATGTATATTTTAGCCAACTACCTAGTCTAACACCTAGGAATTAATAAAAAAATATCAATAATGCTATCCTAAGGTATTAAATGAAATAGATGGGGTTTAAATATTCCAACACATGGATCTATATTCCATATGTTAGGTTGTTACCGAAGACACCCACTTTGATACCAATTGTTGTAATCTTATTAATACTGAGAGGGGGAGTGAATCAGTATTAGTGCAATTATGAACAATTTTTACTTCTTATCAATTTGAGCTAGAAATTAAATTATGCATCCATTATAAACATAAACATTCAACATCACATGTGCAATACACAAAACACAAATATTTTTATTTGGAAACCCAAACGGGAGAAAACCACAGAATGCTCTCTTATATTAAAAAGATTACATTCATGAAAGCACCAACTTCCAAAGTTCTCTAGCACCAACTGGAAGGAGGAACTGACCCCCTGGTTTTAAAGGATATGGCCTGAAGGAAGCATCGATTCCTTAATTTACCAACTTCAACTAGAAGGAGGAACCAAACCCCTATTCATTTCCATATCCTGCCATCCTTGTATGACTGTAGAATATATTCTTTGGTTGTTCTACTTATCCACACACTCTTCAGATTAACTGCAATTCATTTTGTTGTGTGATCCTTCTGTATACTTATATCTTGCAATCATTGAACTATATCGCGTGCTTTACTTTGCTACATCAACATTACACACTTGATCTCATATTTCATAATCTACACACGGTTTAGGCATACATTATGTTTCTGCGCATCTACAAACTCAACTGATACTATGCATCTTCTATTGTGTTGTTGTTCTGACTTCACACATCTATATCAGATTAATCTGCGCACCTTCTGATATACTATACTTATGTCTTGGTGCATCTGTCTTAGGTAATCTATGAACTTCTGTGTATCATCTACGATACTGCCTTTTTTTTCTTTGCATTTGTCTCAAATTAACTTCAGCATACTATGCATCTTCTGTTGAGCTGCAATTCTATCTTAGATCATCTGTGAATTTCTGCATACTATCTGCGATATTGTCTTTCTATTCTTCACACTTTCCTTATATTAACTCCATCATATTGTGCATTATTTATTGTATTGCATCTATTTCTTCGTGCATCTGTCTTACATCATTTGTGATACTGTCTTTATGTTCTCAAGCACTTGGCCCATCATATCACACATCATCTATATTGTTGCATTTATGTCTTCACGCATCTATCTTAGATAATATGTGATATTGTATTTCTATTCTCAAGCACTTGGCCCATCATCTGCAATGTTGCATTTTTATCTTCACGCATTTGTCATAGATAAACTACATCATCCTGCGCACCATCAACAATTTTTTTCTTTTGTTCGTGTGCACTTGGCTCTCTGCTAGATCATGGTGTTCCAGTTCCATGATCCCTTGATACCCCAAAAATTAGAAGCTTTCCAAATCAGAGTACTATCCCATTTTCATCTTCAAGCTTAATTCAACTCTCCAACTTGGCTTCTTATTTATACTTGTATTGCACAGACGGTATTTCCACAAGTTGGTCGTAGCATCCATTATTCCTTGCTTTACGGTCCAGCTTACTTCACGCTTCCTCCACTTGTCATTCCATGTGCCACTGAGGTATCACACCTTGTGGGTCTTGCACATACTTGGTCCTTTGCATAGTGGGTCTTACGCACTTTGGAATTATTTTGTTTTTGGTATTGCGCCCTTGAAGTATCATTGCTTGTGTGTCTTGCGCACTTGACTTGTCTAACCACCACTTCCTTCCAGTACACTTGCGTGCTTCAACAACTTGTATACTTCTTATGATTGGTGGGTCTTCCACACTTCCGAGACTTGCATACCTATCCAACCTCTTCTTCCTCCCAAGCCTCTTGCGCACTCCCGAAACTTGTCCAACCATCTCTTTGGCATATTACCTTTTAAGTAGCATAACTAGGTGGACTTGGGACTTGCACTTGTACCTTGTGTACTTCTTCAAACTGGATGTACTTCTTAAATTCTTCTTCAAACTGGATTTCATATACTTCTTCAAACTCGCACAAGGATACTAATTCCTCTTTGACATCAATTGACATCAATGACAACCAAAGTTCAACAAATAGAATAGGAAAACAATCCAAATAACAGGGCTAATTAACCAACAATTCCTTTAGTGAGATAGAGACGTTAATGCTAAAAATGGAAAGAGGTGGAGGAAGAGGACTCACCCAAATCTAATTAGTGCAGATAATTAATCTCCCTAGACTGAAGTGGAGATTTTTTATATTCCTCCAAGAGTGATCCATATCTTGATATGACCTACACACTAAACTCAAAAATTTTGCATGAGAGGACTTTCCCCAATCTCCAGTATAAATTTATATATAGGTAATAGAACCAATAAATCCTATATTTATTTTTGTAAAGATAAATCTATGAAATATATAGAATAGTTAGGCAAGGTACCTTGAGTGGGTATGATACCTTATTTTCCCTAACTGTGATGGAACCTCCATTGAGGTTTTAGGGTTTAAAATTTCAATATATGAGTGGATCTATGGCAATGAAGATGTCATAAGATTATTTTATCAAATTTACAATATTGCAACCATGCTAGCTAAAGGAGTCCTTGTAGAGGTTGTAGAGATTATAGAGATTATAGGTGCAAGAAACCCTAGCGGAATAAGGAAAAGAGATTAGTAACTAAAGCAAGTGATACTTGAAAAATAGGGTTTTTCAAAAGATAAAAGATTTAACCTTAGATGTATCAAATAGGATTTACAAATAGGAATAGTAGGGTGTATATAGACAAAGGGGAGACATCAATAAATATGATAGTGTTGGATTAGCCATTAAGATACCTAGGTAATATGAACCATCATATTGTGCCTTTGTGTTACATATTGTTACACTCAAAATCGGTCCTCCAAATTATTTGAGTATATTTGGGCCATTTTCATTGGTTATGTCATTAAACAACACTTTTTAAAGCCTAATTTAAACTTTAAAACAATTTAATGTGGAATTACTCCTAAAATAGGCTCTAAAAAGTACGCAAGTGCAATTCTTAAACTAGACCTGAAGCCGTATACTTGTAGGACCATGATTTTTCTTTCCAATTAATGTAAAATTCCTTGTGTACTATAAACATGAGGTTCTTGGTGAGATTGAGGAAGGATATTGTGGTATAGTACCCTTATTCTAATATTGAGGTAGACCTTGGGATCTTTCCTTAGTTTTTGTTTTCTTCCTTCAAGAGAGAATTTTATAAGTTCTCTAACTTAGATCTTTCCTTGAGTGTATTTTTGTGGATCTATATTGATCCACCTATCAAAGTGAGAGAGTGATGTGCACATCTTGAGGAATACTCTTTTACATGTGGCTAAGGATAAATGGATCTAGATCCATGTATTGGAGGTTCTACACCAAGATCATGGATATCTACTTGTTGTAGCACATCTCCTTTATTGTATATAGATATATCTTGGTTCCTCCTACTAATTCCTTTTGTTATAAAATTTTAATTCATGTCTATGTTATGGAATTGATAGTGAATTGTTTAACGTAATGGTAATTTTATTGATATCATAATTGGAATGCATATTTTATTGTGGGAAAGCGTTTTTTATTGGTATATGTATAAATATGAAGTTTACTTGGAGTTGGAGTTATTTTGGTCTACACCAACCAACAAGATAAGGTGAGTTCTTTATTCCCCCTTTGTATTTCATATAATGAGATCTCAACTTAGGGAAATTTTGATTGTGTTCTATCGCACTTTCTCTACTAACATTCCAACCCTCTCATTACCTAGAATCCTAGATCTAGTGCTAGGAAGAAAATTTCTACCATAGAAGTGGTAACCATATTGAGGAGTATTTTTTGAATTATCTTCTTTTGGGTTGATTCGATTAGTATTTTCTCCGTAACATTTTCTCCCAAACTCAAATTCAACCACTCTTTATACCAATACAAAGGCCTTGAAAAGATATATAGTTTTTTTTGTGTTTTCTTAGATTCTATATAGATTGTACTACAAATGTATTTTTATACTCTTGGGAATTTATTTTGGCACGTAGGATACATGGTAGAAGATAATTGGTGATTGTCCATAAATTTTGATACCAAAATATGTTCTAGGAATTCAATATACCAATAGAAATCTCACCAAGATATACAACCATTCAGTTATATATCTTTTTGATATTCCTTACTCTTTGTTTCATATTTGAAAAAGAAAAATTTGGGAATTTATTTTGGTACATAGGATACATGGTAGAAGAGGATTCATAAGTTTTTTATCCCAAACTTCATTTTGCATGTACCTTATAACATAGGAAAAGTATTATGGAGAGATATACTCTTTATATTATATTCTTTCCAAGATTCCATAACATTTTTCCGTATTTCTAAGAGAAAAAATCAGGCACCTTTTGGTAGATAGGATACATGGTAGAAGAAGCTAAAATGCTATAGTAGATGTTCATAGTTTGGATCTTGTTAAACATTGTGGTAGGAAGATTCTTGCTCATTTTTTTTAGATTTATGATTTCGTTTGGGTGTGGTTTGTTAGAAAAATAGGGTCATGGAGCAATAACTATAAACAAGATGTAAATATAAATCACATAAACACAATACAAGAGAGACACCAATATAACATGGTTCTCCCAAGATGGGCTACATCCACATAGAAATTTCCGGTCCTTATTATTATACCATCCAACAAATGAAGGGATACAACCTGCAACACATCCTCTACAACTTCTTCTTCACTCTCTCACAGTCTCTCTGACAAAATCATAGAGATCTTTATAATGCTACAATACACAGCGGTATTACAATGCCTTCCTTTGAAAGAGAGATTGCCATCGGAAAATGCCATGGAACACCGAATACTATGGGCCCGTAAATCACCCATTATTAGACAAGTCATGACTGAAATTACAACATTTTACAAGGCATTTTTTCTGAAATTTTTGCTACAGGGACGTTGCCTCCGAACCCCGTCCAAGGGGGAGCTCCTAAAATGTAGTCTCCCCCCCACCCTGAACCTCCCATGGCTAGTATATTTGTGGGGAAATCGCCCCCCAAACCCCCCCATCATGGGATGGGATCCAGACACAGATGAAACATGTCGGACCTATGAATAAGAAAGATCAGACTCCACAACCAACAATCTCCCACTTGGAAACTGATCACAGCAACTCCACCGCTACTGCACTTGCTGGACTATGCTCTGAGCCTTGGACTTGGAAAATTTCTCATCTTCACCTTCATGCTTGAAGGCCAACTGAAACTAAGCAGGAACTTAGTTTCTCTCTGGTTACCACATTTGTCAACATGTCTGCAGGATTTTGGCTATTGTGTATATTTTCCAACTTCAACAGTTCATTTTCCAGAACATATCGTATGAAATGGTACTTGAGCTATATATGTTTAGTCTTAGAATGGAAGGCTGAGCGCTTTGCAAGATAAATGGCACTCTGTTTGTCACTGTACAACCTTCTTTTCTCCTACTTCTTACCCAATTCCTCCATGAACCTCTGTAACCAAATCATATTTTTACTAGCCTCTATAGCAGCAACATACTCTGCTTCCGTTGTTGAAAGTAAAACAACATTTTTCAGCTTCAAAATCCAACTTACTGTTATTCCACCTATAGTAAAGACATACCCTGTGGTGTTCCTCCCACTATCTTTATCACCTGCCATATCTACATCAACATATCCCTTGTAGAACAGTGTCTGAACCTCCAAAGCATAATGCATGAGTAGTGGTACCTCTCAAATACCTGAGAATCCACTATACTGCATTCACCTGGATTGTTCATATGCATACTCACAACTCCCGCTGCATGTGTAATATCTGGTCTTGTGCACACCATGGCATACATCAAGCTACTGTGAAGAACCTGCAACAAGTAATTAATGAAAATACACGAGATAGCAGAAATAACAGAACTCAGAATCAATTTTATTGATCGCAAGCCACTTCGAGGGGGCAACCTCCTTGAGCAAGCTCAATACAAATAACTTCACGGTACCTTCATTGGTCTCAACACAAACTTATATACTAAGTCTAAGCACCAATACCATGGGTCAATACCATGTGTCAATACAAACCATGGGCCAATACAAAATATAGATCAACAATTACTATAGGACGACTTACAAAGCATATGCGTCCAACAACAATAATACAAACTATGGATCAACAAATACTACGGGACGACTTACAAAGCATATGCGTCCAACAACAATATACTAACAAAGTAAAGAGAAGGGTTGGCATGGGTTCCTAACATCCCCTCTCCCTTAGAAAAAGCTTTGTCCTCAAATCTTTAGATGTGGAAATTGATGCAGAATCTGATGGAGTGGTTCCCCTGTAGCATCCTTGGGTTGCATTCCGGCCCACTGATGCATTTTGAGATTCAGGGAGGATTGCTTGGAAGGCTGTAGACTAAGAAGGACCATATCAGCTGCGTGAAAAGTGCGCTCAGGACGGTGCTAATCAGCTTGTTGTTTCAATGGAATTCTTGCCATGTGAAGATTGTCTTGCAGAATGAGAAGAATCTAATCGCGGTTTCAAAGAACCAAGTCAATTTCATGAACTAAGGATCTACTGAGCATGTATGGAAGAATAATTGTCGGTGCTTGTCCATAAATTGCTTCATATGGTGTCCTTTTAAAGGTGGTATTACCACTTGAGCACTTCTAGGAAATCCATAGAAATAGTTGTCGACATCTGTGTAGGGATGGGCAAGGGTTCAAGCAGTCCCGAAAGGAGTGTCATTTCACCCTTGTTGACCTGGAAAGTATCACACGCAACCACCATCTGGTGAATTTTCATTTTCAGTCCCTGCCAAAAGAAGTTACATTGTTCATGATCATAGGTTTTGAGGATCCCAGAGTACCCTGCCGAGGCAGAAGCATGTAGTTCATAGAAGAGATATCCCTATTGAACAGATTGCAACCAATTTGGAACAAGCAGAGAAATAGCTGTAAGAGAAACTGGGCCATCAAATTGGCGAGAAGGAGCATCTACCACCATATTATCCTTACCCTTCTTGTAAATGATCGCATAGTCATAACCCATGAGTTGGATAACCCATTTCAGGTGTGCTAGTGAGGAGACTTGTTCCAAAAAATGTTCCAGACTCTGGAGATCAGTCTTGATGCAGAAATAATTTCCTAATAAGGATGGCTGCCACTTCTGTACTGCATGCAAAATAGCCATCATTTCCTGCTGAGATGTAGGTGCGGCTAAATGCTTACCGGAAAGGTCTCTTGAAGGCAGCAATCCCACTAGTGCAACAAAGACACTTGCATATCTATCCAAGGAAGTAGTGGAGACCGTTGGTGGGTGCATCTGAATGGAATGGAGCTGAGAAATAACACCATGTGAATTCTTCTTAAGGATATTTTCCAAGCCATGTGAACTGATGATGCAGAGAGACCCTGGTTGTAAGCCCATAAATTTGTGTTGTACCCCATTGACTGAAAACTGCATCCAAAGTTCAGCAAAATCCCATAAGATGGGACCAAGTGTGCATAACCATTGAACGCCCAAAACCACATCACATCTGCCTAAGGACAAGGAAAACATGTCAGAGCACAGTTTATAATCTTCCAGAGAGATATGCACATTGTGACACTTTTCCTTGCAAGGTAAGGTGCCCCCATTGGCAACCATGACTTCAAACTTAGAGCAAGGATAGACAAAACAATTAGCATGTTTGGCGATCTGAGGGTCAACGAAGTTATGAGTGCTACCAGAATCAATGAGTATTGTAAGAGGAAGCTTCTTGAAGTAAACCCTGACCCGCATTGTTTGGGGGGATGTGACGCTGGATAAAGCATGGAGAGATATCTCTGGGTGGTCTTCCTAAGATGGGAAGTCAATAGGCAGCTCATGAATGTCGACCTAATCATCCGGTGTATCTAAAGATTCTTCATCAACTTCAGAGGCGGGCGGAGAATCCACATCCAAGAGATAGAGCTTTTGTTGAACACATCTATGTTCCCGAGTGAATTTTTCATCACAATTATAACAAAGCTCTTTCTCTTTGCGTGCCTGCATCTCTGTTTTAGAGAATTGCTTAATAGGAGTTGGTCGAGGAGCTGGAGAGATGGGAGGTCGTTGAGAACCCATATTTTGGAAGGGAAAAAAAGTGGGTTTGGAGTACTGTTGGGCAGCAATCTTGTCTTTTTTCAACTTAGCCAACCCTAGGACTTCCATCATTGTGCTAGGACAGAACATTTTAACCTCTAACTGGATTTCAACCTTAAGACCACTGATAAAACAACTCATGTAGAATTCATCAGACAATCCTTCTGTGTGATTAGCTAGTTTCTCAAATTATTTCTAATACTCTCTCACAGTTCCACTTTGACGAAGTTTAGTGAGTGCTCCGGTGAAGTCATCAAAAGCACTAGGACCAAATCGTTGCAAAAGGAGTTGGCAAAAATCTGTCCATTTTGGCTCGTCATGAGCCTCGATGTACCATTGAAGGGCTTCCTGTTCTAAATGAAAGGATGCAAGTGAAACTTTTTGGACATCAAAAGTATTATGTAGACTGAAATACTATTCTGCACGATAGATCCATCCAGTCGGATCAGTACCATTGAAGCAAGAAAATTCAAGCTTCGGACCACGAAAATTGCTGGAAGAAGAGAACCCATTGGCTGCAAAAGATTCTTCCTGTCGGTTATTGTTCATGGTTGAATTTTGAAGATGGAGGCTGAGAAATTTTTCATCTAGATCTTGGAGTTTGGTTTGGATGGCTGCAAGTGCTTCCTCCATGATTTTTGCTCCTGCGCAAGTGACAACCATAACCAAGAGTTTTTTTTTTTTTTGGGGGGGGGGGGAGGGATGGATAGAAAAACACAAACAAAAGCTTATTTAGTAAAGGGAAATTTGGATTTAAGAAAAACTTGGATGGGTAATTGGGGTTTGACTAGGTTTTGGACACTTTCTGATGGATAGGGAAGCAAAAAAGAGGATTTTAGAATCGGGGTAAAAGAAGGAGAAAATTTGTCAAAGGGGGACAAAGAAGCATAAATTGGAACTAAACATGGTGGTAAAATTTGGAGGTGAATGGGTGAAAATTGAAGAAGTTATGGCAAACCCTAAAAATAAACAAATGTAGAATTTATGGCTTTAGGAAGTGGAATTTGGGATAGGGTCCTCATGAATGAAATATGCAGAATGGGATTACAGGGGTGTTAGGGAAGTTTCAAGGGAAATGGAGTGAAAACAAGGGAGATATGGCCAAAAAACAGAATTTTATACTTCTTTTTATTTTTTATTTTTTCAGGAATGGTTCGGCAACGGTGCGAAAGGGATATGAAAATGGTTGGATCTAGAACGACTTTCAGAATGGATCTGAAATGGCGCGGAAGTGATCGGCAACAGTTCAGCTAAAAATAAATATGGACCCCAGGTATGTTCGGCTTCCTATCGGTTCAAGGGATTCAATCGGCTACCAATGTTGTCTGACGGCTTGCGTATTGGGGCAGTACCCCTCACTCCACGGCTCAGGTAAAACTGATAACTGCTTTGCCACAAACGACAACTCTTGGTTTACCTCATGGGTGGGAACTGGTCAATCAGGTAGGGGTCGTTGCCCTTTTCGTTGGCAGGTCCTCTCAATGGAACAGCTACTTTGGGGTTCCTATGGTACTCCTCACAATGAGTTTTAGGGCTTATGCCCAAGAACTTCTCACAGTTAAGTGGATAGGGATTATTCCCAGATCCGAAGCTGCAGCAGATGTGAAAAAAAAAAATTGGTAGAAATTTCACCCAGCGAGCCTAAGAAAGTGCTCTGATACCAAATGTGAAGAACCTGCAACAAGTAATTAATGAAAATACACGAGATAACAGAAATAACAGAACTCAGAATCAATTTTATTGATCGCAGACCACTTCAAGGGGGAAACCTCCTTTGAGCAAGTTCAATACAAATAACTTCACGGTACCTTCATTGGTCTCAACACAAACTTATATACTAAGTCTAAGCGCCAATACCATGTGTCAATACAAACCATGGGCCAATACAAAATATGGATCAACAATTACTACGGGACGACTTACAAAGCATATGCATCCAACAACAATAATACAAACTATGGATCAACAAATACTACGGGACGACTTACAAAGCATATGCGTCCAACAACAATATACTAACAAAGTAAATAGAAGGGTTGGCATGGGTTCCTAACAGCTACCAACTGCTGATGAATAGGAAACCCTGGACATGTAATCTAACTATTTTTGTTTCTTAGGACACATCTCTTTACTTAGTTTGAAATGGCTAGCCAAAGGTGTACTAACTGGTTTTGCATTCTATATTCTAAACCTCTCCAACACCTTTTGTATGTACTCACCTTGAGACTATGTCAATTTGTGATTTTTCCTGACTCTTGTTATTCGCATACCAAGGATTTGCTTTGAAACACTCAAATCCTTCATCACAAATGAATTAGATAACTTCCTTTTGAGCACATTTATATCCTGCATGTTAGACCCTGTAACAAGCATGTCATCCACATACAATAACAAGATAATATATCTTCCATTATCTAGCATCTTGAAATAAACACAGCAGTCAAAATGACATCTATTATAAACTTGTTCTATCATAAACCTGTCAAATTTTAAATACCACTGCCTTGGATCTAGCTTCAGGCCATACAAGCTCTTCTTCAACCTGCATACTAAATTCTCCTTCTCTTTGACCCCATAGCCTAGTGGTTGCTGCATATAAATCTCTTCCTCCAAATCCCCATGGAGAAAGGTTGTTTTTCATCTAACTATTCAAGATGCAAATATTCTACCGCCACTAGACTTAAAATAGTTCTAATTGAAGTCATTTTAACAACAGGAGAAAATATTTCATCAAAATCTATACCTTTCTTCTATGCAAACCCCTTTACAACAAGTATGGCCTTGTATCGCTTATTTCCTCCATCTTCTTCCTTCAACCTATAAACCCATTTATTTTGCAATGCTCTTTTACCTATAGAAAATTGAACCAAATATCAAGTTTGGTTTCTTACTAATGAGTCCATCTCCTCATTCATGCATTGATCCCACTTATTTCTAGTTTCCTCTTGCATTGCTTCTTCATAACATTTTGGTTCACCAGAGTCCGTCATCAATAAATAATACATTGAAGAAAAGTATCATTCATGGGGTCTACCTGACCTGGTATATCTTCTAACACTTGCAGGAGTTTGAGGTGCCTATTGTTGTTTTTTATTTTCTAGCAACTTTGGAACTTTATTTTATTTGATTTCATCGAGCACTGTGTACTCTGTGTTTTCTTTTTCTTGTTTCTTTCCCTGCAACTCATCTTTATACATGACATTTTCATTGAATACTACATCTCTACTCCTAATTATTTTGTTGTTTTCATAATCCCATAAGCGATAACCAAAATCCTCAACCCCATATCCAATAAAGGTACATTTATTGAATTTAGCCTCAAGCTTTGTTCTATTTTCTTTATCAATATGGACAAATGATTCACAACCAAAAGTTCTCATAAATGAGTAGTTTAACTTTTTACCTGTCCATGCCTCCTCTGGAATACCACCATCCAAAGTTTTTGAAGGCCCTATGTTTATTAAGTAAACAACAATATTTACAGCATCTACCAAAAACTGTAAGGGCAACCCTGCATGCAATCTCATACATCGTGCACGCTCCATGATCATTTTGTTCATCATTTATGACACACCATTTTCTTGTGGTATTCCTAAGACTATCTTCTCTCTACAAATCCCATGGTATGAATAGTAACTATCAAACTCCTTGTCATAGTATTTACCTCCATTATCAAATCTGATACACTTTAACATTTTTCCTGTCTCATTTTCAACCAAAGATTTCCATTTCTTAAAAGTAGCAAACACATCAGATTTCTATCTAATACAATAAACCCAAGTTTTTCTAGTTGCATCATCAATAAAAGTAACATAATAACGACAACTACCAAGAGATTGCACCTGAGTCAGTCCCCATACATCTGTATGCACAAGCTCTAACTTTTTACTCTTCTTTTGTTTCCCAACCCTGAGAAATTCAACTCTTTTTTTTTTCCATAAACACAGTTCTCACATAATTCCAAACTCACCTTCTTCAGATCTGGAAGCAACTTCCTTGAGTGGAGAATCTGCATCCCCATCTCACTCATGTGGCCAAGCCTATGATGCCACAATAGTGTATATGTTCCTATGGAAGCTAAAGAGATAGAACAGTCGGTATTATGAGGACATAAATACAACACACCTATCATGTCTCATTTTGCTATCATCATCGATCATTTAGTAATCTTCCACCACGTTTCTCCAAACGTAGATAAACAACCACCATCTCCCAACTGGCCTGTTGAGATTAGATTTCTTTTCATAGCAGGAATATGCCTTGTACATATTTCAACAACCATTCACCTCCATAATTTAACTTTATCCGTAATTTCTTATGGGGTGTAGCATGACATGAAGCCCCTGAATCTACTACCCAGTAATCAATAGTATTATCTAACGCAAAAATCAAAGCATCTTGTAACACATCACCTGCTACATTTGCTTCCTGAATAATATCTTGTTATCCAACTCCTTTCTTCTTTAGAGATCTGTAGTCTCTCTTCAAATGTCATTTCTTTGCACAGCTCCAACACTCTATCTTTCCCAGTCTAGACTTAGATCTGCCCTTCCTAGACTTAATGTGGTTACATACGCTCTTTCTCCTCTCTCTTTGTATTCCACTACTCTCCAAGGTCAATGCATTACCTTATGTCTCGTATGTGTTTTTCCTTCGCATTTCCTCGCTAAGAATAACACCAACAACATCATCAAATTTCAAATTTTTTGAACCAGAGACAGAGTTACTTACATCCATGACCAAGCTGTTCCATCTTTCTGGCAATGAACACATGTTTAGAAGAGCCCTAACCTCATCATCAAAATTCACATTTACAGAACTTAGTTGTTTTGTAATCGTATTCAATTCATTTAAGATCCATCCGCCTCCCTGACATCCCATATAGAGTTTTGTGCCCTCTTATCATTCACAAATATATGAAAGTACTTTGTATTCTGGTCTCCCTGAGCAATCCAAATTTCTCGGCTTTTCAATCGCCACTTTTCCTCTTCAAGTTGTAAACAATACATACGTTTAGATTCCAATGTTGTCAATCTAGTAATAACATGTTGGGGCATATGTCCACTCTTGTAAAGAGTATGAATCTGCTCTATTTCCTCCTCAACTTCCATCAACTCTTTAGCAAGCTCCACCTTTCTATTTTTTCCCACTTCTTCACAGCGTATTTTAGAAGTTGAAGCTTTTTACCAATCTTTTCATATCATATGTATGAGTAATATTTTTCATCGTCTGCCATTCCAATCTGATCATATCTCTAAATTTTGATTCTTTGTTCCGTGAATGATTAAATTTAAAAGGATAAAAGATCTTTTGTCTAGTGGGATCCATCTATAGAAAAATGGGAGTGACTCGAGATCGGAATTAACTCAGTCCAAGTCCTATAATTGAACATGGTATTCAACAATGTATCTGATAATAGAAATCTATCCAATCTCTTCGCAAGACCATCCTCTCTCGTTCTTTTATTTCTCCATGTCAGAGTCAATGAATTCTGTCTGATATCTATCAAGCCAGCGGATTGGAAAAAATGACTAAAAAAATCCCCCAATGGGTCTAAACAGGCATGACTACCCCAGATTTCTGCAGCACCAAAAGTCAAGTTCAAATCTCCACCAACTCTCAAGGATAGCAACTGCAAAATGCCATCATCTTTAACCTTTCCCTGTAATACTTCTTGCTCCTTATATGGCCCATAGCAATTGATAAGATTGAATTCATCATCAAACCCTATATACTTTCCATAAATTAGTATCCCTGTCATTGTATGGAAAGCTATAAAATATCCCCTCTTTGAATTAACTTCAATAGTAAGCCTCCTAATAATCCTACAGGTTTAGCAGTAGTAATTTCCCATTCCGAGACAATTTTTCCATAAAATCTCAAGCCTTCTCGCCCGAGACCATCGTCTCTTGTAGAAAAATAATATCAGCTGCCTGAGAGGTTATGATTCTCTTGAGGGATAATTTTTTGGAGTATCCCCCCACTCCATGGATGTTTAGAGACATAACAATCATATTTTTTCCCTCGTCGGGGCTTTTGTTTACTCTAAGAGCCCGGTGTCCATTGGATAAAGATAACTCCCCGATTGACGTAGTCTCTGTAATTTTATGATAAGTCGCATTGGATCCCTTCCTCAAACTTCTTGTTTTCAATGGGGATATTTATGTTGCTAACCCTCCCATTATGGCATCTTTTGGTATCTTGGCAATTCCGAGAGGTTGATTTTTTGGGATCTATGGTGTCTTTGAACGACCCATCAGGTAAAATCCCCAGAACATTTTTAGGGATAGTACCTACAAAAACTAAAATCAGAGATTTTTTTACAACATTACAATATGAGAGGGACAAATATTTTGTAGTAGTTCTCCCAACTGACTTCTCATCCCCCCTCATATAACCTATTTATGCATAAACTCCCTCCAGAGAAGCCATTGGAGGAAATAATTCCCTTTCCATTAAATAAAACACAACAGTGTTCTCACGGACTTGTATAGTATCTCCAAGGGCCTGACTAGCTACCTCCAAGGTATGTGATGTGCCCATAGATGTAGGGTTAAGGTTATCCCCATCCTAAGTCGACAAATCATCACTCGTAACCCTCCCCGGATGTTTCTCTAGATCCATATGATCTCCCCCATAAATATTATCCCCAAGAAGCTTCAGAGCTAAAGTACTGCTTGATATTTGTTTTATATCATTTTCATCTAAGTTGTGACAAAGGGCAGGATCAATGGATTTTAGCATACCAATAATTGAATACTCGTTTGAAGAGTCTAAGACATCCACCGCTTGAGTAAACGATGTCGACGTAGGATCCTCCTCCTCTAGTTCGCCGCTAATACTGCAATCTTCCGATGACCATTCCCCAAAATTCTCAATAGAGCCCTCACTATTAGATGAAGTAACTGCATTTCTGCAATTTTTCCATACATGTCCCACTTCCCGACACTTGGTGCCCCTGAAGGGTATACCCCAATAATCCAGGGGCTGGTAAAAAATTCTACCTCTCCATTCTATCTCCAACCCATCCAGGAAGCCCTTAGTTATGTCCACCTCTACCAACATTCTTCTAGCCCTCTTATCCTTCCCTTTAAGAATCTCATCCTTAACATGGATAAATATTCCAAGATGGTTCCCGACTACTTCAAATGCCACATAGCCATGGGGAAATTTGGCACAAGCACCCATAAATGTTGAAAACGAATATTTCCAGTGCATGGGTTAAAGGTCGAGTGCCATCTTTTCAACATGAGGTTGCCATGACCTTTCAACCATGTCTTGTTCAAAACCAAAGTGGCATGTTCAGCTTGTTGAAAAATGAATCCATGCCATCCCCTATATAGGATGGAGATCTTAGGGCAGTAACCTGTGAGAGGTTTCCATTATGATTCTACCCAACCCCCAATCTCCCCTCGCCTCATGGCCTTGTAACTAAATTTCCCCACCAGACCAATGAAGGAGAGAGGCTAACAACATGTTCCAGGTTGATATCCTTAACCAATACCATCTTGCATCCGTCTGTGCATACATTCCACCGCTTAGACCTCTCATAATATCTACCACCATGCCCAAATGATTTGCTTATGGTCTTCTTACCAAGATGCGTAAAATGATAATTATCTAAGACTTTGGGTGTCGGAGGTATACTCCCGAGTGTGGGTATTGTCCACCACCAGGCGCATGTAACCCCACATTAGAGTTGGACATTACTTCCTCTCTGTCCGCCACCAAATCAACCGGTGCCTGCGGTGGCCGATTTCCATTTGCAAAGTTCCCTACCTTAATCTCAATATCTCCTCTAAGTTTCGAGTGTTGTTGGTAGTAAAGTTCCCAATAAACATGGTTCAGCTGCAAGATTCCACAACTCTCCCATCGTTCAATGGAGATCACGTCTTCGTAGTTAGAGGGCTTCCCAGTGTGAGGGTTCACGTGCCCCGTGTTGAGATCAAAATCCAAGGGGTCCTCACCGTTTATATAAAAAATCCAAAAACTAACAAATGCTCGTAATCTGCACCAGATTCGGTTAATAACAAAGTACAATAATACCCCCACAACGCCATAATATTAGTGAAAACCCTGCTCTACTTCCAGGGATCTCTCCACTGACAATGTAACCCTACCATCTTACTACCCTCTAAAATAGATACCAACACCAAGTTCCCTAGCACTATAACTAGTAACAGAAAAATCCCCACCCCATGTGCAGTGAAACACTCTAATACATTTCATATCTCCCGATATTTATATATATATATATATATTAACCGTATCAATATATATCTTAAACATATCTTAATAGTTAGCTCAACAATAATATTGTTGAGCATTTAAGTGAATCTTATCAACTATTAACTTGGTATATATATATATATAGCAAATATAATATATATATATATATATCAAATTGATATTTAACTACCATTAATTATATATATATATAGTAGTCATATATATATATATATATATATATATATTAAACGTATCAATATATATTAAACATATCTTAATAGTTAGCTCAACAATAATATTATTGAGCATTTAAGTGAATCTTATTAACTATTAACTTGGTATATATATATATATATATATACCAAACTGATATTTGACTACCATTAATTATATATATATGGTAGTCATATATATATATATTAAACGTATTTTAATTATTAGTTCAATATATATTAAACATATCTTTATATATATTATTATCATATATATATATATATATATATCAAACTGATATTTGACTACTATTAATTATATATATATGGTAGTCATATATATATATATATATTAAATGTATTTTAACCATTAATTCAATATATATCTTAAACATATCTTAATGGTTAGATCAACCATAATATTGTTGAGCTTTTAACTAAATCTTATATTATCATAATATTGTTAAACATATATATTATCATAATATTGTTGAACATATCTTAATAGCTAGCCCAACAATATATTGAGCATTTAACTGAATCTTATATTATCATAATATTCTTGAGCATTTAACTTAATCTTATATTATCACTCTTGAACAATAAAAGTTTTATTGTCGAGAATTTAACTGAATCCTTTATTATCATAATCTTGAACATTAAATGTTTACATCCTTGGGTTTCCCAATTAATTTTTCTTAATATTATATATAAAGAATGTTTTATAACACCACTTAAAATTGAATATATCCAAAATTGAAACGTCCTTAAAATCCAAGTTAGAGATACAAATTTATTTAATTTTTAAATAAAATAAAAAACATTAAATAAATCTACACTGAATTTCATTATACATGTTACTACGTAAATTCATAAATAAAACAAATCATTTAAATTCATAAATACAATGAATCATTTAAAACAAATCATTTAAATTCATAAATACAATGAATCATTTTGTAAGTGACTACAACAGCATTATAGTTATACTTGGCTGTGTTAGAGTTGCATTAACCACATTATGGCTATACCTCACTTTCTTAGAGCAATATCAATCACAATGTAATCAACCTTGAGAAATTTGGATATGGCCGAAAGAAATGGAAAATTTTGAATTTTTTTTATTGGACAACAAAACGGACACGCACAGGCCAACGTTGTCCTTTCAAAAGGATAACGAGGCTGACATGACACAGACATTCATGCAGCTCGCACTGCATGCACACAGTGGCATCGACTGCCTGCCCACAATTTCGGGCGACAGGTTCTGGATTCTTAAAAACCATTTATTTTTCTTTCAAGTCATGACTTGGAATATATTTTATTGTGTTGACAAGAAGTTGAAGAAAGGACTTGATGTGTTTTGTTGTTACAACAGAATATTGTTGCTCGAGTCACGCCAAACACTTTGGTACAAAATTCTGCCCTCTGTCTTCCCTGTAAAATGATATTATTCATAAGCTGACAGACTGACTCACGTGACAAGTTTATTGCTTTTGTGTATAAATTTTTGGCAGAATGATACATTCATATATAAAGTAACAAGTACTAAAATCCTACACTCATCTGCCAAAGGCCAGAAGTTGGCGTTGGCAACTTGGCACTTACAGAAAATGTACAATGCCAAAATGAATATAGATTTTTTAATCCGAGTGTCACGCCAGATTTATGCTGTTCATACATCTGAAACTTGTGTATCACATTGTAATAGGTTTAAAAACGGCTTGTGCTTTGCATATTGACCCAGAGGACATCGAAATATATAACAATATATATATATACTCTAGCATTATAATCAATGGTATATGTAATGAGTATGTAACACATACAAATTCAATGGTTCTATATGAAAATACTGCATTGTGAGGTACATATTCTCTGAAATTATGTTACAGTCTACTGACTACTTGACAAGTGCATCTGGTAAACATGGGTTTTCCTTCATTAAAATTAATATGCGATTTGTCGTATAAAGATGAGGTGGAATCCATGAAAATACCAAACACTCTGGTTATATAAAAAACTCGCAACAATCCAAACCGTTACTAAATTTGAAAAACGTGTATATAGCATTATCGCAATTAACAACAGAAATTACAAGTATATATATCACTTAAATATTGGATCATCACTAATCATAATATCCCTTACAAAACAGAACAGTGTCTGCCATTGCTAAACTTTTATATTCTTCTCTTGGTATCCCCCCACCCTCATCTATCTAATCTCCTGCATGCTGCTTGCACCCATGCATGCTCTGAGAGACAACAATTTCTAGTTTCTAGTTTAAGAACTTCCATTGCTTATAAATATCTTATCTAAACACTATCAATGGTTTTGCACAACTGATCTTCATATAAAACCTATAAGATAATATAAAAACTTTCTGATGACTTGATCCACAAAATGGATGGAGGTTTTGGCATGACATCCACATAGAGAAAGCTAAAAGAACGGTTTTAAAACACTATAGCTGAAACCAATCAATCCCCCACTCCATTGACCGCTAAATTGAACAAGAAAATTACACATTTCCCATCATCCATGCATGTCTGTACAGTAAGGTATAAGCTGCCTTTCAAGCAAGCAAGCAACTAGATTCATCACCCATATTACCAAAACTAACGGGGGAAAAAACAAAGACGAGGAACCTCTATTTATATGCTAAGAAGATCGGGAGGAGACTGAGCAGGACTAGCAGCAGCAACTGGGTCCTTGGAATCCTTAAGTTCTGTAACAGGTGAAGAGCCCTGGAATTCATTTGGTTTTGTCTTTGGAGGTTCTGAGAGCAGTTGGACAACTTCTCTCATGGTTGGTCTCTCCCCACTCTGCTCTAATACACACAGCAATGCCACGTAAAACACATGCATAACTTCGTGCAGAGGGACACTGGAGAGCCTAGAATCCAATATTTTGATAACACTTTCGTTCGTAGAATCCGTCATCTTCTTTACCCACTGAACGATATCGACGCCATCGCCGAACTCACCAACAGGCCTTCTGCCAGTGATTAACTCCAGAAGAACCACGCCAAAGCTGTATACGTCACTCTTCTCGTCCACCTTTAAGGTGTAAGCATACTCTGAAGAAACAACATCAAGTATCCAGATTATTAGTGAAAACAAGGTCACAGTAGAAACCATTTTCATGAAAAGATGCTTAGTTTTATAGTCGCAGAATGGATTATAAGACACCACAGATAGGTAGGTGTATCCAAAAGTATAAACTATTTTGATGAAAAGATGGTTAGCGTTCAAAATCCACAAAAACCATTTTCATAAAAAGATGCATAGTGTCGTAGTAAATAGAAGTACCATACTATTATTTCACACACCTATATAACATATCTTACAGTAGTAAAGGTTAACAAATAAGCATGTTCATCAGTCATCACCTACCTGGTGCAATATAGCCATAAGAACCTGCTATTGCAGACATGCATTCTGAAGTGCCAGAATCCTGCAAAAACTTGGCAAGCCCAAAATCTGCAACATGAGCTTCGAAGTTGGAATCCAGAAGAATATTGTTGGATTTTACGTCCCTGTGAACAATCAGCGGAGAGCAATCGTGATGAAGATAACAAAGTCCCTTGGCAGCCTCAATTGCAATCTTAAATCTTGTATCCCAATGAAGATGGCCACCCTTTTTCCCATGCAAAAGCTCTCCCAAGCTTCCATTAGGCATATATTCATATACGAGCAGATTTGTTTCCTGGTTGGAGCAGAAGCCAAGAAGTCTCACTATGTGGCGATGGCGGATCCTACCCAATGTCTGGATTTCTGCAGAAAACCCATGATCATGTGACGAACATCTGCCTATACCAGGAAGCCTTTTCACGGCAACTTCTTCTCCGTTGGGCATTTGACCCTTGTATACCGTTCCTGCTCCTCCTTTGCCGATAACGTTGTCTTCCTTCAAGCTCTCTAGGACATCATCACAAGCAAAATCCAGCCTCTGAAATGCAGTCAGCTTCCATTGCCTTGAATTGTTTGCCTTTTTTAGCGCCCTTGCCTTAATAATGGCAGCAATTGCAAAGGCCATGGAGCAAATGAGAAGTCCTATGACCAAAAGCAGCTTGAAAGTCGAAGAAAATGGACCTCTGATATGGGCTTGGGCTGGTGAAGATTGGTCATTGCAAGGTCCCAAATATGGTCCACAGAGCTCAGGATTATCAACAAAAGAAGTTGCATTGAAGTACGAAAACTGGCCGGTACCAGGAACAAGACCTGAGAGATTGTTGTAGGAGAAATCCACAGACGTTAGGCTTTGCATGCCTTCAATCTCTCTAGGAATGCTTCCAACCAAATGGTTTCTAGAGATATTGAGATAATTGAGAATCCGCATCTTGGTGATTTGCGGGGGTATGGGTCCACTAAGCTCATTCCTACTCAAATCGATGAAGGCTAGGAGCTTACAGTTACTTATCTCAGAAGGTATAACTCCAGAAAATCTGTTACTGCTGAAGTCCACCTTGGACAACTGCTCCAAATGGCCAATCTCTCGAGGAACAGTGCCGGTGAACCCATTACCGCTGAGAAGAAGCGTTTGCAAGCTGGAGAAATTTCCTATAGATTCCGGAAGAGGACCACTAAGCTTGTTGTTAGACAAGGTCAAGTGACCCAACATAGAGGTCGCCGCAATTTTAGCCGGCAGACTACCACTTAGATAGTTGTCATCGAGTTCAATCATCCCCAACTTGGGAAGGTTTAGCAGCCCTTTTGGGATGGATCCATTCAAGTAATTCTGACCCATTCGGACTCTGGTAAGTGACTTACAGTTGCCCAGAGATTCAGGAATGGGGCCGAAGAAGAAGTTGTCGAGCAAAATCAATGTCTGCAACTTCCCACCAACGCATAGATCCGGAGGAATGAAGCCAGTAAGCTTGTTGGTAGACAGATCCATCTGCAAAAGCTCAGAGTTTCTTCCTAGCTGCTGAGGAATCCCGCCAGTGAAGTTATTTCCCCATAGTTGCAAAACTTCGAGGTTGGGTAGGTCACCGATGAAGGAAGGAATGCTTCCATGAAGCTTGTTTCTGAAGAGATTCAGAAGGGTCATCTCCTTTAGCTGGGAGAACTCTTCTGGGATTTCTCCTGCCAGCTGGTTGTTTGAAAGGTCCATAGATTTCAAGCTCTCGAGGTTCCCCAACTCCGGAGGAATTGGACCTGAGAAGCTATTTACTTGCAGAAACATTGTATCTAGTTTCACCAGATTACCAAGCTCAGGAGGAAGGGGGCCAGACAACCCACACGCCGACATATCCAGACGAACAAGATTCGTTAACTTGGCAATTTCAGGTGGTATACCACCATCATATTCATTGTAATAACCCACATAAAGTTCTTGAAGCTGACTGAGATTTCCCAGTTCTCCCGGAATCCTTCCTATGAGTTCATTTCCAGAGACTGCAAGATACTCCAGCTTACTCCATCCACCATACGCAGCAGGAATGACATCAGAAAAGTAGTTCCCTCCGAGATGAAGATGTTTGAGATTCTTCAGGCCGGTCACGTCCATTGGCAATGGCCCTGTGAAGTTGTTGTTATAGACATCCAAGATCTCCAAGTCCTTCAATCCAGAGAAATTAGAAGGGAAATGCCCAACAAATATATTGTTGGAAATGTTGAACGAACGGAGGCCTTTGGCATTGGTGACCTCGGAAGGGAATGGACCAGTAAAGAAGTTGGCTGCAACCGTGAGATTTATAAGGCTACGAAGATGACCTATTTCTGGCAGAATTTGGCCTGAGAGATTCATATTTGAGATATTCAGAGATACAATACGATCAAATTGATCACACTGGACGCCAGCCCAGGAACAATGTTGGGCAGAATTGGTCTCTGACCAGCTATCTAAAAATCCTTTTGGATCAATGATGGCTGATTTCAGAGAAAGCAGCAGCTTGGCATCCGAAGAATGAGATGAATCTGCTGTAACAGAGAACCCCATAAGCAAAACTAGGAGGATAAATACACCAATGCTCTCCATGTTTTTGCAGAAACACAACAAACGTCTAGCAACAACAGAATACCACCATTCACAAAAGCTTCTTGCAGTTTCTCATAAGAATCCCAAATCCCTCAAGCCCTCATTATTTTCCCTCCTTGGCTCAGAACACAATATCAGACAATTCAAGGGAGCTACAGACACAAAGATCATGAGTAAACCCAGATAACCCTATCCTATCTTCATCTGCTCCACAACTCACACACACCCACGCAAGGTCAATTTAATCCCCAACAGCAGCATGGAAATGCGCTACTGTTTAGTGCCCGTGAACGTGCATTGTATATTGCCAACTGGTGGCAACAAAACACAATAATATAGGAAGGGGATGAGGAATGACAGTGAATTTAATTTTCTCCCTACATCGACCCTTGTGCAAAATTTCCACAGGACCCTACTCGCTGGCCAACCAAATTCCGCACCACCTTGCTCGTACAAACACACTCAAACGCTCTCGCCTCCAGAGGCAAAGTGAGTAAGAGAATCAAAACATCAGACATCATACAAGACGCATGCTCTTCCCTTCCCCATTCCCCCATATAACAACAACAATATCCACTAAAGCCCAAGAACCCAAAACACACAAAGCCCATCAAAATTTCACGACCCAAAACAGCCATTCCTTTCCTTTGATTTTCCCCTTCCCACTGTTGATTACAAAAACCAACATGTCGGCCATGTGGCTACTGCGCATCCATCAAAGCTGCCACTGGAAAAAGCCCATCTTTCCATATATATTAATAAACCCTCCTCCAGCAACCCCAAAATTCATTGAAAACCCCATTTGATACCCCACATAAACACCATTAAATCAAAAAGTTATTTAAACAATTCCAAACAGAGAAACCCCTGACAGTGACCTAATATAGCAGTCAATTACATCCATGTATACTTTTTTTTTTAAACCCTAGGTAGCTACAGACCTACTGACATTCAAAGAAGATTAATTAACCTAATAAATTAATAATTAGGTCTCTTTACCGTAGCCCGAGACTGCACTCGAGCGTGCTGGGTGACGCAAAAGTTTTCAGGAATGATGATTGACAGCTCCTTTTGCTTTTACTTTTACTTTAAGTAGCTTTACAATTGATTTGATTAGATCAGATATTGGATGGATGGATGAATGCTTGGCTGGATGGATGAATGGTAATCTTTGGAATTTGTTTTTTTTTTAAATTGTAATTTTTGTTATGTGTGGGAATTCAAATATTTGATTTGTCATTGGTATTTATTTAATTTATCCGTATTAGATGGGGGAATCTGGATGGAGCTTGCTTTATTCAGCGGAAATGGCGCTTGGTTTCTTTCGTGTGATTTTGTGTGTATACGGACTGGAGATATGATGTATATTCCCTTCTCTTCTCTGCTGTACTCGTCTTTCTCTCTGGCCGAGGCTTACTTGATAGCCTGCCAAATTTGCCAATGTGGCATTTGCAGAGAATAGTTTTATATTTTTGGGTAACAAAGTATGAAGATTCATTTCAAAGTTTTGAAAAAAAACACAACATGCTTTTTCTAATTTCTGGTTTGGGTTTGCCCTGAAAATATTTTTTTTTCGTCACAGAAATGATATCTGAATTCATTGGATTCATTCATTATACATGACACCCCCAGCCATGATGATGGCACTGGTACTGGCACTGGGCCTGGGCCTGGGCATTTCTGTTCATTCAATGGTCAAAAATTACAGAGAACGATGATCCATCGGCCCTACCAACATTGATTTGGGCAGAGTGATCATGGATTTCTCATCTTAAAATAATGTGCACACAGGCAGTGCCATGATGATTGCCCTCCCACTTGGTCAATTGACTCATCTGTGTTTTCAATTATAAGGAATCCCAACATTGATTTTATTTAATGAAAGGATTTGGGGATTCGGGGACTGTTAAGGGTCAAATCTGGGTAATCTGTTGAATGATCCAGCCATTATGAGGCACGTCGGTACATCGCCTGCTTTGTACCTTCTATTACGAATTAAGCAAAACGGTAAATTTCTAATTCTCTGCTCTTCCAAAGCCTTCTATTCAGGCCGCCAAATGTGGAAAAGCTTCAATATAGGAATGCAGACATGCAATTCATTCACAGGCCGTGCATGCTGTCAACGTATTTTATTTCTTTACAATTATACCTGCCACTAACTACTCGTCTTTAGAGGAGAAAAATACTGTTTAATTTTTTTATTAATGATTACTGATGACAAAAATTGACCTAATTGGAAGGAAAGGTGACTAAATAATATATGACATTTAAGCATATAATCATGAAATTTTAAGGAAGATGCAGCTAATCAAATAGGAGAATATCAAAGAAACTCCACATGTAAGAAAGACATTGTATAAACATTTCTAACATTTAGAATGGATTATAATCTATTTTAAATAAAAAGAAAGATGTAGTCGTATAAGTAGTATGTTTAATAGATTTGGTTTAAATAGATTTCTGTTGGTTTTATTTTTTTATTTTATAAATTGATGTGGTTTTTTAATTATTTTTTATTTTTAATAAGTTATGAGTGGACATGAAAACCTTAATTTACATAACATGATAAACTTGACAACATCTCTCCATATTCTGTTGTAAACACCTCACTACTAAACCAATTTCAAAATAAACCACCTAAAATATATTAGTGTTAAAAGTGAAGTGTTCTTTTTTATTTACAATAATGTATATATATATGTTAAAAGTAGTTGTTCTTTCTTTTTTGTTTAATACTCTCTCTATTTTTTCACAGGATTAATACTCTCTCTATTTATACATATATATATGAGGTGAAACATGTTCATAAAATAAATTAAAAAAAATTAATGTTCCTACAAAAAATAGTATAAAGTCATTTTAACATAGGAATTTTTAAGCATCTAACCATGTGTATTTTATTTTTTAATCCTCTTCAATGTTTAATATCTACTAAGTGACCAATCTAAGTCAATGGGATGAGGGAAAAAATGATATATATATAAAACTATTAAAGTGTTGGAACCTACTAGTTAGGGTTAGGTGGACATTAAGAGTCATCTCTAAAGTTTAAGAGACATTTTAAGAATAAGAATCCAAGAGTCATACCATTGTATTTATATATACATTTTTAATGAAATTAAATACGCTTTCATATTTATTATACTTGTGCTTGTTTAATATTTGATTGTCTGCCTACCTCGGAAGCCTAACATAAAGATGCATGTAAAGCAACTCCAAAGAAAAAAGGGAAGTAAGTACATTGAAACTTGGTTTTAAAAGGCACTAGAAAAAAATAAAGATGAGAACAAAAGGTTGGCAAAAGCCTATGAGGAAATAGAAAAAGAATGATCTATTTTAATGTTTAAGATTTCACAAAAATTGGTCGAATATTTGGTATCTAGATATGATACGGATATAGATTCTTACTAATGAAAAGTAAATTTTAAAAATCCAAATTTTAATTATTTAATAACTATAAAATATAAATAACATTCAATTTATTGCTTTCTTATAAAAATGAATGTTTTTTAATGTACATTTATGCTAATTTTGTTTATATATTTGATTAAAAGTATTATATATAAGAAGTCTACTTTCTTATTTTATTTGTATTGGATTTTCTTATTACTTATTTTTTCCGTATTGAATCGTATCCATATGCTCTTCCAATGTATTTTAATAATGAATCCAAAAGATAAGAGATCATGAATTATATTTATGTGCTTTGGATTGTAACAATATATGACCTCAACCCATTTATGGCATAAGAATAAAACTATGAAAATTCACCTCCACTTACTCAGAACAAATCCCAATACGGTGCTCTTGTAGCTTACTTGGGAGTCTAGAAAAACATCCTAAGAGTGATAGTTCTATTAAATCTAGTCATTATCCATATGTATACATACACTAAGGGGTTTGGTGAGGAATAATTCCTCAACTTCCGCTTAAACGAAGGTGGAGTTCAAGGGAGATAAGTCCCTAACTCCAACTAAAATATAAGGGGTGTTCATTGCAATTAAAAAAGCAAGATTCAATATCAAGCATTTCTTTGAAAATTGATAGGATCTACGTGCATATATAATAGTCATAAAGATGTCTTAGATTGGGTGGCTCTAAGGGTATGTGACCACTTCTTCTAGGTTTGAATAATCTCCTTGATAAAAAGGGAAGTCGATAATATCCATGTGTCTCTTCCAATTTACCTAGATAATGGGATCATAAGACAAGAGGTCTAAAATCAGTACATTGGCTCTAAGAGTATGTGAAAAATTCTTCTAACATTGAGTAAGCCCCTTAATGAAAAGGGAAACACATTACAACACCTCTCTAGTCTTAATAATAGAATCCTAAAATTCAATGATAATAACTTATCATGGATCAATAATAGATTGAGCAAGAAAAAATGAAGTGTTCTTTAAGTTTGGTCTCCCTATGACATAGCTTATATATACAAATTGGTCACAAAGTCTAGGATGGTCAATTTCCATCTAGTTTTAATAATAGAATCCTTAAATTCAACGATAATAAATTATCATAGATGAATAATAGATTGAGTAAGAAAAAATGAAGTGTTCTTTAAGTTTGGTCTCCCTATGACATAGCTTATATATACAAATTGGTCACAAAGTTTAGGATGGTCAATTTCCATCTTTAGCTTGTGAGAATAGCACTTAAACATAAACGCATTTTCAATTTGAAAATAAATATAATGATAATGATGAAGTTTACGAAAAAATAACTTTAATTTCATATAAAATCAAAATATACATTGAATATGTTTTAAGTTCCTCCATAATTGTTATATAAACCTCTTTTTAAATATCTGAAATCAAAAATTAAATAAAACCTTGTCAATATTCAAGCAAAAAAAAGTGCAAAAGAAAATACGAACTTCCATGTATCGAGTGCCTCCAACCATGCTAACTTCCATGTATCGAGTGCCTCCAACCATGCTAAACAACATGAGAAAACAATAATGTTGATTAAGAAGAATCCACATAGATGTTTCACAAAATAAGATTATAAAAACGAGCATAAACAATAATATTTGTTTGTATTGAAAATATTTAAATTCTATCAATTAGTAGTTGGGATGAGACGTTATTATATAAATAATTTAGTTCAAAATTCAATGAATGTAAAGCCTTTTTACATACGTGTGAGAGAAGATCGTTGAAATATCAGAATTCGTTAAAAAAAATTAAACAAACTAAAATAGTTCATACATTGTTGAAAATGCAAAAGCATTAGCGTTATTAAAAACACAATGTGAATGATTGGCCTCTGCCAAGTTATTATATATTTTGCACGATATTCTATATTCTAGTCACAAACTAGTCTTACAAGAATGGAAGAAGAGCATGTTATTATAATTATAATATGGTCTTCTAAAATTTAAAACAACCTAAAAAGGAAATGAGTATGAATCTAGTGATATTGTATTGGATTCCAAATATTAGAAATGTATTGGTTCAAGGATAAACAATTTTTATTATTATTAAATGATGTCATGTGCTTACCAATTATAAAAGTGAAGGATATGATAAAATATAGACTACACATTATTGAATGTAAATATTTTTAATGTATTCTTCTCTAGTATTTCTAATTAAGTAAATTATGTGAAGGATTAATGACAAGTTTTATTATACATTTGCATTAAGGTTTTTTTTAAATGTATCTAAATAAGAAAACATATGTATATTTCAAAAATATTAAATGTATATTCCAATTGTGAAATCATGAAGTTGGTATATATTTTTGGTTTGCTTTTTGACATGTTGGTCCTAGTACCAATTCCAAAGGGGAGGTTTGTGCTCTATGGCTACTCCTGTACTTTGCCAAATTTTACAATTTCCCTCTCCTTCATGCGGTTGGGGATGCTCTTATTGTAATCAACTGGGTTAATGGGCTCGGGTATCTGGATGCACTTGCCCTCACTTCATGGTTGGGGAAGATAACTCATCTTCTACAGTTCCATAATGAGACTATTTTCCATCATTTCTCATGCATTCATAACTCGGTGGCGGACGCCCTCTCGAAGAGAGCTCTTCTGGTGGTGGAGGGCCGTATCTTTTTGAATTTTGGATGGAAGGACTCCTTTCTGAGGCTAGCTCTCTTCTGCTATATCATGTCTGAGCAGGTTGGGGCGATCAGGCTTCCCTTGACTGTTCTAGAGATCCTCTATTGTCTCCATCTTGCTGGCCGGTGGAGGTTTTTTGTCTCTCTGCACTTTTTTTTATTTATTGTTTTCTCTTTCTGGCTGGGGCTGTTTTGGATTACAGGTCATTATTTGCTATCTGCCGTGAGTTGGTGCTCATTTTTTTTCTATTGCCCTAGTGGGTTTTTTCTTGGCAATCTTTGGTTCTTGTCTCTGCCCATGTGGGCGTTTTTAGAACTTGGCCGCTGCTGGCTGTTGATGTCTTGTAACCTTCTCTTATATTTTTTTAATGAAGTATCGTATCTTTTCTTAGTGAAAAAAAAGAGAGTTGTAGCAAGTGATTGTCACTGTGACAAGCAACAAATTTTTATACTAGAGAACATAATCGTTAGTGAAAGAGAATTCAATGCTATACATATTGTGATATGTGGCTTAAATAGTACCCATACCATGAATTAAAAACATGGAATTGGAACAAGCATACAAAAGATAATGATATTGAATCAATATTGTGATATGTGGCTTAAATAGTACCCAGACCATGAATTAAAAACATGGAATTGGAACAAGCATACAAGAGATAATGATATTGAAGCAATACACAACAAGATAACATACCATAAGATAGAGATTTTACCTTGTAAATCCAAAGTGGAAAACCATCTTTAGAATGGCTATGCTCGATCCATTATTATTAGTAAGTATAGAGATTTTCAAAGTATTTGGCTCTTTGGGCCATTAGCATTATACTCTACATGATTTTGTAGTGTCTTGTTACTATTTTTTTCCAAATGGACCCCTTCTTCATTTAGTTGTTTTGTATGCTATATATATATATATTGTGGTAGTTAGAAGGATCGTTAACCTTGTCCCTTGAGCTCCCATCTGTAGCACTTTTATTTTTTTGTCTTCTTCATGTTAGTGGATTTTGTAGATGTGTGGGTGAGTAGGTAGTTGATTGAGTTAGTATGTGGCCATCACACTAAAAACTACACCATCATACATCTTCATCATTTCCCATAGCAGCAAGTTATGCTTCTCACCTATAACACTTTTGACCTTGTTGTAACTTACTATGTACTTCGCTCTTTTGTTGAATATTTTCCTATATCTAAGTCATGCCATTCATGTTTTAGTTTGGATGCATTTCAGATCATACCTCCCCAATGGGGATCTTTTGGCCTCCAAACGTTGATCCATGAAAGAGATGGAAGCACATGGCCTCCACTTGTCTCTCCAAGTATATTATTCCATCTGTTATGAAGGATACCTACTTCTTTTTTTCTCCATTTAGGTTGTTGATATCCCTTGTTTTGTTTCTACTAGTGGTGTTTTTCCTTTCCCCATGTGTGCTTTGATGATGTAGGCCTACCCACCTTTAACCAAGAAACATATGTTCTCCCTCTTCTATAAAGTTGTACTTCTTTCATATAGGTATGGGTTGCTAAACATAACCTAGAATCCATTGGTGCAACTTCACATTCTACTTCATCAACATAATCAATGTTAGTGGAAAACCTAATTTTGAATCTCTTGGTGATCCCTCATGGTTGATTTTCTTAGATCCAATCTTGATCTAAAATGGATCAACATATAATTTTTTCATCTATTTTTGTGCTTTCTAGGTGGAAAGATTGGATGAATTGGCTTGTGGGGTCCATTTTGGATGTGTAGGTTAAGTGCATTGCATGGCAAAAATTTTGAATTGTAAATATATAGAAGCAAAAACTCACATTCTATGTTCCTTTCTTCTTACATAACAAATCGACACTTTCATTTGAAACAACCTTGTTTTAAACAACAATGGTAGAGGGACAATGAGTTACCTCTCTAAACAACTCCAACTTTCACAAATTAGAATTTAAAAACAGTATATTTGAACATAGAACCTTGGGTAGTTGCAACATATATTGCAATGCTAATTACAAACAACCGTTTAGTGGATGTCATGCAAAAACAATAGAAACTCAAAGAAAAAAACTAATCAATGCACATGAAGACCAAAAATATAATTGTTCATACAAAAAAACCATTTGCACATTCAAATCCAAGCTATTAAGTTCAATGCAAGGAAAGACACCATGATTACCTTATTTGCACCATTCGAGAGTAAGAAATTTAAAGGCAACATCTAGGACAACCTAACCAAATTTGAACCCCACCATCCTAAACACTAGAAAAAATAGCACACCCTTCTCATAAATCTTTATAAACTCAAGCAACAATCGTAAGCCACCAAAACCTACAAACATATTTTCCCACCCCCACCCAAATGGAGAAAAACAAAACAATGTACACTTGTTAGAAACCTCTATCAAATGACCCTCCAAAGCCACTAAATCCCACTAATTAAGTTGATCCTCCACTCATTGCCACCACCAACATGACAAATGGAAAGAAATATGCACATTCACTCCTATCTTGATCGAGATGGGTATCGATGGCCACCCACCTATTCCACTAGCTCAAACAAATTTTCCAGTTTGGAAATTTTTCAAGTTGGGGAACTACTCCAAATGGATATTGGTGGCCACCCACCTATTCCACGAGCTTAAGGCAATTTTTCTAGTTTGGTAGTTTTTACGGATTTTCGTCTCCAAGACTTACAAGGTCGTTTTGAGTCCCTAAATGACATTTGTTGGAAATGCCGCAGTCTAGTCATAGTCGGAGGTAGGATTGGATGGGAGAAATGTGTACTTCTCAACTAGACCTTCCCAACGAGCTACCAGACTCCATAAACAGAGATCATGCAAAATTTATGCCCCCGAGAAGTTGACACCTCAACTAACCACCTTGGGACCCGTAAACCTTTTTACGGATCATCTCCTAGGGCTAGGATTTTTTATGTTAGGGTTTTTTCCCTCATGATTATGATAAAAAGGCCCTTTGGCCTCCTTTTGTAATCAAATTGTGATGAATGAGCATAAATGCCACATATCTTCTTAGAGATAAAGCTACCACCATTCTAGCTGCTTTTATTTTACATTTTTTTCTATTTTATTCAATTAATAGAATTTGAGTTTGTTGTATCAATGTGTTCCTTGAAATATATCTATGTATGTGGTTCTACATATGCATTTTCATTTCGTTCTCACATAAATATGGATCAGTGGTATCACATAAATCTACACTCTATTGTCTCTCAATGCATGTCCCCAACACGATCTGGATATCGAGAGTTGGGTCTTGAACTAGTCAAGCTTAGGGAAAACCACCCTCGTCGACATAAAATACCTCCCATGGTCGAGGAATCCCTCGTGCGACAAAGGAACGAGATGATGGATAATTTGCCCTAGATACTTCGACGAACGCTAACAGTGGTGGATGCACCTTCAACCAACATCCATTTCATAGGTGTGACTCCCTTCAAGGTACAAGTTAATTTTGACATTCCCTTATTTGAAGGCCAATTAGATGCAGTTTATTTTGAGAAATGGTTAAATATGTTATAGGGTTACTTATCTCTTCAAAAAAAATTCGACGACGAAAAGATCACCTTCACGCTCCTTAAGTCCCCCCCCATATCAAATATTGGTGGGACAGTTACTACAAGAGGCATGTGAGAGATGTGTCTGAACTATATGGGACAACACCCACTTGAGAATATTTTGTCGATGCCATCAAGGAGGAATTCTACCTTGTCGAAAACTATGATAACCAATACACCAAGTGGATGACTTTGCACCAGGAGAGAGACCATACAGTGTCAAAGTTCACCAATATATTCCATACATTGTGCTCAAAGTTGGGTATTATAGACTATGAATGGCACTTGGTCCTAGAGTACCGCAATGGCCTGCACATGTACATTCAGACAAAGATGTATTTCCTATATGTCTCCTCACTGGGAGCTGCTTATCGGTACACTGTCAAGATCGAGCAATTTAAGAAAAAGAATGAGCGGGAATTTGGGTTTAGAAATCAACAACAGTAGAATCCTAGTGATGAAGGAGAATCAATGCTAAGCCTAAAATGTGATTGTGTGTTCACATGTTGTGGCTAGCAAGAGGACAAGTTGTTATGAAGTGGGAAGAAAATATGCTTATTAATTATTTTAGTATTTGCAAAATATGTAACCGACTAGTGTGTTGTTAGTTTTTTGAGAAAAAAGGACATAGTGGCGAATTGATACTCCCTGTGTGGAGATCAATCTAGATAGGCAGTTTGTTGATGAATGATAGTGAATCCTTCAGTGATGGAGGAGAGTTTGTTAGTTATTTTGTTTTTTGTTCAGCCATTCGGTTTTGGGGATCTCGAATGGGTGAAAAGGGGAGAGACAGGAACTTTGGAAAGGGAGGGAGCCTGCGCGAGGGAGAGTCAGTGGTATATTTTCTTGAATACCAGGGGGAAAAGCAACTGGATGGTGGATTTCCATAAGTGAATGAAATTAGCAAGTTTTGTGTGTTCAACAGGGTTACTATGCATTTGAATGAGAGATAAGCTGAGATTCTATCATGTAGAGCTGTGTGAAATCGTTAACCTGATGTCTGTGTGAATGAATATTTATTTTCATGCTTGTGTAAACTCTCATATACAGTTAATAACACCCAAGTCATTCACAACTCGGTTGTCATTAGGTAACAGAGGTAATTTGTTGTTGTATTTATTTTCACATTAGATCTGGACGAAGGTCGATCTGGATTGATCGATTCCCTGACCAATCAACAAAAAATTGTAGAGTTGCAGTCGATTCAATTAGCCGAGGTTGGACAGCTCAGATCAAAGCCAAAAATAATATCAACGACGGGGAAAGGATCTGCAAAGTGAACGTGCGCGGGAGTTAACATTTTCGCAATTCGATGTGAAGTGTTCCGCATTGATCGTTGATCAACGGATGAGATCAAATATGCAAGGGATCGACGGTTGATATAGTGTTCCGCAGAAAAGAGAAGCTCGGGCGATAACGACGAGAGTTTGTGGAAAGCACATTGCGGGAGAGTTTTTGTAGAAGTCTTTTCAAGAAATTACATAAAGCCCGCTTGCAATCCGTAAATTGCGGGAAGGAAGATTCCGCATTGCGGGAGTGAGAATCGCGGAAGGGAAGTTGCGGAAATGGATTGTTGCGGAAGAGCGCGTTGCGGAAAGACAATTGCGGAAATATCATTGTGGAAGGACACTCTCAATTGCGGAAAGAAGGTGTTTCCGCAAGGCTGTTGCGGAAAGTCAATTCCGACAGGAAGAACATTGCGGAGAGCCTACTTTGAAGGTAAGGCCTGCAATTGAGAAGGACTTAGTTGGTTTTTCCCTAAGTTTAGGGGTTCGATTTCAAAGAATCACAATATTTCCTGGGGGAAGCGGGTTGGTTTGACTGTTGTCATTCCCACTTGCATCACCTAGCAAAGGCATCCATAACTAGCAAAAAAAAGGATAGATCAAGGATGACCAAAATCATGACAACTAGCCCAAGCTGTAGGCAAAGAAGGGAAATGGGAAATTGAATAAGGACACCAGTAAGTGGTGTGAGTTCCACAAAATCCCCTCGCACAACACATATGGATGCCTCTCAAAACAATCATTGTTTGCTGAGACAAAAACCCCTAAGCCGGACTCTGGCTCAGAATCTGATTCAGAGCAAGAAAGGGGAAATCAGATCATTGATGCAGAACCTAGTGCCACCATCACAACCACAAAGATCCAACTAGAAGAGTCAAAGGATCCAAAGGAAGGGGAGTGACTCTTCCATTCACAATTGTGGGTGGAGGGGAATCCACTACATTTCATTATTGAGAGTGGTATCCAGAAGAACCTCATCTCGGTCGAGGTCATTAAGAGATTGAAGTTGCCAACAATGCCACACCCCCAACCATACACTATCAGTTGGTTGAGCCAGGGATGCGACATCCACGTCAGTCAATAGTGTCGCTTATCCTATGACATCATGCCCTTCAAAGATGAGGTACTGTGTGATGTTGCCCCACTTGAAGTTTGCGATGTTATTTTAGGAAAACCCTATATGTAGGAACACCATGTTGTTTATGAGTCGAGGCCCCGTAGTGTCATTGTTACTTTGGAGGGCCAACTCTATAGGATACTGGAGGCAATCTTGACTACTACAGTTTCTTTGATCTCCACAATGCAATGTCGTAAATTCACCTCTCAGACCAGGAAAGTTGGCCTCTTCATGGTTCGTTCAGAAGGTGGACAGAAGGTCACTACAACAGCCACAACCTCAGCACAAGGTCTTTATAAACAATAGATGCAAGTCGACAAGATTATAGAAGGGTACGAGGATATCTTCGCTTCCCCTACGGGGGTGCCTCTACACTTGCAAGTCAAACATCCAATCGACTTGATATCGAGTGCTCCTTTACCCAATGGATTAATATAGAGGCTCTCTCTTATGGAGAATGAGGAAATAAAATGCCAAATTCATGAGCTCATCCAAAAGGGCCACATTTGACCAATATCCTGACCTTGCGGGAGTTCAACTTTATTGGTGCATAAAAAGGATGGGACATGGCGACTCTGTATTGATTACAGAGCCCTGAAAAAAATCACTGACAAGAATCGATACTCAATCCCCCGGATTGATGATCTTCTTGATCAGCTTAAGGGTGCCAAGTTCTTTAGCAAGATTGATATGAAGTCAGGCTACCACCAGGTACTAGTTGAACAAATCGATGTATGGAAGACAACCTTCAAGTATAAAGAAGGCCTATTTGAATTGTTGGTCATTCCTTTTGGGTTAACTAACGCTGCAATGAAATTCATGAGGATGATGGATGATATCTTGTAGTCGTTCACAAACTCCTTTATGGTCGTATATCTAGATGTCATCCTCATCTACGACAGAACCTGGGAAGAACATCTGCAACACATTCAGTAGGTCCTGAGTACCCTATGGCAACACAAGATATATAACAACTTGGAGAAATGCTCATTTGGTAGGCATAGAATTTAGTATTTTGGATACATCATAGATGAGCATGGGGTGCATATGGACCCAACCAAGATCCAATTCATTCACGATTGGCTAGCCGCGACAACCCTAATAGAGCTATGTAGCTTCTTGGGCCTTGCCAACTTCTATTGTAGGTTCATGTTGGGGTTCTGTCATATCTCTTGGCCCTTAAGCCTAGTAATCAAAGACAGAGCTAAAGCCAAGTTCACATGGTTAGGGTCGCAATAGAAATAATTCAAGGATCTGAAACACCACCTTTGCTCAACACTAGTACTCACTCTGCCAGACCTGTAACAACCATTCAAGATTGTGACGGATGCCTTAGACTATGCTATCGATGCAATCCTCACTCAACAGGGACATCTGGTGGCCTATCACAGTGAGATACTATTTGATATTGTTTGCATATATCCCACCTGTGACAAGGAGATGTACTCCATTTTGCAGGCATGCCAACAGTAGAAGCATTACATTCTTGGAAAGGAAATGATTATCCACATTGATCACAAGCCCCTATAATTTATGCATACATAGGGAAAGTTATAGAATGACCGCCATCAGAAATGGTCCATGTACCTGCAAAAATTTCATTTGAACATTAAGTACAAGAAGGGTAGCATGAATCGTGTTGCAGATTGCCTTAGCCGAACCTCGGTCGTGGAACTAACCATGGTCCTCAAATCCTGTGGGCACAAGACCTTCGGGTGGCCATATTTATACAAAAATTACCTTGACTTTGCTGCTACATATTAGACATTGGCCGCGAGTAAACAAGTTCCATACTTTCATCTCTAGGATGCACTTTTGTGCTATATGAGGCATATTTGTGTTCCATCAAGCAAGTGTGCAAAGATAATTTGGGAGGCACACTACCCAGACACTTCGACGTGGAGAATATAGTTGTAGTGCTTCAAGAGTATTTATACTGGCCAAAAATATGGTAGTACGTTGATAGGTATATCTGATCATGCACTGCATGTGCCATTGCTAAACCTGCCATCAGGAAGCAAGGGATATACACTCCTTTTCCTAGCCCAGAAAATCCTTGGGAGTTAGTCTCAATGGATTACATGTCAGGTTTTCCTTCCACCAAAGCATGATTAAGACTATGTTTTTGTGGTTGTCGATCCGTTCTCTAAGATGGCCATTCTAGAACCATGTATGAAGAGTATCACAACATAAGCCATTGCTAATCTCTTCTTTGAGCATGTTTGGGTTCATTTCGGGCTTCCACAGACCATTGTTTCATATCAGGACAATAGGTTCCTCAGCATGTAATGGTCCTCCTTATGGTCTCTAATGGATACCCAACTGACCAAATCAACTTCCTTCTACCCCCAAATGGATGGGCAGACAGAAGTGGTCAACATGATGATTGTGCATATCCTCCACATGTACAACTCCAAACATCCACGCACATGGGATGAGAGCCTTCCATATGTTCAAAATAGTTACAATAGATCCCTCCACATCTTTATTGGCCATAGCCCCTTTCGGGTGTGCTTGGGGTTCCATCCATTGGCCCCACTTGATGTAGTTATACCCATTGCATATATATAGGATGATTCCTCCCATTCTCAGGATGAGGTAGATAAAGCAACCAAATCCATTGAACGGATCTAGTATATCCAACAAAAGGTTTGTGATATCATGTAGAAATCCAATGCCAAGTACAAACCACAACATGACCAACATTGGGTTCCACACAAGTTTCAAGTTGGGGATAAGGCGTGGTTTCATTTGCAAAAGGAGCGCCTCATAACAATCCACAGAAAGCTCAGGCCACTCTTATATGGGCCTTACACAATCATGAAGGTTATGGGTGAGAATGCTTTTGAATTATATATTCCCCCTTTCCTTGGCTTGCACCTAGTATTTATTGTGGAATTGCTTTGACCAATATATTTTCCACATCTCTTGGACACCTCATAGGTGGCTGAGCATTTCCCCACTACAAAACTCAATCTCGATTTCCTTGAACAGGATACAGTGGATCGAATCATGGACACATAGATGAAGGGGCCCCACAAATAGAACATTCAACTCTACTAAGTTGTCAAAGCAAGGCAGCTTCTTCACTAAGGAAAGTGGCTCACCAGGAGTCAAATTCAACAGAAGTTTCCCCATGTGATGAGGGATCTTGACACAATGGATACCATTGCTTCCTAAGGGGGGGGACTGATTTAGATGGACATCAGTGGCCACCCACCTTGTTCGCTGGATCAAAGATAGTTTTCCAGCTAAGTGGGTTTTTTATGGTTTTCAGGTCCTTATCTTCCAGGGCCATTTTGAGGCCCTTATCTTCCAGGGCCGTTTTGAGGCCCTAAAAAACATTTTTTTTCCATGACAGTGCTCGAACAATCGCCAAAGGCATAGTCTAGGCTGGAAACATGGATTCCTTCTTGACCAAAGCCTTCTAATGGGGTACCTAGCACCCCAAACAAAGATGTAATGCAAAATTTGCGCCCCCGGGAAGTTGATTTATCAATTAACCACATCAGGGCACACAAACCTTTTGGCGTTTCATCTCTCGGGGTTAGGGTTCTTTTATATTCAGGGTTCTCTCATTTATTATTTATGTTAAAAAGGCCTTTCTGGCCTTATTGTAACTCAGTTCTCGCATATGAGCATAGCTGACACATCTCTTTTTAGAGATAAGCTACCACCATCTAGAGCTAGTTTGTATTGCTTTACAATTTATAGTGTTTTTCCAGTCCATTCATTAATAGAATTTGGGTTTTATTGCACGATTGTGTTCTCTGCAAAATATTCGGGTGTATTTTTGTTTTATATCACTACCTTCATTTCATTCTCTAAATAATCCAGATCACTTGTTTCCCATTGTTACATAGGATGAGCAAGAGTGTAGAGGAGATACTAATAGTTTAGAGAGATAGAAACATATTGTAGAGGATTGTAGAATACCATAATGTATCATAGCTTAGTGAGCTTTAATAACTTTGTAATCTATATTGTAATATCCATAATATAAGAAGACATAAGGCATATTCCTTCATTGAATGTTGGTTTTATCATATAGGTTTCTAGGGTTAATATTTGTTTTCATTTCATGGTTTTTCTATTGTAGTTTATTTCATATGTTGCGGTTGTTAAGAAATATGAATGGTGTATTTTTATCTCTATTAAAGAATTACAAATTTAAAATATAGTTTCCTAGTAGAGTATAGGCTCATTGCAGTCATTTAAGTTTCGATTTGTTTTGGTGAGCCAACCATTGGAATATCCAAGACAGTTTACGGATCACAATTCCACAATGAAGGATGAACCAACTTAAAATACACAATGGCAGACACATTTACAAAACAAGAAGTGACATATGAACCAACAACACAAATTCACAATGTAGGACATTCACTTCCACCACAAACCTTATCCATTGCAAACCAACAAGGGTTTGACAATACAAATGACAAAGGCACTAAGCTACCATTTAGTGCTCCTTCCATCAATATGACAACCAATAAGAATTCACCACATACACTTACAAGCAAGACCCGAACATCACAAAGCCACAATGTTAGATGAACTAGCTTCAATTCCACAACATCAAATGCAATTGCTTCAAATCCATTACAATGAGTGAACCAAACAAGAAGCAATAGACAAACCAACAACATAAATTCAAAATGATTGAGAAACCAATAAGAGCATTCAATCCAACCATCAACCACATTCACTACAAATTGGAAAGGGCTTAACAACACAAATAATGGAGGCAAGTCTCCATTCACTCTCTCCACTAACACGACAACCAATAAGTCCTCACAACCAATACCTTGGCATCACAAATCCACAATGATGGATGATCTAGGTTCAAATCCACAAAAATGAATGAACCAACAATACAAGAATCAATAGAAAAATCATCAACACTAATGCAAAGTTATTCACAACAACAATTAGATGAACAAAGTAACAAGTGGATTCACTCTTTCCACCAACCACATTCACTACCAATGCATCACATATGACTTGTGGAGCTCATGTAGTGTGGGATATAATTCAATATTTTCCCTACTTTCTCTTGCAACTTCTCATGGTAACCTTGAAAAGGAAATTTATTCGATCACCTCCACCCGTGCAATCACAACCAAGAAATATACATGAATTTTCTATTAAACATATGTTAATATTTACAAATTAAACATTTTTGCAAACAATTAAAGGATTCCTTTGTAATAATTTTTTGAAGAACTAGATTGATCACACCTAAAGAAAGCTACAATCCCTTACCAATTCTAAGAATGCAAGGTAATATTTTCTCTTCATACACATCTTTGTACATTTTGAATGATGCTAGACATAGTTAAATATTCAAAGCTATTATAAATTTGCATTATAGTCAAATATGACTTATTGTTGCAAGCTGTGATAAAATATTATATCTAAGTGTCTGGGAAAAACTATTAATACACATAAAATTTTGGATGATTAAAATTTACATGTGAAGGTATATATATGAGAGTAAGTTAAAAGTGGACAAATTCAATAATTTTAATGTCAAAATTGATCTAAAATCTAATAGGATTTTTGTTAAAAGTTACAGCTCCACCTAATTGTTGGGGACTTTAAGTCATCATAAAACTTTGTCATTAAAGTTTTAACCTATTTTAAAAGGACCCAAGATCATTTAAATTTCAAAAAAAAAATTCAAAGTAAGACTTTACATCTTTGAAAAAATATAAACTTCCAATAAAATTAAGTTTATCCACTTTTAATTCACTCCTCTTACACATATAAAATGAGAATGCATCTTATTCTTTCTTAAAGCTATCCCTACTTTCCTAATATTCAAACTTAATTTCAAAACTATATAATATTCAAACTAATTTCAAAACTATCCCTACTTTCCTAATATTCAAACTTAATTTCAGAAAGGTATACACTCTTTTATTAAAGTTATCCTTTGGCTTCCGGTCATCAACCTCAATCCACAAAAAGAGAGGGAGCTTTTCTTAAAGTTATCCTTTGGCTCCCAATAATCAACCTCAATACCCTAAGGCTTTTCTTAAATTTCTTCCTCGGTAATAACCAAAGTTAATCCCTTAAACGAGGTAATTATATAAATGTACCAAAATTTCTCATTAACGCATGCTTGGCATCATGTAAAACAATTACAACATAATTATAAAGTATCTAATATTAAAACCTATTGTGAATGATTTTTATTGTACTTTATAAATATATGATGTAATAAATCTATATAAACTGAAGTCCTCATAGTAAATTGATTAATAAATTACAAAATAAATTGATTAATAAATTATAAAATAGTTTTATGTCTCCAAAAAAGCAAATCCAAGGGCCCTTCCCAAGCTTATGGGAATTGGAAAAAGGATTATTGCAATGGTCAATAAATCTATCATAAAACAATAATGCATTATAAATATATTATTAAATGTAGATTAAATGTTATCATGGTTTACCTTTGGCATGCACATATTTCATAGTGGAGGATGACATAAAAACCATGTGAATGTTTGATTAGGTGAAAGCAAATATATGAGAGAATCAACCTCTTAGTGTACATTGGAGACAATATTTCATATCAACTATGTTTTATATAATATGATCCAATATGCTATTGTTGTACAACTTTTAATTGCAAACTTTTTTTTTTCTCGTTTATTAAGTTGAAGAGGTATGGCAATATCATTATCCATATCTTTTAAAAAAGACAATGATTATAATATATTTAATAATTAAATATTTAATTATTAAGAAAGATTACTCATTACATAAAAATAAATTTATATTTGAATTCTCTATTTAATTTTTAATCCAACATTATAAATATTTTATTAACATTTAAAGAAAGGATGTTATTCTTAAATTAATGAGACGTCAAAGTTAAATCAATAAAGTTCATATTGCTTTCAAAGGAAAGACGTTATTATATTTAATTAAACGTCAAAGTTCACTGATAAAGGCTATATTGCTTTAATTCTTTACAGAGATAGTGGTCCTATTTTCGAAAAGTGAAAAAAAGTCTACATCTTATGACAATACTTATATTCTTGGTTTTTAGTTTTTGCTTTTATGAGGAGAATGAAGGTGCATTGTTAGATGAGAGATTCAATGGTTCACCTTCATGCATTTCAATGGTGTACCTTCATGCATTTTAGAGAAAATTAAAATGTATCGGATACATAAAGTTTGTTTCTTATTGTATTTTAAAGATATTTTTTCACTCATATTAAGGAGCACAATAATTTTGTAGAAAGCAGAATGTTTATCTACATTTTTTCAAAGAAGTAGTACACATCAAATCTTATTTATAATTTAAAATTTAAATTCTTATCAAAAGAATAGTAAAAGTTAAATTTATTTTATAATCCAAAACTCAAATTTTAGTTATGTATAAATTCATTATATTATATTATTGACTTATTTTACTTAGATATAAATTCATTACATTGTTTAATTTCTATATTTTTTTATGATTGAATTTAAAATTGTATTTTTAGATCGAACTTTTTGTTATCATTCTATAAAGTCGATTTCAATGTAGTTACTTTTATATTTGAAGTTACTTTAGCATTCCTTATATAAGGCATAAAAGAGGTGTATTAAGAGAAGGTATGACACATGTTTCTTTGATACATGATTGATATACGATGGAGCATGTGATGAAGGAAGGAACGATGAGGGATGTTACTTTAGCTGGCCTCTTTCATCTATTGAACAATTTATCATTTACTCCACTCCCTATAGGTATGATGGTTTTGTGTCAACATAAGATTGATAATTCTAAGTAGTATGTTTCAGACATGAATATTGAGATCATATATGCAAGTGTTTTACAAGAAATATATGTCTTTGAGAGCTATGGCTAGTGTTTCATTGTTGTTCTTCTTTCTACTCTAGGTGGAGTCGATAATTTTTCTAGTTTAGGTTGGAGCCGTATTGGGCTCAAATCTATTGGAACCCCTTTAAGAGCCAACTGCCTATGCCGTTAGGGATCTTCTTTCAGTGTGAGAGAAGGTAGTGAGTTTGCTCACATTGAAAGAGGTTGACAAAGGCCTCATGGTTTACAACGAACAAGGGAAGTTCGTGGTCTTGTTTACAGAAGGAGGTTGGCCTTTTTTAACTCAAGTTGAAGGGTTCAACTTCGAGACAGGTTTTGAAGGAATTTCAAGAAGATTTGAGGTCCATTCTAGTGCTCTACTCAAAGACTTGGGAGGGAACATGATTAGTTTGTAAGCATGAATGATTAACAAGTTGAAAAGAAGTGGACAACGAGGGATAGCAAAACAAGGGTATTTATATGAGATAAGACCTAATCGTGCAAGAACTCCAACAAAGGAAATTCATCCAACAAGCCAATTAAAGCAAAAAAGGAGGCTAGGGAAGCTGCTTGGATGTAACACCAAGGGGTTCCCACCTGAAATTAAGTTAAAAGTAGAATTAATTGAGAATAAAGTAAGTAACATGTAAAACAATACCTCATTTGAGGCCATTGTTGTTGAACTTTTTGAATGGATACCAGACACAAGTTTCTCTTGCAACTAGGGCACACTGTATTTTAAGTAGATTGACCTTTATTAGCACATCAAATCCATCATTGCCCATGTAATTAGAGAACAAGGTATTCAACATCAACCATTCTCAATAAACTTGATCTCTTTTGAACCATAAATATGAGGCATTAGTAAAGATACCTTGGGATATGAAAGCAGTGTGACAATAATAAAATAAAAGAAACTAGACTTCATTTACAAAGGTCCTTGTAGACACCCGTCCAACCTTCGTATATATAGACTCAACTTCTAAGTTAAAGACTATATATATATAGTAACATGAAGAATATAAACAACTCTTCTATGACTAAAATCTATTAGATCATAAATAATTGATAATTAATGTGAAAAGCATATATATATATATTATACTAAAATATGAATAACTCATCATAAGAAAACATTGGAGTTAATTATTAAATTTTATTTTATGTGTGATATTTTGAATTTTATTAATTAATTATTTTATTAATATCACATTAAATTAAATATTAGTTTGGAAAACTAAATTTCAATACTTATAAGAAGACATTTGCATTGGGCTCAAAGAAGTCTAGAAAGAGTAGTCAAGATTTTCACATAAATTATTGTTGAGGAGTATTCAAGTGTGTAGATATTTGAAACAACCTACCCAATGAGAGTGACATGGACATCATAATTTCCAAATAATTGAGCTATGATTGTAGCTTCCCAACATGAAGTTCAGAGTGTGGATGACGTGGCAACCACTATCTTTACTGTTAAACACATGTTCTTCTAGTGGAAAAAGGTGGTGATTTCCTAATGGTGGTCAATTCAAATGCCCAAGAGTGACCCACTAACATGGCAAATACTCCTACCACTGGATTCATTCATGTGATGCAACATTTATAAATTGACTTGAAAAAGATAAAAGATGAAGAAATCACAAAAGTTTGTTCTTCTTTATAATGCCGAAGGTGGTCATATCCAATCATCTTGTCGGGTCTTTGACACCTTTGATCAACGTTTATATGGAATGTGGCGATGCCTCATTTTGTGGGACCGCCCGCCGTTACCACGGACATTAGTTTGTCGGGTAGTCCACAAGACGGTGGACCTGCCGACTCCGGCCCTGGGCCCGGCCATGCTCACGTAACTGGCGGGCGGGTACGCGTAAAACGACAAGCTGAAAATGCAAAAAGGGTCGGAAATGACGGCAAAGTTGACGGGAACCGTTTGTCTGATTCGCTATGGTGGGGTGGTTGAGCTTTTGTCGTGTTTGAAGTGAAAGAAAGAAGAGTATATCCCATCTCTAAATAAAGCCACTTTAACGTCTCGTCTGGTAGAACGGGCAAGAATGTGAGTGGGAGTGAAGAAGCTTTAAACGTCCATTTTATGATATGAAAGGATATCCGTAGTTGTACCCCATGAAATAAGAGGAAATAGGTCCCCTCCCTCCCTACACACACGTTATGAATGATTTTGGATAGAGCTCAATCATAATGCCTTCCACTCACTCCATATGTTCCACGTGGCACTTTTGACAGGTGTTTAGTTTTATTTGAGTGCACTAGTCTCATGAGAACGATTTGATTTGTACACGAATCGTGATAGGTACGCCACGTGTTAAGGTTAATCGAAATGATAATATGCATAATTCTATGGCAGGGAGAAAAATTAGGCACAAGTAGGGCATGAGGTTAAATTGTAATTAGGGTAAGTATTTAGGATATATGTGTGTTGGGGGGTTAAATGCTTCTGGACTTTTTTCTAAGAGCTTGAGTGATGATTATGATGATATGAGATAAGAGCTTTAGTGATGATTATGATGATATGAGATATCACGTGTTTGGTAGATATTAGTGATATGCCAAAACCTCTATTTGATCTTAAGATTATGATCTTATTTTGTTTTGATTAGTTAAGAGTTTATCTTTTTCAAAGGGGAAAAAAGTTAGCGATCCAAGATTAAAGGCATTTTGTAGGAGTGGAAGTTTGCGTACTTACAAACTATAGTAGGTTGTTATAGGAGACCAGGTTTTGTTCACAAATAACAATGCAACTACATATTGGGCCTTGAAATTGTATTAATCGAGATTGGTTCGATAAACTTAAGTTATGTAGGTTTTTTCTTGCATTTAAAAAAGAAAAGGGAGTTGTAGCAACCTAACATTGACTAGTCGATTTTGTATCTTATATACATACATACATACATTTAGTTTAGTGGGAGCTTAGTGGATTAGTCTAATTGGTTTGATCTAGTCAATTTTAAGGATGAGATCGGTCAGAGGTTATGGGTTTAAATTTGGTAGAATCCCTTCGGGTTAAGAATATATGTTTTACAACCTTTTTTTTATATGATCGTATTCTATTAAAAAAATCTAAAAAATTGTACAAAGAGGAAGAAGCCATCAAGCAATTAGAGACGAGTCCACATGCGAGCAATTAGAGATTAGTAAAAGCTTTGGTGCCTCACTCGCGTGAGTCAGGAGTGTCAATTCGAACCATAATGTCAGCATTCTCATTGCCATCAACATTTATTTAGAGCCAGACAATCCACCATCTCAATGCCTGTCCTTTCTTGGTGACGCATGGAAGGATCACGACCAGGGCACCCAATGCGGGGGTATATGTTTTACAACATTTACTCCACACACCATTCACAAAATATTAGGAAGCACCTAGAGGGTTTCCTCAAGGACATTTTCAGTGGAAAAAAAGAAAATATAGCTTGATGAGTTAGTTCATTTGGTTCGAAGTGATTGTTTGAATGTGTGTTGCCAAGAGGTTAGAGTTTCAAATTCAAGGGAGGTCCATTGGGTCATTAGATGCTCTTGTGATTAGTGATCAATCTGCCTTCCATTTGAAAATTGCATGGAAACGGGGAGAGTGCTCAGTGAGGGAAGTTTGACCGGCCCTGGTGTTGTTGATAGCCCTTGATAACCTTTGTCCGAGGAAAGAATCTAGTTTGGTTAGCACAAAGGTTATCAACAACACTAGGGCTGGTCAAACTTCCCTCATTGAGCACTCTCCCCTTTTCCATGGAATTTTCAAATGGTAGGTGGGTCGATCACTATGTATATGAATTGGGTGTAGCTCAAGTGGTTGAGAGGAAAGTTGTTATCCTCCCATGCTTAAGTTCAAATCATATTTTGTGATATGTTTGCTGTCTTTGTGAGTCAATTGTTGATAGTTGACTTGGCCTTGAGCACTTAAGATTTTGGTTTACCTTCTTATCATCCTCAAAATGAGGGGAAGTACCTAGTAGTTCCCCCGAAAAATACATTATATATGTGTATATCTATATCTATATATATATAGATATAGATATACACATATATAATGTATTTTTCGGGGGAACTACTAGGTACTTCCCCTCATTTTGAGATATATATATATATATATATATATATATATATATAATTTTCGATGTAAAATATCATTGAAAAAACTCTCAAGGGACTTCCTGACATTCTATGAGTATATAATATATGTGTGTCAATTGGGTGTAACTCAAATGGTTGAAGAGGAAGAGTTGTTTACTTCCCCATCTAGGTTCAAACCTAGTTTGTAAGATGTTTTCTTTTCCTATTTAATTATTATTGAAATATTGACATGATCTTGACCCCTTAAAAATCCAATTAACATTAGATACTATCATTGAAATATAAAACATACCTAATAATTTTCATTTAAAAATATATTACACATTTAATTCTTTCAAAATATATTACACATTTAATTCTTTCAACTTGGAAAATTATCATTATTTTTAATTCTTTTTAAATTAATAATAATAATAATATTTTTTTTAATCCTTTAAAATAATGATCAAACACCCAAAAAAAATTAAAATAATGAAAAACACGGAAAAGATCAACGTAAAGCAAAGAACAAAAAATCAACCTATCAAATCAATGATATACTTATGGAAATACCTATCTCTTCATGATTTTTAACATATTTTATCCAATATTATTATTTATTATAAAAAACTCTCCATCTAACATTCACTTCGCCTTTTACATGACTAAACGTTGCATCCGCGTCAAATTAATTAATAATAACTTTATATCACACATCAAAAACATCCTTATCCAGCCAACGCGTAAAATAAACATATATAATATGACTTTTGTATTTAAAATTTAAAATTAAATATTTAACCATGATAATTTTTATATTTAAATAGTTAAGCTAGTAAGAATATAACAAGTAGTTTCCAATGGAATTTTTCTTTCAGGTAAAGTGCACTCCTATTTACAAACAACAAAAGCATTGTCGTTCTAATTTCCTCGTACGAGAAGACCTCCCTCACATGGTGTGACGTTATGAATAATATATTGACATGCGTCTCCACATATATAGTTTTATCTGATCTCCCCTCTCAATTATTTATGTCATCATTAGTTGTCTTTGGCATTAGTACAGTGATTGCAACTATGCAATGACTACACCTTTAGATGGGTCATTTTTCAATTTCCTTGAGTGCCATTTTTCAACTCTTTGTATTGTTCCCCACCATGAGGTGTCATTTTTTATAACACCGTGTTTCCTATTTTTACTTTTCTTTCAGTACCATCTACATTATGAGTGATGATGGTTCTCTTAAAAGAGTGGAGCCACATATTAGCAAATAAACACTTTAGTTTTTTTATACACATTATGCATTATGAGTGATGATGGTTCTCTTAAAAGAATGGAGCCACATATTAGCAAATCAACACTTTAGTTTTTTTATACACGTGTCACTGTATTTAATTGTATTGACCACTGTCATTTACAATGTCTGCACCATCAAACCAAAGTCCTCCCTCCACCCATCTTGAAGGATTCTCATTGACGATGTGGAAAGCTTAGTCACATCACACATGGATGGCACAATCAGATACTACACAATCAGACACTAGTGCCATAATTCATATTGTAATAAAATTTTTCTCTATAGAGTATGTAATAACAATGTACTTTCATAATTGTGTGGTGTTGGGTAGCCCAACGTATCATGCTACTAGTGATGTCATAGTGCTCCCTGATTGTGGAAAACAATCCCTTAAGCTGGTGAAAAGCAAGATATTGCAAAAAAAAATTCAAGGTATGTTGGTTTTATGTTTTACGATGTGATGCAAGTATGTTGGTTTTATGTTTTACGATGTGATGCCCTTAGCCATGGTCATGGTCAAGGGAGTCCATCACCTTTTATATATAAACAACATGATTTGTCTACGCTACATAGTAGAAGATAGAGCTCTAGAGCTTAACTATTTGCTTCAACTTAGTAAGTAATATGTATAATTATCATGTTATTATTATTATTTTTTTTTTATACTATAAAGAAATGTTGAGTAGTAAATGTTCAACATGTTAAATGGTTGGTTTTAGCTTAAGTGAATTGGAAGAATGATTATTATTTTTCTCACTTAAATTTTATTTTTATTAGTAATATGTTGATATGGCCTTGACCCTTTAAGAATATGGGTTATTTTGGATACCATCCTTGGAATGAGGAGAAGTGTTGAGGGTTTCATGGGATATATATTTCAATTTTTTAAAGTCAAGTGGGTGTTGCTAGAGTGATTGAGAAGAAAAGTTGTTATCCTACCCCACCCAGGTTCATATCCCACTTTGTGACATGCTTATTTTCTTCATGAGCCAATCGTTCACTATTGACCTATCATTGAGCCTTGAAGAATATGGTTTACTTTAAGAACCATCCTCAAAATGAGAGGAGGAAGTCGACATATTTCCTTGAGAAATACATTACATGAAAAAAATGTTCAACATAAAATATTTATGCTTTAGACGACATTATAGACAAATGGTATATTATCCATTAATAAAATAACAATACACACTTAAATAATGTCTTAGCCTAAACTTTTTTAGCAATAATAATCACGATTAGAAAACATTGATTTATAGTGGCAAACCTGAGAATGGGAAGAAAATCCCACTCTAAAGATATGTCTTCATTGTCCTAAATATGGACACTGCATAACCAAAACCGTATTATCTCTAGTATGTCCCCTTCAACATATGTCACTACTAGGAAAAGCATTGTTTGCAGAGGATTTTATGGAGGTAATTTTCCCAAAATGGATCTTCCAGACTTTTGTAGTGGACATTTTTGTGGAGGTGGCATGTAATGGATTTTGTGAAAAAATGGGCTATGGTGTGCCTTAATCTATAAGGCATAACAATGCACTTACAAAAACATTGCGACGATCATGCATTATTTTAGCACACTATTAGTTGAGATTTTCTCCTAAAAAGTTGTGTTCGCATTTAAGAGTGCACCTAGTACCATAGAGAGTGGACCATTTACAATATACTTTTATATGTCATGCCCACAAGGACTAGTGTACCATTATATATAACACATGCCATTCTTTAAATTAAAAATCCTTAATCTTCATACATCAGTACCATAGAGAGTGGACCATTTACAATATACTTTTATATGCCATGCACACAATGACTAGTGTGCCATTATATATAACACATGCCATTCTTTCAATTAAAAATCCTTAATATTCATACATCAAAAAGATATTGCTGCACTGGTACATGATGCACATAAAATTTAATATTGCATCATAAATGATATTTTAGCACAAGATAATTGCTTTGCCACTCCATTGTGCACCTAATGCCACATGTATTTAGTGCATTGGTATGGACTATGCTCACTATTTGTGGCATATTTGTATTTATAATGCATGTTCATGGATCAAATTTGAAGGGTGGGGTCCTATTTCACTTTGAATGGCTCTGAGATATTGAACCCTTCAATGTTGACATGCGAAAACAAGTCATTCTTTTCATTTGAAAATGGATTAGTACATCAAAGTTTCATTATTTATTTACGAGAGGTTTTATTTCTTGCCTCTTAAACTTTTAATCAGTATAGTAATACACTTAACTTGCTAACCCCATTCCAATCCAATTTTCATCCTTACAACCAAAATTAATACTATTTTAGTGAAACATAACTGAGGAGACACACAGAATATCCACTTTCCATATGTGATAATTTTATAGATCTTTCTTTCTGCATCAGTAAAGCTATAGTTAGCTTGTTAGCCCAATTCCAATCCAACTTTTTGCTGGTTTAAAAATATTTAATACCTCTTAAAATGGGTTCCTAGGCTGCTTCGAACAATACAAGCTCGTTGCAGAATTGGGTTCTTCAAATCTTCTAAAAGCAACGCGATGCTTATTCTTCGAAAAGTTCAATCTTTGTAAATCACTAGCATTCTTCAAACTAATATAAATTCTAGCCTACATAAAATCTAGCCTAATTAACAATGGAAAAAAATGATAATGTAATCCAAAAAAGGAAGAAATTGTTTCAGAAGCCAAAAACATTGAACATTGAGTTTGGTCTGTATCTGTTGCTAAATTAGTGAACAATAGAGAGGTATGCAGAAAGCCAATAAAACAGGTGAAGGGAAAGAATCTGAATGGTAACTTTTTTTTACTTCGTTGAATTGAGGACCATAATTCATTTTCATGCACCTCTATCAAACAACTGTGTTGCCTATGCCAATTATAATCCTCCTTCACGAAAGTCTATCGAAGAGAACAATTCAACAAAGAAGTTGGATTGGATTGAAAACCAATAGAAAGTTTCTTTGTCACTCTAATTGTGTACCCTAAAACATAATTGAATGCCAATGACAACAATATATGTTCTGATTTTTCATTCAACACTATGAATGCCACATGTACTTGGGATAGAATAAGTTTAAGCGCTCCTTGCATGTTACATGCTATGTTATGGTTTGAACAAAGAGAACTATCCGACTCCAGGAAGCTTTTGTTCTCAATAGTTGATTAAGAACCCTGGCTACTTCTTCCTTATAGCCCTCCTCCTAGATCTCGTTATACATACTTACTATGTGGTATGACGAAGTAGAGGATGGGTTGTGAAGCATAAGTAAAAAGTAGGCCGATAAAGTAAGGAGATGCATAGATGGTTAAAGTTCTTGTTATATGGTTGAAGTTCATGTTCTATTCAAGACCAACTGATAAGGGAAACAAAATCAAAAGGTAAAGTAGCACTGTCGTTCTAAAAATCAAGATTACAAAAACATTTGTGTCCCAGTTCGTACAATTGAACACAGGAGTGGGTACTGAGCATTCTAAGCAAATTGTCAGCTTTCAACATTGTCCTTCACCAGATGTTGTTGCATATTCTCAATCATATTGACATTCGATAGCTAGCAGGATTCAAATTTGAAGCCTTCAGGGCCCTTCAGAGGCCATTTTACACGTCATAGAAAACCACCTCAAATTTTACCATGCAAAAAAAATTTAATTTCATGGTAAGCCCTTCAATAATTAAATTAACCACTATTGTTTAAAATTGCAACAGAAGGGCAGCTTCAAATTTCACCCGCGACAGTTTTCAGTGGGAAATTGGGAATGCGGCTACTAACTAGGTGACTTGGGAGTGGGACTTGGTACTCGGTTACTCTCCAATATCCACGTGTCTGGTTATCGATGGATCATGGTCCATTGGGCTTCTAATAATAGCGTTGACGAGTTTACATGGATGGGCTTACATTGTGCAACCCATGTCTTGAATGCTTCTAAGTTCACGTGTTAGCGGCAAGCATTGTGCAACCCATGTCTTGAACGCTTCTAAGTTCGCGTGTTAGCGGTGAGCATTGTGCAATCCATGTCTTGAAAACTTCTAAGTTCGCGTGTTAGCGGCGAGTACTTACGTGTTTAACACCTTTAATGGCAACAACAACTTTATTTATGGTTGGTGGCTCATACGTGTTGATGGAAGCGGGCTTACCAAGTTACCAGTTATCACATACCAATTCGTGACTTTTGACTTCGTGAGTTAATTTAGTATTCAATGTATAATATATTATGTTAATGTGCCCCGAATTTGGCATTTTGGACAAAATCCACAATCCAAAAACATTTTGTAATGTTGCAGGTTGTCGCTCCTTCCCCTGGCCCCTGCCCACGACCCTTTGTTTTCTTTGTTGTATCAAGTTAATCCTACCATCTATGGCTCCCAGCCTCACACCCTATGGTTTCTTTGTTGTATCAAGTCAATCATACGGCTCTCGAGTCCCACCTTGTGTTTTCTTTGTTGTATCAAGTCAATTCTCGAATTCCATGCTTCCATGGCTCCGACCTTCAATATATAATATTACAGGAATACAAAAAAGCCTTTTCTTATACCCCTGCTCCATCGTGGTCGAGCTACTTCCAAGTTCCACCTACCCTATATCCTCTAGTTCTCCAGGAGAGTTTGCAAAGTGAAGCTGCCAATGCCGGCCTGCCATAAACATATATACAGAAATGTGTTTTCTTTGAGGAACTCAACTTCAAGGCTAACTAGATTGCTGACATACTATGAATTTATAGGTATGTACATCATTTTTTCCATTCATGATCCCATCAATTATTTAAAAATTTTGTTATTTGATTAAAATTTTGTAACTTCAAAATTCAAACACAATATTATTATTTGATTGAAAATTTGTAACTTCAAATGGTCCTTGAAGGATTCAAATTTGAAGCCTAGACCCAAGAGTGGGTTTGTCACAAATCTCTATTAAACACTGTTCAAAACGGAATTTATCGATTCCCAACCATAGCAACAACAACAATTGCTTCTTTCTTCATATGTTCTGTGTACACGCATATGATTCCATGTGCTCCTTTCCTTGCCCTATTTTCCATTGTCGCCTGATCGAAGCTCTTGAGAATTTAGCCTCCCTTTAACTTTCCTAAAATGGAGGGGACAAGGAAGACCATTGTTTTCACTCTAAAACCGAGCGCTTCCCCAAGCAGCTGCCACTAACCACGGTTGTAGCCCTACAGGAAACAGGTGTGCGCATTGTGCCCCCCATCTTTACAAAAAATCCTGGGGATTTGGGGAAGTTCCCACTCTGCGAGCCTCCATGCATCTAGTTAATGAGTGAGATCAAGAGTCCAAACTTTGTATCTAAAACTGTATTGCATGAGTCATTTTCCCTAATTGCTTAATCGTCGATTCGACACCTTCCTCTGGTACATGGTTTAAGATTCCTAGGATTTATTAATATGAAGACCATCGATGCTACTACACTTCCAATCCCAAGTAGCTATTGAATCTCAATATGATTGAGAATATGCAACAACATTTGGTGAAGGACAATGTTGAAAGCTGACAATTTTCTTAGAATGCCTAGTGCCCACTCCTGCGTTCAACTGTACGAACTGGGACACAAATGTTTTTATAATCTTGATTTTTAGAACGACAGTACTACTTTACCTTTTGATTTTGTTTCCCTTATTGTCTGGTCTTGAATAGAACATGAACTTCAACCATATAACAAGAAATTCAACCATCTATGCATCTCCTTACTTGATCGGCCTACTTTTTACTTATGCTTCACAACCCATCCTCTACTCCGTCATACCACAGAGTAAGTATGTATAACGAGATATAGGGGGATGGCTATAAGGAAGAAGTAGCCAGGGTCCTTAATCAACTATTGAGAACAAAAGTTTCCTGGAGTTGGATAGTTCTCTTTGTTCAAACCATAACATAGCATATAACATGCAAGGAGCGCTTAAACTTATTCTATCCCAAGTATGTGTGGCATTCATAGTGTTGAATGAAAAATAAGAACATATATTGTTGTCATTGGAATTCAATTATGTTGTAGGGTACAAAATTAGAGTGACAAAGAAACTTTCTATTGGTTTTCAATCCAATCCAACTTCTTTGTTAAATTGTTCTCTTCGATAGACTTTCGTGAAGGAGGATTATAAATGGGATAGGCAACACAGTTGTTTGATAGAGGTGCATGAAAGTGAATTATGGTCCTCAATTCAACGAAGTAAAAAAAAGTTACCATTCAGATTCTTTCCCTTCACCTTTTTTATTGCCTTTCTGCATACATCTCTATTGTTCACTAGTTTAGCAACAGATACAGACCAAACTCAACGTCCAATGTTTTTGGCTTCTGAAACAATTTCTTCCTTTTTTGGATTACATTATCATTTTTTTTCCATTGTTAATTAGGCTAGATTTTATGTAGGCTAGAATTTATATTAGTTTGAAGAACGCTAATGATTTACAAAGATTGAACTTTTCGAAGAATAAGCATGGAGTTGCTTTTAGAAGATTTGAAGAACCCAATTCTGCATCGAGCTTGTATTGTTCGAAGCAACCTAGGAACCCAATTTAAGAGGTATTAAATATTATTAAACCGGTTAAAAGTTGGATTGGAATTGGGCTAACAAGCTAACTATAGCTTTACTGATGCAGAAAGAAAGATCTATAAAATTATCACATATGGAAAGTGGATTTTCTGTGTGTCTCCTCAGTTATGTTTCACTAATAAATTCCTCATGTTCAGCCAAATCATGAAAGAGTAAAATAGTATTAATTTTGGTTGTAAGGATGAAAGTTGGATTGGAATGGGGTTAGCAAGTTAAGTGTATTATTATACTGGTTAAAAGTTCAAGAGGCAAGAAATAAAGCCTCTCAACTTTACTACGTAAGTAAATAATGAAATTTTGATGTACTAATACATTTTCAAATGAAAAGAATGACTTATTTTTGCATGTAAACATTGAAGGGTTCAATATCTCATAGCCATTCAAAGTGAAATAGGACCCCACCCTTCAAATTTGATCCATGATAGCTAGTTGGGATTGGAAGTGTAGTAGCATCGATGTTCTTCATATTAATAAATCTCAGGAATCTTACACCGTGTACCAGAGGAAGGTATCGAATCGACGATTAAGCAATTGGGGAAAATGACTCATGAAATACAGTTTTAGATACAAAGTTTGGACTCTTCATCTCACTCATTAACTAGATGCATGAAGGCTCGCAGAGTGGGAACTTCCCCAAATCCCCAGGATGTTTTGTAAAGATGGGGGCATAATGCGCACACCTGTTTCCTGTAGGGATACAACTGTGGTTAGTGGCAGCTTCCCGGGGAAGTGCTCGGTTTCAGAGTGAAAACAATGGTCTTCCTTGTCCCCTCCATTTTAGGAAAGTTAAAGGGAGGCTAAATTCTCAAGAGCTTCGATTGGGCGACAATGGAAAATAGGGCAAGGAAAGGAGCACATGGAATCATATGCGTGTACACAGAACTGTTAAGATTTAATATGCTAAGATGGAACATATCAGCATTACATTCCATTTCACAATAATAGCATATACAGGATCACTGAAGAAACAACAAGCACAACATAAACACGAGAGACACAGATTTATCCCGGGAAACCCTCATGGGGTAGAAAACCCAGCAAAGCTTCCTCAATATAGATGACCAACAATATACAAAGATGCAAACCAAAGACATGATCTCCTCCTCCACCATAGCAGACCTCTCCTCCACAAGTGCGCTACATTATGAGTGAGGGAAGTGTGTGTATAATGAGGAACACACCTCCTCTATTTATACACATCTCCGACTTGTACTTTATATTAACTAGGTTGGCCCTAACTTTACCACTGGGTTAAACACCCCACTACAACTGACTAGGCTGACCTCACTAGGGTGGTCTAACAACCCTTTGACCCACATAACACATACAGGGCCGACCCCCACTAGGGAAGTCTAATAACCCAAGTTACCACATTCCGACGGAGGAATAAACATCTCCGGATATACAATAAGATCTTCACGGAGGAATGAAACATCTCTGGAATAATAAAGTAAAAATATAATATTCTTTGAAGTTACAATATCTCAACACTCCCCCTTAACGAGAAGGATATTATAACAGCATCTGCACGAGCAAGGAGTCATCAACATCATACATGATACATCTATAAATCATTGGAAGCTTTCTCAACATCATCAGTAACTCAAGCAGTTACTGGAACATCTTCAATACTGGAACATCAACATCTTAAGTATTGAGTCTTTATCTTCTGCAGCACTCGAACAGCTACAACAACATCAACATCTGGATCCTCACGATCATCAATATTGTCATCACACGATCATCAACATCGTCATCACATGATCATTAGCATCGTCATCATATGATCATCAGCATCGTCATCACACGATCATCAGCATCGTCATCATACGATCATCAGCATCGTCATCACACGATCATCAATATCGTCATCATACGATCATCAACATCGTCATCACACGATCATTAGCATCATCATCATACGATCATCAACATCGTCATCACACGATCATCAACATCGTCATCATAGATCATCACGATCAGTAGCATCGTCATCTAGACCATCACGATCAGCAGCATCGTCATCTAGATCATTAGTATTAGTATCCACACCAATACAAGTATACATATCATCAATACAAGTATCCTAATCAATACAAGTATCATCATCAATACAAGTATACATATCATCAATACAAGTATCCTCATCAATCAAGCAACATACTCTGCAATACACGTGATCCTTCCTTTCGGAATTACGGGATCAATATCATCATAATCATGTTTAAGACTATCCTTCCTTTCGGAATTACGGGATTTACGGTCTAAGGATGATTAATCCACACACCATTCATTTAGGACTATGTACAAGGATGACTTAATCCACACCATTCATTTAGGACTATGTCCAAGGATGATTTAATCCTCTTCTCGTACATTTAGGACTATGTCCAAGGATGACTTAATCCTCACCCCATACATTTAGGACTATATCCAAGGATGACTTAATCCTCTTCCCGTACATTTAGGACTATGTCTAAGGATGACTTAATCCTCTTTTCGTACATTTAGGACTATGTCCAAGGATGACTTAATCCTCACCCCGTACATTTAGGATTATGTCCAAGGATGACTTAATCCTCTTCCCGTACATTTAGGACTATGTCCAAGGATGACTTAATCCTCACCCCGTACATTTAGGACTATGTCCAAGGATGACTTAATCCTCTTCCCGTACATTTAGGACTATGTCCAAGGATGACTTGATCCTCACCTCGTACATTTAGGACTATGTCCAAGGATGACTTAATCCTCACTGTACATTGAAGGACTTCATTCTCGAAGACCATACGTCTACGGATCAATTCAAGGGACTGAAGTCTGGGGATGATACAATCCCCACTTGTCCACTAAGGACTTCATTCTCGGAGACATATGTCTATGGCTCACTTTAGGACCGAAGTCCAGGGATGATCCAATCCCCACTTGTCCACTAAGGACTTCATTCTCGGAGACATATGTCTACGGCTCACTTTAGGACCGAAGTCCAGGGATGATCCAATCCCCACTTGTTCACTAAGGACTTCATTCTTGGAGACATATGTCTACGGCTCACTTTAGGACCGAAGTCCAGGGATGATCCAATCCCCACTTATCCACTAAGGACTTCATTCTCGGAGACATATGTCTACGGCTCACTTTAGGACTGAAGTCCAGGGATGATCCAATCCCCACTTAGATCTTGTCTAAGGACCATCCACCAACCTCTCTGTCGGCATCACCAATATAGGTATCCACATCATCGACCTCTCTGTCGATGCAGGCAATCTCATCATAAGTGACCACATCACTCCCCCTTTCGAGTAGGGTCCTACCAAGCTTGTCTCGGAAATACTCAAACTTTACTTGAGGTAAAGGTTTGGTTAGTACATTGGTAACTTGTTCACTTGCAGTAGAGGTTTGGTTAGTACATCGGCAAATTGTTACAAATTCGAACTTTATAGTTCCTTTCTGCACCATATCTTGTTAGATCCCTATGTGCTTTGACTTATCATGGAACACTGGATTCTCTGTCATCTTGATACAACTCTGTTTGTCACATAGGATCACAGTTGGGTCTATCTCTAAGTCAAACAATCCTGAAGCCATACTTCTTCACAACTAGTAGAGAAAGCAGCCATATATTTCGCTTGTGTTGAGAGCCACACTAGACTGCTTCTTGGTAAACCACAAGAACATGGCTGATCCCAGACAATAACATCCTCTTGATGTGCTCTACCTGCCTGATACACTTTCTGCTCTGTGTAGCCATCTGAAGTCATGATCTCCAAGATAGCATAGATCAAATTCTATCGTATCCTTTAGGTACCTCATCACATGCTTTGCAACCTATCAGGTGAACACATCTAGTTTCCACTAGATACTGACTCAAGGTGTTCACAGCAAAGCTTATATTTGACCCAGTATTTGTTAGATACATCAATGACCCAATAATTTGTCTGTACAGAGTTATATACACTAACTCTGATGAGTCATCTGCTAACAGCTTCAAGTTGGAATACATGAGAGTGGCCATTCCAACACATCAAGTCCTTTTAATATTTCTCGCCATACTTTCCCTGGTTGAGAAAGATTCCTTCTGAGCCTTGCCATACTTCCAGACCTAAAAAATAATGCATCAATCTGAGATCTTTCATTTTCATTTCTGCAGCCATCTATCTATGCCATCTCTCGTCAGATGGGTCTACTGATATACCCCTCAACATCATTTGAACTCTGTGGTGAGTTCCTTCTTGCATCCATGTCATCTGTGTATAGAAACCATATTCAACCTTGTAGCAAAGGTTGAGATCCACATCACCCATGGTGATCAATATCGATCCTGGGTACTCGAACAAAGCTCTCTTCAATTACATTATTAAGATAATGGTCTTATCTAGCCACTTGGAGCAAACATCTCATCATGATTCTCTTCCTCTTTCTAAGATAATCTTCTAGCCACGAGCCTTCTATAGTGTGTTTGATTTGTAAATCCTTTTGTTGAACATCCATCGCTTGTTCAGTGTTCATCATTCGTCATGATCTTTCCTACAAATCAAAATTAAGTACATGATTAGTAATACTTCATAATCATCAAATCATATTGATATGATAACCTATTATGCATACATATATCATTTACATAGTTATGCAACTATTTTGACCGATACTTTGGCACAACACTTTCCCATATCCTGTATGCATACAGTGGCTATCTAGATGCCTTCCATCTCTACCAGAACATACTATCGAGAGTGTGCACAGCTCTCAGCATGTCAGCAAAGGGGTTTCATTCTAGACAAGCAACAATGGAATGTTTGTCCAACTTACCGATCATATGCATATTAGTAGTATACTGTTCAATGCTCTATGAATGATTACACTCAGCATGATATATTCTAGGAATACAAATATGCATACAACCTATTACAAGCAATATCATTTACTATTTCAAATAACAACTCAAATACTTATCTTTTATGTTTGTGTGGTTGCCTCCCACTTGATCTTCTATATGTCTTTTGAACTTCTATTCATTCTGTACCACTGTGCATGCTCAAGTGTGCACTAGTGTCATCCTCATGATCTCATACAAAAACATACATTCATTAGTATATTCTCAACATTATAATTCTAAATAATCTTGAATATGTATAGTCATGATCATAGATAATAAACATTAGTATTCAAGGTTTTAGGAAAATCTTCTTTTACTCATGCATATTCTTGTTTGATCATAGGACTCTTCTGGTTAGTTAAATCATCAATCAAGATAAGATACATAATATGCATAAACCCTTTATTACTAGCTTTATGAATAAGCATAACCAATCATAACTTATATAAGGGATCCTAACACAAGGTATGATTCTAACTTGACATAGGAAAACATACCTGGATTAGTATACCTGCTTAGTTATGTCTAACATACCTAAACAATATCTTCTTTGTTCTCTTCAATGATTTAGAGATACTGTGCTAGAGCCTCCATATCTCATAGGTTAAGCATAATATAACAAAGTCATACATACCTCGTAAGTAGAACAAAGATTATGGATGAGTCTTTGTCTTCATGTTTTCATGGTCATGGAACTTGATTTGTCTTTCGTGATGTACTTGTATCTTGTTAGCAGACAACATCAACCTCATACAACACCATAGTGCATTAGTACAATCATATAGCCCTAATCAATGAATGTCTTCTATCATTCACATGCATTCATACTGTTACTAGGGTGATAAGACAATTCTAACATTAATCAAGATTGTACTAATAAATAATATGAAGACAAACATATTATGAACTTAATCAAGAATCAGATTTCAAGACATACCTGAACCTCCTTAAGTCATACCTATTGAGACTTCTTGTAGTCTTCTTATGTAAGGCCTCAGCCTCAACTCCCCCTGAAACTTGATCTGGAGCTTGATTAGGGTTTGCTAGAGGAACCCTAAAAATTCAATCTTTGACTTTCACACTTCAGAACAGATGGAAGGATGTGTCTTACTGAGTTTATCAAACTAGCATACTTCAATTTTGAAATCTCCAAAATTTGACCCCTCAAAATTGCCTTCGAAACTTCTGGATATTCTGGACAGGATCTCGAAATAGGGTTTGATGAAGACCACCCTTCTGGCCAATCAAAAGGTTCTATCCAAGGCTCTAAACTCTTATTTTTCTGAGGAGCTTCCAGTCGTGGTCACAGACTTAAAAAATTCCAACTTTTGCTGAAGCCCTAATTTTCCATCTTTCCTATCAAAATCCCGAACTGGGGTTTGATCAAGCCCGGTCTTCTACCAAACCAAAAAATTCGATCTTGGTATCTAAATTTTGATTTTCCTGAGTAGCATTCATCCATGGACTCCGATTCCAAAAATTCTAACTTTCTCCGAAACCCTAAATTCCGGAAGCCATGAATGAAGGTGCTCCAAAAATAATTATGTTTTGACAGAAATATGTACCTGATTGTTTCTGCTGTAACTCTGAACTTTTAGATCCACAGGGTCTGAAATTTTTTTTTGTGGTATCCTGACCTGTTATCTTTCCATCCCGATAGGTCTGACCTCAATTGGATTTTCTGAGAGAGAGTTATGCCAAGTGTTGCAACATGACCTGTTTATGGGATAAAACAGGAGAGCGAACTTGTACGGAGTGCCACGTGTCACTGGTTCAACTTCGGTCTCTGAAAATGTTTCCTGAGATATTACAGTCTGTGGACTACCTGTCACATTTTACGAAATTGCATTTGGATCTTCCTAGCCCAAGTTATGACCTTTTTTCCTAGGTCACCTAATTTTGACTGAGATCTAGAAGAGGTAGAAACCCTAACTTGTACTGATCATAACTCACAAAGTACAACGAATCTGAGGGCGTCCTTTGGACAAAAGGTACTGGGGGATGTTATCTATGACCTGTAATATTTTCAAATCCTAAAACTTTTCCAAAATGAATTTATAGCGAAAGGTCCACGATGACTGGTGTTTTCTATGTAAAACCCAAACCTTCAAATTGTCGCAAGAGAAGAAAGTGTCGTAAGTGCCATACATTGCCTTCCTTCAGGTTAGCTCTGATACCATGTTAAGATTTAATATGCTAAGACATAACATATTAGCATTACATTCCATTTCACAATAATAGCATATACAGGATCACTGAAGAAACAACAAGCACAACATAAACACAAGAGACACAGATTTATCCTGGGAAACCCTCATGGGGTAGAAAACCTAGCAAAGCTTCCTCAATATAGATGAACAGCAATATACAAAGATGCAAACCAAATACATGATCTCCTCCTCCACCATAGCAGACCTCTCCTCCACAAGTGCACTACATTATGAGTGAGGGAAGTGTGTGTATAATGAGGAACACACCTCCTCTATTTATACACATCTCCGACTTGTACTTTATATTAACTAGGTCGGCCTTAACTTTACCACTGGGTTAAACACCCCACTACAACTGACTGGGATGACCTCACTAGGGTGATCTAACCACCCTTTGACCCACATAACACATACAGGGCCGACCCCCACTAGGGAAGTCTAATAACCCAAGTTACCACATTCCGACGGAGGAATAAACATCTCCGGATATACAATAAGATCTTCACGGAGGAATGAAACATCTCCGGAATAATAAAGTACAAATATAATATTCTTTGAAGTTACAATATCTCAACAAGAACATATGAAGAAAGAATCGATTGTTGTTGTTGCTATGGTTGGGAATCGATAAATTCCGTTTTGAACAACGTTTAACAGAGATTTGTGACAAACCCACTCTTGGGTCTAGGCTTCAAATTTGAATCCTTCAAGGACCATTTGAAGTTACAAATTTTCAATCAAATAATAATATTGTGTTTGAAATTTGAAGTTACAAAATTTTAATCAAATAACAAATTTTTTAAATAATTGATGGGATCATGAATGGAAAAAATGATGTACATACCTGTAAATTCATAGGATGTCAACAATCCAATTAGCCTTGAAGTTGAGCTCCTCAAAGAAAACACATTTCTTTATATATGTTTATGGCAGTCCGGCATTGGCAGCTTCGCTTTGCAAACTCTCCTCGAGGATTAGAGGAGATAGGGTAGGTGGAACTTGGAAGTATCTCGACCACAATGGAGAAGGGGTATAAGAAAAAGCTTGCTTGTATTTCTGTAATATTATATATTGATGGTCGGAGCCATGGAAGCATGGAATTTGAGAATTGACTTGATACAACAAAGAAAACACAAGGTGGGACTCGGGAGCCATATGATTGACTTGATACAACAAAGAAAACACAGGGTGTGAGGTTGGGAGCCGTAGACGATAGTATTAACTTGATACAACAAAGAAAACAAAGGGTCGTGGGCAAGGGCCACGGGCGGGAGCGACAACCTGCAACATTACAAGAAGTTTCTGGATTGTGGATTTTGTCCAAAATGCCAAATTCGGGGCACATTAACATAATATATTATACATTGAATACTAAATTAACTCACGAAGTCAGAAGTCATGAATTGGTATGTGATAAATGGTAACTTGGTAAGCCCGTTGCCAGCAACACGTATGAGCCACCAACCATAAATAAAGTTGTTTCCATTAAATGTGTTAAACACGTAAGTGCTTGCCGCTAACACGCAAACTTAGAAGCGTTCAAGACATGGGTTGCACAGTGCTCGCCGCTAACACGCGAACTTAGAATCATTCAAGACATGGGCTACACAGTGCTCGCTGCTAACATGCGAACTTAGAAGCATTCAAGAACTGGGTTGCACAGTGTAAGCCCATGCACGTAAACTCGTCAATGATATTATTAGAGTCCCAATGGCCCATGATCCATCGATAACCAGACACGTGGATATTGAAGAGTAACCGAGTACCAAGTCCCACTCCCAAGTCACCTAGTTAGTAGCCGCATTCCCAATTTCCCACTGAAAACTGTCGACGGGTGAAATTTGAAGCCGCCCTTTTGTTGCAATTTTGGTTAATTTAATTATTGAAGGGCTTACCATGAAATTAAATTTTTTTGCATTGTAAAATTTGAGGTGGTCTTCTATGACGTGTAAAATGGCCTCTGAAGGGCCCTGAAGGCTTCAAGTTTGAAGCCTGTGCATGTTACTATTTTTTCTAAAAATATAACAAATGTATGATTGTTGTTAGGATATTTAGACACTTAGGAGTTAGTTAAGATCAATTAGGTCTAACATGATTTTAGGTAAAGTGTGTTTCTTTTCTATGCATTAGGGTCTTTTGTACTTATGTAATCCAATGATCATGAAATGTTATAGACATAAAAGGATCCAATGGTTCTATATCTCCTCGATACTAATGACTATACTAATCCATGGCTTAGAACCTGATTGGTCCATGATCTTTATTTAAAGAGTATGGAGGGTCATTTTTTAATGATCGATTGTGAGAAACTCATATGTAGAACTTTTTACTTTTTGATTAAGATTTTTCCTCAAATGACTGAGTTGGGTGGGGTTATGGATTGTTTCCCTCTTTGAGGGTTTTGACCACGTAATTCATTGGTGTGTCGATATGTGATCCATTTCTGTGAGAAATTGCTTAAGTTGTTTGACCTGTGTGGAGATACCCTATTTTAGTCGAACAACTGTAAAATATTGATGCATTATGGAGAATGTTCACTACATCTACGGTATTTTTAATCGTGTCTAATTTTCTTAGGTTTCTCCTCTCTTCACTCATGGAAAATACTAGTGTTGTCCCCCAAGACCGCTCCATTAAGCTATAGAGTACTAATACTAATTAAAACAAACTATGAACAATTTAGAGGCAATGCCCATTGTCATCTTAATATTCACCTCTCTCACTTCATAGCTGGTCCATGCCACGTCCATGCAACCATAGGGAGTATCATTGAGTGTTGCTTATAATATGGAGGTTAATCTCAAATGGTGTATGAAAGATTAGATAACAAAGAAATTTTTAGCGATATATCAATAATAATAAGTTGGATTCAACAAGGATAACATCTATCCTTTGGGTCATGGAATCGCATGTAAACATAGGGGTCTAGAAATGAATGATGAAGAACATTAATAAGGAAATATGATTCAAGAACGAATCTTGCTAAATGAAACAATCAAACCATGACATTGATGCATAATGAAGGCACTCTACATAAGTAAATGAATCTTCATAAACAATCATGAATCATCAATGAACCATGTAAAGGGAATAACCATTTTTTTTTGGATACAATCTTCATGAATAGTTTAGTTTGAAAATAGGCATCCTTGATGCTTCATATTATAAATAACAGTAGGAGACCTATGTTGACAGGGTTGAAGATGCCCTAAAGTCAACAATAAGGGGTCCACCCCAATATAAGGTCCCAATTAGACCTCACTCTGTTTAGAATAGGGAGCTGATCTAGATTTTGGATTGATAATCGTTACTGATTTCATTTCAATTTGAGGGGGGGATATTATGCAAGATGCAATATTCTTCAATTATATATGAAAATACTGAAAGTAAATCCCATCCTATCTAGGAGTTGTGATTTAAAGGACTATGAGATTTTGAACTTTTCTCCATTAAATTCAAATGCTCTAGTAGGGGTTCGAATGGTACATTTTTCACTAGAAGATTAAGAAGTGTTATGACAGGGTGAATTGGTGAATCTTCACCCTAAATTTGTCTGATAGGAGATGGGGATAATCCTGTGTAGAGACTCCATTTTTTCACTTTTCTTGCAGGAGAGGGGGATAAGCTTGAGCAAGTATTATTCTGGTTGATGCACTAGGCCTTGTAGGAGAGGGGGATAATCTCGAGCAAGCGATCTAGTTATTGTGCTCGTTTTGTAGGAGAGGGGGATAATCCTGTACAAGAGAGTTTTAATTGTGGTGAGTGGTGCTCTGGGAGAGGGCGTATAATCCTATGAAGGAGACCACATTGGCCATATCTTGTATTTTGGGAGAGGGTGTATAGTCCTGGGAAAGAAAGAGTAGTGATCATAATCTTGTCTTTCGTGTTAGAAAAACAGGATTGCAGAGCAATAACAATACATAGAAATGCAAATATAATCACACATACACATTACAAGAGAGACACAGATATATCGTGGTTCACCCAACTTGGGCTACGTCCACACTGAATTTGCCAGTCCTTATTATTATTACCGTCCAGCAAGGTGAAGGGATACAACCTGCAGCACAACCGCTGCACTTCCTCTTCTCCGTTTCACAGTCTCTCTCCTGATCTCAGAGATCTTTACAATGCATAAAACTTAATACATCATCATCCCTAGCCGTATTACAATGTCTTTATTTTATAAGGGAAATACAATGGAAAAATACCACGGGATACCCAAAACCATGGGCCCGCAAAACAGCTGGCGAAAACAACTCCAAAAATTTTCTTCGGGGGTGTTGCTCCCAAACCCCCGTTTCTCGAGGGTGCTGCCCCCAAACCCCCATCAGGGGATCACTGGACCCTCGACCCCCCAGCCAAGGGGGATGATCCCCACTGGAACCCTGTGGGGGGGCAATGCCCCCCCACACCCCCCCCGCTGGGGTGACTGTACATTCCACCTACATATCATATAAAACTGGGGTACAAACACGGCTGATACAATATCATCTATGAGACTAGAAGATCTGGCTCCACAACCAACAATCTCCCACTTGGAGACTGATCACAGCAACTCCACCGCTGTTGCACTTGCTGGACTTGGACTTGGAAAATTTCTCCTCTTCACCTTCAATGCTAGAAGGCCAACTGAAACCGAGCATGAACTCAGTTTCTCTCTGGTCACTACCTTTGTGAACATGTCTGCAGGATTCTGGCTAGTATGTATTTTTTCCAGCTTCAACAGTTCATCTTTCATAACAGAGCGTATGAAATGGTACTTGAGTTGTATATGTTTAGTCCTGGAATGGAATGCTGAGTTCTTTGCAAGGTGAATGGCACTCTGGCTGTCACTATAAAATCTGCTATCCTTCTGCTTCTTACCCACTTCCTCCATAAACCTCTGCAACCAAATCATCTCTTTACTAGCCTCTGTAATGGCAACATACTCTGCTTCTGTTGTTGAAAGTGCAACAACCTTCTGTAGTTTTGAAATCCAGCTTACTGCTGTTCCACCTACAGTAAACACATACCCTGTGGTGCTCCTCCTGCTATCCTTGTCACCTGCCATATCTGCATCAACATATCCCTGTAGAACAGTTTCTGAACCTCCAAAACATAATGCCTCAGTGGTAGTACCTCTCAAATACCTGAGAATCCACTGTACTGCCTTCCAATGTTCTTTACCTGGATTGTTCATATATCTGCTCACAACTCCCATTGCATGTGCAATATCTGGTCTTGTGCACACCATGGCATAGATCAAGCTGGCAACTGCTGATTGATAGGGAATCTTGGACATGTAATCTGTCTCTTCTTGTGTCTTGGGACACATTTCCTTACTTAGACTGAAATGGCTAGCCAAAGGTGTACTTACAGGTTTTGCATTCTGCATTCTGAACCTCTCCAACACCTTTTGTATGTACTCACTTTGAGACAATGTCAATTTGCGATTTTTCCTGTCTCTCGTTATTCTCATACCAAGGATTTGCTTTGCAGCACCCAAATCCTTCATCGCAAATGAATTAGCTAGCTTCCTTTTGAGTACATTTATATCCTGCATGTCAGACCCTGCAACAAGCAAGTCATCCACATATAATAACAAGATAATATATCTTCCATTGCCTAGCTTCTTGAAATAAACACAGTGGTCAGAATGACATCTACTATAACCTTGTTCTGTCATAAACCTGTCAAACTTTAGATACCACTGCCTTGGAGCTTGCTTCAAGCCATACAAGCTCTTTTTCAACCTGCATACCAGATCCTCCTTACCTTTGACCTCATACCCTTGTGGCTGCTGCATATATATTTCTTCCTCCAAATCCTCATGGAGGAAGGTTGTTTTTACATCTAAATGTTCAAGATGCAAATCTTCTACCGCCACTAGACTTAAGATAGTCCTAATTGAAGTCATCTTAACAACAAGAGAAAATATTTCATCAAAATCTATACCTTTCTTCTGTGCAAACCCCTTTACAACAAGTCTGGCCTTATACCGCTTCTTACCTCCTTCTTCTTCCTTCAACCTGTAAATCCATTTGTTTTGCAATGCTCTTTTACCAGCAGGCAACTGAACCAAATCCCAAGTCTGGTTTCCTACCAATGAGTCCATCTCCTCATTCATGCCTTGCTCCCACTTCTTTCTAGTTTCCACCTGCATTGCTTCTTCATAACATTCTGGTTCACCAGAATCAGTCATCAATAAATAATACATTGAAGGAGAGTATCGTTCAGGGAGTCTACTTAACCTGGTAGATCTTCTTACAGTTGTAGGAGTTTCAGGTACTTGCTGCTGCTCTTGATTTTCTGGCACGTTCGGAACTTCATTTTCTTTAATTTCATCAAGCACTATGTACTCTGTGTTTTCCTTTTCCTGTTTCTTTCTCTGCAACTAATCTTTATACATGACCTTTTCATTGAATATCACATCTCTACTCCTGATGATTTTGTTATTTTCATAATCCCATAAACGATAACCAAATTCATCAACCCCATATCCAATAAATGTACATTTCTTGGATTTAGCTTCAATCTTTGTTCTATTTTCTTTATCAATATGGACAAATGCTTCACAACCAAACGTTCTCAGAAATGAGTAGTTTACCTTTTTATCTGTCCATGCTTCCTCTGGAATACCACCATCCAAAGCACTTGAAGGTCCTCTGTTTATTAAATAAACAACAGTATTTACAGCATCCGCCCAAAACTGTAAGGGCAACCCTGCATGCAGTCTCATACACCTTGCAAGCTCCATGATCATTCTGTTCATCCTTTCTGACACACCGTTTTCCTGTGGTATTCCTGGGACTGTCTTCTCTCTACGAATCCCATGGTATGAACAGTAACTATCAAACTCCTTGCCGCAGTACTCACCTCCATTATCAGATCTGAGACACTTCAATCTTTTTCCTGTCTCAACCAAAGCTTTCCACTTCTTAAAAGTAGCAAACACAACAGATTTATGTCTAATGCAATAAACCCAAGTTTTTCTAGTTGCATCATCAATAAATGTAACATAATAATGAGAGCCACTAAGAGATTCTACCTGAGTCGGTCCCCATACATCTGTATGCACAAGCTCTAATTTTTCATTCTTCTTCTGTTTCCCAACCCTGAGAAATCTGACTCTCTTCTGTTTTCCATAAATACAGTTTTCACAGAATTCCAAACTTACCTGTTTCAAATCCGGCAGCAACTTCCTTGAGTGGAGAATCTGCATCCCCTTCTCACTCATGTGGCCAAGTCTATGATGCCACAATGCTGTATCTGTTCCTGTGGAAGCTAAAGAGATAGAATGGTCAGTATTATGAGGACATAAATACAATGTACCTACTCTGTCTCCTTTTGCTATCACCATTGATCCTTTAGTGATCTTCCACCACTTTTCTCCAAACATAGATAGATAGCCGCCATCTCCCAACTGCCCTGTTGAGATCAGATTTATTTTCATAGCAGGAATATGCCTAACTTCTTTCAACAACCAATCAATTCCATTCTTAACTTTTATCCATACCTTACCCATTCCAACAATTTTACATGGCTCATCATCACCCAATAAAACATGTCCAAAGTCGCCAGGAACATACTCATGAAAGTATTTCCTATGGGGTGTAGCATGACATGAAGCTCCTGAATCTACTACCCAATAATCACTAGTATTATCTAATGTAAGAATCAAAGCATCTTGTAACACATCACCTACTACATTTGCTTCCTGGGTAGTTTCCTTATGTGCATCTCCTTTCTTCTTTAGAGATTTGCAGTCTTTCTTCAGATGTCCTTTCTTTTCACAATTCCAACACTCTATCTTTTCCAGTCTGGACTAGGATATGCCCGTTTTAGACTTTCCACGATTACCTTGGCTCTTTCCTCTCTCCTTTTGTCTTCCCCTGCTCTCCATGGTCAATGCATCACCTGATGTCTCACCTGTGCTTTTTCTTCGCATTTCCTCGCTAAGAATAACACTAATAACATCATCAAATTTCAAGGTGTTCGAAATAGAGACAGAGTTACTTGTTAGGATATTCCTATACTCCATCCTAGTCCCACCAGTATTTTGATCATTTACATTTTCAGTCATGCATGCACCTTTTAGGGTTTGCTTGCATTCTAGGGTTTGCATGCATTTTGCATGCATCCCAGTCATTAGTCCAGCACCTAGCCCTCAGTTAGCCAGCCCCTAGGAGCTTCTCACTATTCAGTTTTAGCCCTCCAGTTGCTTAATGCACCCTTCTTCATTGATTTTAGGGAGCAAATCGCCCTCCTTCACCTACCAGTCCAGTTGTCACTCAGTTACAGTCAGTTACAGTCAATTACACTCAGTTACACTTAGTTACAGTCAGTTACAGTCAGTTACATTCAGTTACATTCAGTTACACTCAGTTACATTGAGTTACACTCAGTTACACCTACCAAAGTTAGTTTGACTGATGGTTGACAGTTACTTGAGCATTGATGACTCCACTGATGATGATGAAGACTTCCAGTTGCACTCCGATGATCATGAGGACACCTAGTTGTGCTCCGATGACACTCCAGTGATCCTTTGATCACTCCATGAAGACTAATTCGAATTGCCACCTTAGGCATTCGAATTCCTCATGCATTGTATTATTTATATGTCCATTTGTGATTAATAATCTAGTATGACCGAAGTATTATTGCTTCTATCTGAGTTCTACTGTACCATATTATTCTGTTGCTCATTATACTGCATGTATCATTCTTCTTCTATTTTCTTGCTTAATCATAATTACTCTTGTGAGGTACACATCATCTCTTAGATCTGCTGTGAGGATTTTCACATTACTTACAACCATGACTAAGCTATTCCAGCTTTCTGGCAATGAACACAAGATTAGAAGAGCCCTAACCTCATCATCAAAGTTCACACTTACAGAACTTAGCTGATTTGTAACCGTATTAAACTCATTTAAATGATCAGTAACAGATCCACCTTCAGACATCTTCATATTAAATAAACGCTTCATTAGAAATACCTTGTTGGAGGTCGAGGGTTTTTCATACAACTTACCCAATGCGCTCATCAAACCCTCTGTTGTCGTTTCTTTTGAGATATTGAAAGCCACCAACGAAGCTAGGCTCAACCGTATTGTTCCCAGAGCCTTTCTGTCAAGAACCTCCCATTCTTCGTCCTTCATAGCCGTCGGCTGCTTTGCTTTTCCTCCCAATGGTAGGATTAGATCCTTCTGGTACAGATAGTCCTCCATTTGCATCTTCCATAACCCGAAGTTTTGGCCATTAAACTTCTCGACCTCAAACTTTCCTTCTTCTGCCATTGCTCCCACTCGAACCAGAAACCTTAGCTTCCTGCGGGTTTAACTGCCAAATAGACCTTTGGCTCTGATACCAATTGTTAGAAAAACAAGATCGCAGAGCAATAACAATAAACAGAAATGCAAATATAATCACACATACACATTGCAAGAGAGACACAGATATATCTTGGTTCACCCAACTTGGGCTACGTCCACACTGAATTTGCCAGTCCTTATTATTATTATCGTCCAACAAGGTGAAGGGATACAACCTGCAGCACAACCGCTGCACTTCCTCTTCTCTGTTTCACAGTCTCTCTCCTGATCTCAGAGATCTTTACAATGCATAAAACCTAATACATCATCATCCATAGCCGTATTACAATGTCTTTATTTTATAAGGGAAATACAATGGGAAAATACCACGGGATACCCAAAACCATGGGCCCACAAAATAGTTGGCGAAAACAACCCCAAAAATTTTCTTCGGGGGCGCTGCCCCCAAACCCCTGCCAGGGGACCGCTAACCCCTGGACCCCCCAGACAGGGGGGATGATCCCCCCTGGAACCCCGTGGGGGGGCGATGCCCCCCCACACCCCTCCGCTGGGGTGACTGTACAGTCCACCTACATATCATATAAAACTGGGGTAAAAACACGGCTGATACAATATCATCTATGAGACTAGAAGATCTGGCTCCACAACCAACATTTCGGGAGAGGGGGTATAATCCTTAGAAAGAGGGGTTAGTGATCACGATTTGTCTTGAAGAAGGAGAGAACTCATGTGTTAAAAGTATTATCCTTAGGGATCAAGTTAGACTCAGTCCCTGACCATGTGAATTCCTAGACCTCAGCTCGGGGGTGACCTGCACAAGTAGTTTTGGCTTAACAATGTCTAAGGCTAGGAGGAAAGTTGTTTGGTTGATGCTAGTTGCGCCCTTATTAAACATAAGTATTCATGCTATTTAAACTTCTTATGTATGATGGTGTAAATGTTCCCATGGAGGATAATATATTTCTTTCATTATATTCTTTTAAATCGTATATATGCTCATGGTGAATGGCTAACTAAATGTTGATAGATTGGGAGCTCATGAGCAGGTATGTTGATGTGTTATACTTGCTATTAGTAGCTAATTTGCTTATGGTATTTTGTGATTATTAGGGGGTCTGATTTAGGATAGTCCATATGGCTGTGTATGGATATTGTGGATTAGATCATCCTTGGTATTTATTGTTGATATTTAATATGGAAAAATAAGGTCTAAAGTTGTGTTACAATTATGCTATTTGGGATAATGTGGATTGCTGATTGAATGGTTGTCTTAGAAGACTAATTGCTTATGTATTTTGAACAATTATAGGTTTGATATTTGGACAATCCATATGGCCGTATATGGCTGTAACATGTCAAGTCTCACATGGGATTATAGACTGCTAATTAATGCATTAGATTTGATCTACATTAGTATGTAATTCTGCTTTAAGGAAAGTTAGTAATGTTGACTTATTGTGATGTTAAAGGCTAGATTATTTATGGAATAATGATCATTAGATAGAATGATCTTTAGGGCAGACCATATGGCCATGTATGGTTGTACCGGATCAGATCTGGGTTGAGTTTGAAGTATGGATTTATTGCTATAATTATGCTATATTTAGATGTCTAAATTATGCCTCCATAGAACGATGAAATGTTGATTATTTACTATCGTAAATGAAGCCTTGTGAATATAATGTAAATCTGATTTATTAGTTTTTTATATGGCGATGGGAAAATTCCCATAGGTGTGATGACAATTAGTAAACATGTGAAGAAATTATGGTATGAATGTATTCATGTGTCATTACACTGCATTGCATGTATAATGGGGAACTAGGTTGCACTGGAAGGGCATTCTTCCTTAATGGTTGAATGTTTTTAAAAGTTTTGATTTGAATGGAATGTTAGTCTAACCTTATAGAGTATTATTCCACTGCGCTTAGCTTAGATTCAACCATCCTCTTTGTAAAAGAGCCCATGTACCCGACCTCTGTTTGTGTTCCAAGGTTAGATATGTTACAAGTGGTATTAGAGCTTAGTTTACAACCCTACTACTATTTGGGCCTTCTATGAAATTAAGACTCCGTGTTTATGCATTTTATGTATGTTGTATGTGTTTTGAAAGAGATTTACAATGTGCTAACAGTGTTTAATGAACAATACATCACATCCTCCAACACTTATTATTAACTCCAATATCTCAAGTCCTATGAGGTGTTAACTACGCCATTTGTGATATTAAAACAAAGTATTTTCTAAATATCAGATATGTACTTTATGATATGATTTCACATGGGATCGCATGCATTAGATATATTATGATTATTATATCCATTGAATTACTTGTCTAAATTATGACAACCATGCAAGTAAGGATAAGGGGGATATAATTTTATTGTCGTGTAGTCATAAAATTATTGAAATTAAGGCATGTTTTAATAATGGATCTGTGCACATTCATTTCTGTCTGTCAAATTGCATAACAAAACTCTACAGTATCACCAATTAGGTCAAGAGGAGTTAAAGGTTAAGTATTATAATAATTAAACCAAAAGGTCTTAGTTTATTTAAATATGGGATTTTACTTAACTTTGAGTTTTGTTTAATAATGAATTTAACTTAACGTTGGTTAAAAAAAAGAGAATTTAACTTAAAAGCCTTAGTTTAATTACATTGAATTTAACTTTAAGTTTTAAGGTGAGTAAAATGTTGAATTTAACTAAAAGTTGTAGTTTAGTTAAACATTGAATTTAAGTTAAAGTTTAATTTAGTTAAATAATGAATTTAATTTAAAGTTAGCTGGTTAATAGTGAAGTTGATATGAGATTGGTGCCTATTAAGTTGGGACAATTTTATTGATTAGTTTATAAAAGTATATACATTGTATGTTTTGAATTAATCTAAGGGGTAATCAATAGACATTTAGTGGATTGGTTTAGGATAGGGCATGACAAATATGTGGGTGGGTTATTTAAAAAAAAAGTTTATATATTGAAGGATATATTAGGAGTTGATGGCAAGGTATATATACTTGTGTAGATATTAAATGACATGATTTAGAATTCCCTTGTTAATAAGGTAAGAAAATCAATTATTTTGGAATTATGTGGATAAGCATAGTATCTTCTTTGCTCAATGAAATATATAGAGAACATATTTTGGATTACTGGTGAATGTTTTATCTAGCTTATGTAATATGTCGGAATTCCTACCTCAAGAGATATGTAATATAATTATTTTATATATGATCTATGTTATTGGTTTGTTCATATATTAATGTATATGTAGAGTTTGGGAGAACGCTGCCTCCTTTTGTGAAAGTTCCATGTATTTTAAATGATTGGATTGCTAGTTTGGAAAGGGAATCTCCTTGGAGGGAATGCAACCCCCATTCAAATTGCTTTAATATATATTAATTAATTGATATGGTGTTTGGAAATGGCGTCTCCCTGGAGAGAACGCAACCCCCATTAAAATTTTTTCAATATATATTAATTAATTGATATGATGTTTGGAAAGAGCATTTCTCCTGAAGAATGCATCCCCATCCTCGCAACTGTTTGTTTCATTGTTCAAGTGTTTATGAATATGTATTATAAAATGTATATTTATAAGATATGGTATGGTTATATACATTTGAGTGTATGGAATAATACGGTATTACATTACACACACACACACACACATATATACTGTATATATATATATAAACCGATTGTATAATGTGTACATAGCATATGCGTTATATTGTGTGTATTGATGTAGGTATGTTTGTATATACTGTAATGTGCATTTTATTATATGTAATAATTATTAGTATTATGGTGTATGTGATATTGTGTATATAATATACGTATAAGTGTGCATGTATATATATATAATGATATGATATCGTATCAGATATGCTGTATAGTATTAGGAAGTGTATATGGGTATACACGTAGTATGTGTATTATAATGCATGTAAAATTGATAATGTAAGTATATGTAATCAGAGTAGGGTATACACCTAATATGTGTATTATAATGTATATAAAATTGATAATGTAAGTATATGTAATCAGAGTAACGAGTTGTGTATAGATGGTATCATATGATATGGGTATATAAGAGTGATATAATATAGAATTACCTACGTGTATATATGTATGATTGTGTTATATGTATGGTATGCGTGTCATATAACTAAGTAATTATCTTATTGTAGAATATTAAAAGATTTTGGTGGTAGGAAATTTGGTTACATGATGTGAGTATGTATTTACCTTGGTTGATAGTATAAGTGATGTATAAATAATTAGTAATGTAATGAGGATTAAATGGGGTTGCTATCGAAGTATGTATAGTATTGATATTAATGTAGTATGTATGCGGGAAAGACGTAAGATTGTGTATGTATCGAGTGTTTACGACGTAAGTGCGATATTGGTAGTGTTTGTGTGATGCTATTGGTTGAATATGTGTATTATTATATATAGGATATTATGATAATGGTATGGTATGATTTAATGAGGAGTTATTCGATGTATATAGTATCGGATGTGATGAATATTAGACGTGGTAGTATGTATGTATGCAGGCGAGACGTAATATTGTGTATGTATTGATTGTTTATGTAAGTGCGACATTGGTAGTGTTTGTGTGATGCTATTGGTTGAATATATGTATTATTAATATATAGGATATTATGATAATGGTATGGTATGATTAATGAGGATTTATTCGATGCATATAGTATCAGATGCGACGAATATTAGACTTAGTTGTATCTGATTTCCCTCAATTGTTATGATTGATGTATTTTGATCGATGTATTCTGATTGATGTATTATGATCGATGTATTCTGATCAATGTATTTTGGTTGATGTATTATAATTGAAGTTTGTATGGTCAACTGATGCGTATATGGTTGTCATTGGTTGATATTAGTGTATGATTGGTATATGATTGATATAGGACTCAAGTATTATGAATTGATGTATTATGGACCGAAATCTGTATGGCTGATGTATGCATGACTGCTGATGTTGAACTTTGGTTTGTTGATGTATATGTAACTTTGGAATGTATTTCATCTATGTATTATTGTACTCCTATATAGATGTATTATTCCTCTATATAGAAGTGTCGTCATTTGTATTGACAAGTGTTGCAAGTGTCGTAACTTGCTGTGATGGGTTATTAGACCACCTAGTGAGGGGTCGTCCTGGATTAATGTAACCATGGGTTATTAGACTGAGTTAGACAAGTCGGCCCCACTGGTTTATTGGGAAGGACATGACAAGTATAAATAGAGATCGGGAGATATCTATTTGATCATCTCATTACTCACGCTTCCATCACTCAGAAAGTGGTGCACATATGAGGAGGAGGATCAGCTGCTAGGAGAAGACTATCTCTTGTACTTTGGTTGCATCATTGCTCTTTCTATGTTTGAGGAAGTTGTGGGGTTTTTCACCTTTATGGTTTTCCTTAGTGAAACTCTGTGTGTCCATTGTCTTATGTGATTGCTTGATATGCTTGATACATGCTTGATATGATTGATATGCTGTACATGTTATTCTCTCAGTAAAGATCCTAGAGTATGTTGAATTAATGCTAAAAAATTAACATGGTATCAGAGCTTCCCTGAGAAGAAGACATTGTGCAGTGGCAGAAACTAGGGTTTCTTGTTTATTGGGTTTCTCTCCACAGATTTTGGAAAAGCAGTAAGGTAGATTGACTCTACTCATCAAGTAGAATCTATCTGTCCAATCAGAATTCAATTATGAGCACTTTCAGTTTTGGCCCTAAAAATTAGGGTTTCCACAAAAATAGGAATTTATGAAATTTGAAGACATAGTTGGAAGCTCCTTGGAAAAATCAAAGTTTAGAGCTTTGGATCGAGATTTTTGGTTGGGTCAAGCTCCGGGAAACTCAAACCCTAATTCAGGGTCCTCCCTAGTGAATCTAGGAAGACTAAAAGGCATTTCTGAAGGGAGAAACTTTGCAGATCTCAAAATATGAATATACCAGGATGATCAGCTCATCAAGGCACATCTTTCTATCCTTTCAGAAGTTTGAAATTCAAATTTTGAATTTTTAGGGTTTCTCTGACAAACCCTAATCCGATACCAGATCTAGTTTTCAGCAAATCAAGTGGTAAGACCTAAATCTTTTCTATTTCCATATGAAGTACTCTTTAAGATGTCTCACCACACCAAGCTTGAAGGGGCTAATAAATTCTGAGCATGGAAGTATAGGATTGGGTTAATCCTGGAAAAAAATGAGTTGGACACTTATATAAGTGAAGAGGTCCCTATCCCAGAGGGAGAAGAGGCTAAGGCTCTTCACAAGAAGAACTTGGTCAAGGAAAAGATAATCATTGCTGATTCTATCAAGGACCATCTCATCCCACATGTGTCATCTCTGAAGACACCCAAGGAGATGTTTGATTCCTTGACCAAGCTATTTGAAGGGAAGAACATAAATCAGAAGATGACTCTGCGGAACCAATTGAAAGGGGTAAAAATTCAGAATGGAGAGACCATTCAATCTTATTTTTCTAAGGTCTCTCAGATCAAGAAACAACTTGAAGCTATGGATGAAATTGTGGACAATGGTGAAGTTGTCACGACCACACTAAATGGCCTACCTAGATCATGGGATTCCTTTATCCAAGGAATCTGTGCAAGAAAGAAGTTGGTCTCCTTCAGTAGATTGTGGGAGGAATGTTCACAAGAAGAAGCAAGGCTTGTGGCCCGAGAAGAAAATATGAGGAATGAAGATCAAGCTCTTACAGCCCACACCAAAAGAAGCAAGCCCAAGAAGGAGCACTCTCATTACAAGATATCCAATCACAACCATCAAAAGAATAAGAAGGATCTGAGATGCTTCACATGTAATGAGAAGGGACACTTTGTTGCGGATTGTCCCAAGAACAAAAGGGATAAAAAAAAAACAACTTATTCAAGAAGAAGAAGAATAACAAAAGAAGATATCATGCTCATGCTGCTGAGGATGATGAACTTCCCAGGAAGAAGGCTAGAGCAGAAAGTGATGACTCATCTAGTGAAGATGAATATGTTATAATCTCATCCCTCACAGGTACTATTTCTCATGGTTGTAATGATTGACTGATGACAGTGGGGCTTCTAAACACATGACTGGGTTTAAAGAATCTTTTGTAAATCTATCTGAACATGAATCACCCCATAAGGTGAAACTTGGGGATGATTATCAATATCCTATCAAAGGAAGTGGGGAAGCCTCCTACAACCTAGAATCTGGAAAGTCTGTGAAGATGAAAGATGTGTTATTTGTACCTGGGCTCAAGAAGAACCTACTCTCCATCTCTGCGTTGGATGCAAAAGGCATGAGAGTTGCATTTGTAGATGACCAAGTCCTAATGTGGCCAAAGGGTAAAACTATTGATGATGCAGTGGTGATTGGAGAGCAAGAGGGAGGATTGTAAAAATTGAAGGGACAACCTGAACATGCCATGGTACATGAATCCATGGAGTCAAGTGAACTTTGGCATAGAAGGTCTTCCTGAAATCAAGTCAAAGCATGAAGGTCTTTGCAAAGGATGTGCAAAAGGAAAGAACATTAAGAAGGCATTTCCAAGCAGTGAAAGCAAAGCAAAAGGAATTTTGGAGATTATCCACTCTGATGTATGCGGACCAATGTCATCCAGTTCTCTGAGTGGATCCGACAATGGTGGAGAATTCACTTCAGGTGATTTCAAGAAACTATGTAGTGATTCAAGGATTAAGAGGGAGTTGACTGCTCCCTACAATCCACAACAGAATGGAGTTGCAGAAAGGAAGAATAGAATAATCATGGAAGTAGCACGAGAAATGTTGCGTGATGGAGGATGGATATGAGTTCAAAGACATGTAATCCAGGAAGCAAAGATCAAGAGGGAGCACACTCCAATAGTTCTTGCAAGGAAGCAAACATTGAAAGGGAGTCCACCCTACAACCAAACAAACATAAGTATTTGAATTGTCATTTCTTGCATATTTGTTTAAATAATATTGTTCAATGATGTACATGCTTATGTTCCTAGACTTAGGGTGTGTATTTTGCATATTAGAATAATTGCATTAATGAACAATATACTACGAATATGCATGTGATGGGTAAGTGGCCTATGGCACTGTACAACATTCCATTTCTACTTATCTAGAACGAAACCTCTTTGATGACATGTTGGGAGTTGTGCACACTCTTAACAATGTTCTGGTATAGATTGGAAGGCATCTAGAAAGTTACGGGATATGGATAAATGTTGTATTGAAGCATTGGCTAAGACAATTGCATGACTGTATGACATATTTATTTATGTGTAAGAATTTGTTCTGAAAACTATGAGATGTTTCTAATCATGCAATTTAACTTGTTTTGTAGGAAAGATCGTATACCATCACCTACAAAAGAAGGACTACAACATTTGTTCAGCAACAAAGTTATATATTGAAGAATATGAAGTTCCTAGGATACGGGATGCAGTAATGGAAGGATGCCATGGTCGAGGAATACCAGTCGATCACGAAGAATGATGTTTGGAATGTAGTCCCAAGACCTGAAGGGAAGTCTATGGTGACTTCCAAGTGGATCTACAAGATCAAGCGTGCTGTAGATGGCAGCATAGAGAAATACAAAGCAAGATTTGTAGCTCGTGGCTTCTCCCAGAAAGAGGGATAGACTATGAAGAAATTTTTTCTCCTGTAGCCAGGTACACTTCCATCAGATCAGTACTTGCTCTGGCGGCAGTGATGAAATGGAAGATACACCAGATGGATGTCAAGACAACTTTCTTGAATGGTTTAGTCGAATAGGAAGTGTATGTGGAGCAGCCACTCGGTTTTGAGACACATGGTAGAGAGTCATATGTGTGCAGGTTGAAGAAAGCCTTGTATGGCTTGAAGCAAGCTCCTAGGACTTGGTATGGTAGGATGGATAGCTTTCTATCCAGTTTGGGCTTTAACAAGAGTAAAGCAGATTCCAACCTTTACTACAAGGTTGAGGAAGGCAATCCAGTGATACTAATTCTATATGTGGATGACCTGTTTGTTACAGGAGAAGATAGTTTGATTGCTGATACCAAGAGGAAGCTTGCTACCAAGTTCGAGATGAAGGACTTGGGGATGATGCACTATTTTCTAGGCATGGAGGTGTGGCAGAGTGCAGATGGGATCTTCCTTAGACAAGGGAAGTATGCAGTAGAGATCCTGAAGAGGTTCGGGATGATGGACTGCAAGGCCATGGACACACCTATGGCATCAAACCTAAAGCTTTTGTGTGATGCTTCATCTGATCCGGTTGATGTCACGATGTATCGTCAGATGATTGGGTCCTTGATGTACCTGACGAACACGAGACCAGATATTTGCTTTGTGGTGAACACATTGAGCCAGTTCCTGACAAATACGAGGAGTGTTCACCTGGTTGGTGTAAAGCATATTATGAGGTACCTGAAGGGTACAGTTGATTATGGGCTCAAGTATGATGCGAATCAAAAGTTTAACCTACAGGGTTATGTTGATTCAGATTGGGTAGGCAGTGTTGCAGATAGGAAGAGCACATATGGGTGCTGCTTTAGTATGGGATCAGGTGTGATCTCTTAGTTTAGTAGGAAGCAGTCCTGCGTAGCACTGAGTACAACCGAAGCAGAGTATGTTGCAGCTTGTTCGGCTAGTTGTGAGGAAGTATGGCTTCGGAAGCTACTGTCTGAGTTATTTGATGTCCCTTTGGAGGCTACTGGTATATTTTGTGACAACCAGAGTTGTGTGAAGCTATCTGAGAACCTGATGTTCCATGACAGGTTGAAGCACATTGAGATCAAATATCACTATATCAGGGATATGGTGCAGAGAGGAGCAATGAAGCTCCTGTATGTTGTGATGGATGAGCAGGTTGTAGATGTGTTGACGAAACCACTATCCAGAGTGAAGTTTGAGTACTTTAGAGAGAGGCTTGGTGTTCTTTAGATTGATGACACTTTGAGGAAGAAGTGATGGACACATTTGCAGGAGCCATTCCAAGCATGGTGAGAGGAGGATCCTTCCCATGGCTGTGGATGTAAGCACTGGATGATGAGCATCAGGACGATGCTCCAGTTACTACTCTGTATATGCATCATGTTGGATGCTTGTTATGATCAGGTGGATCATGTATTTGTATATGTATCAGGTGGATACATTGTATGATTAGGTAGATCATGTATTTGTATATGTATTAGGTGGACACATTGTATGATCAGGTAGATCATGTATGATGATATGTATCAGGTGGATACATTGTATGATCAGGTAGATCATGTATGATGATATGTATCGGGTAGATACTGTGTATGCATCAGGTGGATGCATTGTATGATCAGGATGATCATGGATGATGAGCTTCAGGATGTTGCTTGAGATGATATGCATCAGGATGATGCTATGATGATGATCAAGATGATCATGTGATGATGTACATCAGGATGATGTATGGTGAGTATCAGGTTGATACTCTATGGCCGTGGACAGGTTGTGTAGATAAGCATATAATTTGGCCCTGGGAGGTTTGCAGATAGTCTTTCGAGGTTTTTCCTATGGCATATCATGTGGCCTTGGGATATCTAGAAAATGTTCTTTCAAGGTTTTGCTTGGGAGGACATATAATTTGGCGCTGGGAGGTTTGCAGATATTCTTTCGAGGTTTTTCCTATGGCATGTAATATGGCCCTGGGATATCTGGAAAATGCTTTTTCGAGGTTTTGTCCTATGGCATGTAATATGTCCCTGGGAAATTCGATAGGTTGGGCTGTGTGCCCGTAATAAGTCTTGGGATGCTCTTGCGAGGTTTTGCCATGTCCACATGTAATTTGGCCCTGGGAGATCCTATAGGTAGATCTATGTGCTCGTAACGTCTTGGGATGCTCTTGCGAGGTTTTGTGGTGATCACATGTAATATGTCCCTAGGAGATCCTATAGGTAGAGCTGTGTGATCGTAATAGCCTGGGATGCTCTTGCAAGGTTTTGTGGTGAGGTCACATATTATATGTCCCTAGGATATCCGACAGGTAGAGCTGTGTGCTCATAACAGCCTGGGATGCTCTTGCGAGGTTTTGTGACGCATGTAACAAGTCCTGAGGATTCCATAGTATGGCCAGTGATGAAGATTTGCAGGGGGTGGACCTACATCCAGTATGAAAAAGGACTGGCTCTGTAGAACTTCCTATGATGAGTAGATCAGAGATTGATTGAGATAGCAGCAGCAGTGACGATAACCATGACTCGATGACGATGATTTGATGACGATGATCCAGAGAAGAGGACTTGTGCTAAAATATCTGTGTCGATAAATACCTTCCTAGTTAAGAGGGAGTGTTGATGTATATGTAACTTCGGAATGTATTTCATCTATGTATTATTGTACTCCTATAGAGATGTATTATTCCTCTATACGGAAGTGTCATCATTTGTATTGACAAGTGTCGCAAGTGTCGTAACTTGCTATGATGGGTTATTAGATCACCTAGTGAGGGGTCGGCCCAGATTAATGTAGCCATGGGTTATTAGACTGAGTTAGACAAGTCGGCCCCACTGGTTTATTGGGCAGGACAGGACAAGTATAAATAGAGATCGGGAGATCTCTATTTGATCATCTCATTACTCACTCTTCCATCACTCGGAAAGTGGCGCACATATGAGGAGGAGGATCAACTGCTAGGAGAAGACTATCTCTTGTACTTTGGTTGTATCATTGCTCTTTCTATCTTTGAGGAAGTTGTGGGGTTTTTACCTTTATGGTTTTCCCTAGTGAAACTCTGTGTGTCCATTGTCTTATGTGATTGCTTGATATGCTTGATACATGCTTGATATGCTTGATATGTTGTACATGTTATTCTCTCAGTAAAGATCCTAGAGTATGTTGAATTAATGCTAAAAAATTAACATGGTTGTCATTGATGTAAACTAATGTCAAAGAGGATGTCAATTGATTCAGTATGAGTCATTGATATCAACTGATGTCAAAATGGATACAACATTCATACAATAGTGTGAAGAAGTATATGGAAGCCACTTTGAAGAAGTATATGCACAAGATAAAGAAGAACATGAATACCAGAAGTATATGCACAAGATGGAGAATGTGATAGACATGGATGTTAGTTTCATGAAGTATATCCAGAAGTGGATTCATTTTGAAGAAGTGTGTCCAAGGATACATCATGTATGGTGAGTTTCAAGAAATACATAAGGAAGATACATCATGTAGATCAATTTCAAAGAAGAACACAAGTAATGTATCCTTCTGCATATGGCCCTTGCGCATATATCAAGTACACCAAGTCATACTCTCTCATTGTAGCAATCAAAGGAGTTGGTTGGATAGTGGTACAGGTGCACAAGCTTCCAAGGTGTTGGTTGGACATTGGTACATGTGCACAAGTAGCCAAGGAGTTGGTTTAACAAATGGTACGAGTGCGCAAGCAAGTATAAGCATTGCTTGGTTGATGGTCGGACGTGCGCATGCAGTAAGAACCAACAAATGTTTGGACAGTCTTGAAAGAACAAAAGCCTATCCAATTAGAATATGCTTTTAGTTAGTGGAGCGCGCACAAGTTCCTAAAAGGGTACAGCGGTTGAAGCAAGTCTATGAGCAAATTCCACATCCGATGGTAAAACATGTGTGCAAGTTTCACAAGTGATGACAAGGAAAAGGTCATAATCCCACCAAGTAGAAGTTGGAATATATGAAGAATCTGCAAAGAATTAATATTGCAAGGGTGAAATACCCACAAGGGATGGTACGACAAAGGTGATAGACTCATCAAGATGAAGAGTATGAATGCGCACATACCTCAAAGGCTATGGTACATCAAGGGCATAGAGGTATACCACCAAGGTGTAAAGTCCCACTATGTTATGGACCATGAAGGTGCTTGACACCTAACATATGACACATCAACATTGAAGAAGATGACACATAGCATATGAAAAGGAAAAGGTCATAATCCCACCAAGTAGAAGTTGGAATATACGAAGAATATGCAAAGAATTAATATTGCAAGGGTGCAATACCCACAAGGGATGGTATGACAAAGGTGATAGAATCATCAAGATGAAGAGTATGAATGCGCACATACCTCAAAGTCTATGGTACATCGAGGGCGCAGAGGTATACCACCAAGGTGTAAAGTCCCACTATGTTATGGACCATGAAGGCGCTTGACACCTAACATATGACACATCAAAATCGAAGAATATGACGTATGGCATATGAAAAATCCGTGAAGTATGGAAGAAGGGGTGCCACGACCAACTTCTGAACATACAATCCGTGTAGGACATGTATAAATAGAGATGCAAGTTGGAGAATTGAAGTAAGCTTGATGGAAAAAGCATAAGAGCTTCAAGTGTTTGTTGAAGTTTGATATTCGGGGCATTAAAGGGCTCGAGGATAGAACAATATGATCTAGTGAGGAGCTGAATGCACACAGGCAGTTGAACGAAGTTTTGATGGTGCACAGAAATATGTTGTAGATATGTGACGGATGCAAAAGTACTGAAAGGAATAAATACCAAAGTATGTGCAATTTCTTGATGTTTTGAAGGATAGCATTACAATCAACACGTCGTTAGTCATGGATGTTGTAAAGACAAAAGCGCAGAGATAGAACCAAAGTTTATCAGATAATGCACAGATGTATCGCTAATGCATATGAACACAAATGAAAGTGTGCAAAATTGAGAAGACCATCCGATGCGCGACGACATAACAACAACATGATCCATCATGTGCATCATGATGCAGATAATCTGAGATAAGTGCGTAAAATGAAAAAGACGAATCATTTGATGCATAGGACGTTGCATATTGTCTAAGAATCTATAGCACTTAAACATAAAGGACTAATCAATAAGTGCAGAGTTCCATCTGTTACTAATGCTTTATTTCAGAAAAAAACATATTATCAATTGAAAGCACAGTATCAGTTGGTCATTGTATTCATGGAAGTGGTTGAAAAATGAGATAATCAGTGGCGCAGACTGCAGTATCAATGACCACACAGAACATGAAGTAAGTCATCAATAGAAGTGTGATTTGAGAGGAATGAGAATTTAAGTGATGTATGCAACTCAATGACATAGTATCGACTGCATACGAAGGTAGCACACAAGAAACCTATTATTAGAATATTAGAAGGGTGCGTGAGGTTGAAGTTCGACATAATCATACATTGGACATCAGGGAGGTCGGACGGGGCAAGGAGATAGGGAGGGAGTTGGAGATTCCTTCAGGTTAGTTCCTGTAAAACAACAAGGAGACAGGGGGTCGGTGCCTCCTTCCAGTTGGTGCTAGAGAAACACAGGGAGTTGCAGCTTGCTTTAGGTTGGAGCCTATAAAACAAGGGGGTTGGTGCCTCCTTCCAGTCGGTGCTGGTAAACACAAGAAGTTGGTGATTCCTTGAATCTATTCTTTCTCATTATAAAGAAGCATTCTGTGGTTTTCTCCCATTACGGTTTCCAAATATAAATCTTGTGTGTTATGTGTTGTTTATGTTGGTGCATATATGTGTGGATGTTTATTTACTGATGCATAACTGAAGATAAATATTAAGTAAAGGAAAATCTGTTAAAGAAGTTAAAAACTGTTGATAACTGCGCTAATACTGATTCACCCCCCCTCTTAGTATTAAATCGATTACAACAATTGCTATCAGAGAGAGGTTCTTCAGTAGCAGATTAACATCTGGAAGATAGATCATTGCGAAGAAATGGATAAGCAGGAAGGCCTTTCCACCAACAGAGAACCAAGATTTGATGGAAACAATTATATTTTCTAGAAGGTATGTATGGAAGTTAATTTGCAATCATTGGGAGTATATGTTTGGCAATATATCATTGATGGCTATGATGTACCAACAATTGTACCAGTTAATCCAGTGCAAAGGAGAATCTATGAAAGTAATGCTAGAGCTAGAAATGCTCTACTATGTGTCTTGATGGGTGACGAATTCGTCAAAGTTATTCACTGCACATCAGCTAAGGAATTTTGTGACAAACTCAGACGTATATACGAAGTATATGATAAGGTAAAGAAAGCAAAGATGCAAAACTACTTTGGGAAGTTTGAGTCTCTAAGAATGAAAGATGAAGAGAACATTACATCTTACTTATTAAGAGTATATGAGATAGTTAATGCTATCAAGAGTCTTGGGGTCACTCTGGATGAAGAATCAGTAGTACAGAATATATTAAGAAATCTGCCTCAAAGATTCGATGCGAAAGTGTCTGTGCTAGAAGGTCGAGCAAATATTGAAGAATTGACGAAGGATGAGCTTCAAGGAATTCTCACTGCATACGAAATGAGAACTGAGAAAGATAATCCCATATGAAAGGAATGATCCACATCGCAATTGGAATTGTTGTCGAATGCTAACATTGACTGCGACAAGTCATCAATGTTGATACAACCTCAACAAGTTTCGACTCGACATGACTACGAAAAAATCAACAACTCTGACAGGTTTCGATTTCGACACAAATCCAACGAGTCTCAACTTCGACATATTGCGACACGCTCCGCACCTCCGACATGTTTATCAACCTCACATTTTCGCGACATCGACATACGACCAGCGACTGTCGAACTTTGACAGACCGTCTCTCTGTCTTCTAGTCGACTGTAACGGTTGAACTATTGAACCGTTCTAACTTCTTCTTTGTAACTGAACATAACAAGAAGGCACCCAAGCATCTCAAAATTCTATATAAGCATGTATAATATTGTAACATCAATCAATCTATCTGTTTGCAAGTAATAGAGAAGAACAGTTCGCATTCCTGCATATTGTCTGTGCATATTTATGTTTATCTATGTAGTGTAATCCTGCTTTTGCTCATTCTTCTTCTTAAGCTTCCGCCATAACAGAGCGAATCATTCAGTCAAACTGTTGTCCCCCTCGTGCTTCCTGGACATGACCTGGATCATTAGTATCATAGCAAGACTCAATCAAAGCACTCACTTTTGTTCGTGCTTAAGTTCTGACTTATGCCGGTTCAAACTTGCTCGCAATCTCAGCAATCCAAGCAGACACTACCTCCAGAAATGATAAAAGAAACAAATGATAGACATGTAGCCGACAAGAAAACACAACTTATTGAGCAAGCTCTAGATCGACAACGGATTGAAATGTTCGCCCAGTTCAACGAAATTCTCACGCGATTTTCTTTGACATCCGGAGGATTTTCGACGAGAACTTACTTCGATAAAATCAACCCCTTCAAAGTGCAAATGAATTTGGACATACCGAATATTGAAGGTAATATTGACGCAAAATCCGTTGACAATTGGGTACAACAATTGGAATCCTATTATGCTGTGAATCAACTCTCAGAAGCTGAAAAGATCACCATTGCATCCTTAAAGATGTCAACATGTATGCACTGCTGGTGGGAGAACCTCTTGACAAAGATGGAGAAAAGCGCAGACCCCATCGACACATGGGATGAATTCGTCAAACACATCTGAAAGGGATTTTACCTGCCCAAATACCTCGAGCAGCAGTATAAGAAGTGGAAGCAGGTAAGGAAATGGAAAGACCAATCATTACAGAGTTAGACCGATGAGTTCTACTGACTCATGGCTAGACTTGGCGTCCAAGAAGAAGAGAAATTGCTTGTTCTGAAGTACGATAGCAGATTGTCCCAGTACATTTAGCAAGAGATGGAATTTTTGACTGTCATTACACTTGAGGATGCATTCCACTACGCCAACAAATTGGAAATCAAGCAGAAAGGGAAAGCATGCTTCGCGACAAAGACGACAACAGGACGACCACCCGACAAGAAGGCACCAACCAACTTCGACAAATCGAAATCTTCTTAGCCGACACCGCCAAATACAGATCACGGCAATAATCCTTTTCACAAGAGGGAATGTAGCAAACAATTGCCTACCGAAAAATGGTGCGATTACCACCACTGATCTTGGCATGATACGTCTGAATGCAAAGCTCATAGGACATTTTTAGAAAAAGTGTCGACCTCCGATGCGTTCAACAAGACGGTGGAAGAATTTGATCTAGATGCAATGACCCTTTTGACATCGACCAATCCAGCATCCTAGACTATCATCGACGAGGAGGAACGAGAACGCCTATCCCATACACGGATATGGGTCCAGAGCAACCCATTGCATCTGATTATGGACAACGGTAGCCCGAAGAACTTCATTTATGAAGATCTCGTAAAGAAACTATGTCTTGTTACCACTCTATGTCCTCATCCTTACAACATCGGTTGGATGAAGGATGGACAAGAACTATGGATCACTCGACAATGCAAACTCACGTAATTCATAAAACATTTTGAAGAGGAAGTACTCTACGATGTGCCACCACTCTCTGTAGTCGACGCCCTGTTTGGGAAATCTAACCTCTGGGATAGACATGGAAGTTATCATTCACGGCCTTAGAAGGTGATTGTCAGAATCTGAAATCGATGGTTCAGCATACTAGAGCGTCAACCTACACCAACAGTTGTACTGATAGCTGCCAAACATACAAAGAAGCTCATCAATCATGCTCATAAGTTCGCATTAATAATGATCAAGCCACAACATTCTAAGAATACTACAACGATGAGTCGAGTCACTGACCAATGCAGCTCCCGACAGAAGCAACAAGTTGATCATATTCTCGATGAGTATCGGAACCTCTTTCAAGCTCCCAACGGAATACCTCAACATTGTCAGGTAAAACACTCCATTGCACTTGTTCCTGGTTCTTCTTTGCCTAACACATCTGTTTACAGAAGATCCATTCTAAAAAATGAAGAGATTTGCAGATAGATCCAAGAATTAATTGACAAAGGTCATATCCCCCCCATCTCTTCTCCTTGTGCAAGTCCAGTTGTCCTAGCTTCGAAGAAAGACAGGACTTGGCGCATGTGCATCAACTACATATCTCTCAACAAAATTTCGGTAAAGAATCGCTACCCTCTGTCGCGGATAAACAAGATCATCTACTGTCTGAAAGGTGCTAAATTATTTACTGAGATCGACCTCAAGTCGGGATACCATCAGATTCTAATCGAGCCCTCAGATGTGTGGAAAAATTCTTTCAAGACCAAGGAAGGATTGTTTGAATTGTTATTCATGCCTTTCGGATTAACTAATGCACCTGTGACCTTCATGCAACATATGGATAACCTTCTTTGACCTTTCATCGGAAAATGGGTCATTGTCTATCTCGATGATATATTTATTTTCAGTCGATCATGGGAAGAACATGTCAGACATCTTCGACAAGTCCTTGACATTCTCCAACAACATCAACTCTATCTGAACATGTACAAGTGCTCTTTTGCGATGACCAACATCAAATATTTGGGGTATGTAATTGACTCTGCAGGCATTCACTTCGATCCAGACAAAGTACAGATCCTCAAATATTGGCCCATTTCTAGAAGCATTCAAGAACTAAGAAGTTTTCTTGGTTTGGCGATTTTTTATCGATGATCATACTCGACTTGAGTCACATAGCTTGGCCCTTGAATCAGTTGATGAATGGAAGTGGGAAAACTGTCTTCCAATGGAAAACAACACATCAAGCAGCTTTTGAATAATTCCAACACAAGCTCTGCATTGCACCAGTACTTGTGTTACCTAATTTGCATTAGCCCTTTGATATTGAGATGGACGCATCGGACTAGGCCTTGGGCGCAGTGATCACTCAGTCTGGTCACCCAGTCAATTTTCATTCCAAGAATTTTTAACGACACATTTAGAAGATACTCGACGTATGAAAAAGAACTGTACGCCATTGTGCAATCTCTCAAGCAATGGAGGCATTACATCCTTGGCAAGGAAATGGTCATTCTCATTGATCACAAGCCTCTACAGTTCGCTTGGAAACAATCAAAGTTGCAGACAAATTGACAACTCAAGTGGATTAATTACCTACAACAATTCCAATTGGTGATTAAGTATCAGAAAGTTAAATCTAATGCCGCCGTCGATTGCCTCACTCGACCACCCATTACTCTACTTTTGACAGTGATGAGTATGCATGGATACGACACGACCACTTGGCCATAGTTGTATGAGGACGACAACAACTTCTCAGTAGTCCATCGACAGTTACAGACTAACAAGTTTTTGACCTTCGAATACTTCCTGAAAGATGCCTTGCTATACAATCTTGAACAACTTTGTGTATCGACCGATGAGCATCGACAACAACTCATTTGGGACACACACTACAACAAGACTGCAGGACACCTTGGAGTAGCAAAGACACTTGCTATTATGCAGAAGTATTTCTTTGTACTACACTTAAATCCGACATCAACAAGTACATTCGATCATGCATGGTTTGTGCCATTACTAAACCGCCTAATCGACGATAGGGATTGTACACACCTCTGCCAGTTCCTAGTCGACCATGGGAATTTATTTCTATGGACTACTTGACGGGCTATCCTACTACCAGACATCAGCATGACGGGATATTAGTAGTAGTCGACCGATTTTCCAAGATGGCCATTCTCATACCATGACAACGCAATAGACCACTCAGGTCTTCTTTACACATGTTTGGAAACACTTTGGTTTACCAACGACCATTATTTTCGACCGAGATGCCAGATTCGTCAACATGTTTTGGAAGATCCTCTGGAAACTACTAGACACAGGACTCTCATTGTCGACAGCTTTCCATCCTCAGACCGACAGACAGACATAAGTTGTGAATCGATTGGTATTACAACTGCTTCGCATGTACAACCACAAGCATCAACGCACATGGGATGAAAGTCTTCCATACATCCAGCAGAACTACAATCGAGCTCAACAAAGCTCTACAGGAAAGAGTACATTTGAGATCTGTTATGGATTTCAACCCTCGGTGCCTATCGACTTGATCAGCTCCTCGACACAATAGAGTGACATCGACTACAACTAGGGAGAACTTGATAAAGCAATCAAGTTCAGAGATCAGATTGTGACATCCAGAAGCAAGCACAGGAAATGTTGCAAAGAGCAAGCGAGAAAGCTAAGGCTCAAAATGACAAGCATCATATACCTCATTCCTACACCTATGTACATTAATCATTTATTAATTGATGGTTAATTAGTACCAAACAGCTTAATAATTGCATCCCCAAGTTGGTTAGTGAGTAAATGGTCATTTAGCTTGAACCAGTTAGCAATGTGGACAAAACTGAGCATTATGCCAAGTCAAACTAGTTGTTGGGTGCACCCTCCCAGTCATTTAGTGCTTCCTGCATGCCTACGGTGCTCTTGCTCCTTGTTTTATGGGATTCTCTTTGACCAAGGGCGCACATGCTCAGAATGTGGACAAACTTGCCTCCTTTGCCCATTTTTAGCCAATTCTAGCTGCCTAACCTCTAACCAACCAGATTCTCCACATGTGTGAGGTCACATGGGCCTGTCTAGTCATTCCCAGCATTCATATAGCAGTTTTGAACCAGTTTGGGATGGTTTGGGATATTTTGGTCAACCTAGGGGGGTTTGAGCTATTTCTAAGCTAGATAAGTGTGAACACTCCAGATGGATTCGAATTGTTCCAGATTGGTATAAAAGGATGTTCTTAACCTATTTTGAGGTTGGACTGTTAATAATATTTACATTATTCACCCATTTCATGTGTTATTGTTCTTCATTTTACAAATTTATGCTCATTCTTGTAAATGTGTTGCAATCTTTTCACTAGTGAGGAATCCATAGTAGCTAGGTTCTACTGTGATTCAGATTTTACATGGTATCATAGCTCTTGGAGATACCATTCGAACCAGCAAGACTGTTTCAGTGGCTTTCCAGAAGCAATGGAGAAACCACATAATTCCCGAGGCCATTGCATTGAGTCCATTGGAGAAATCTAGTGGCTCTTCTCAGGTGTGATGCTCTCCCAAATGCATCCACTATCAAACAGGGTTCGAATCTGTTAGTGTAGATCCCTCCTGAGTGATTTGAGAGTTGTTTGTAGGTATTGAAGATCAACATTGTGAGCTTGTGCGTGAGCAGTAGAGAAGAATGGAGCCATCTCACCCAAATGTGCTTACTCCCTTCAACTATTTCGATTGGAAGGAAGAAATGGTGATTTTGCTAAGAGCGAAGGGTCTCTACAGAATTATGATGGGCACTGAGGTGGAGCCAAACTCAGCTGTGGAGAAATCCAAGTTTTTTAACAGAATGGATGAGGCATTTGGCCTCCTTTGTCTTAGCATTTCAAGAGACCTCCTGTTTCATGTAGAAAGTCTAGCTACTCCAAATGAAGTTTGGCTCAAGCTTGAGACCTTGTTTGGAAAGACTGATGAGATGAGAGGCCACCAGCTCGAAAATGAGCTTGTCTCACCGAGCCCAGGGAATTTTGATTCCATCCGGGACTTCTTCACCAAGTTCAAGAGATTGGTCTTGCAAATTCGACAATGTGGCATAGAGAATAAAGAAGAACAGTTGGTGTTGTCCATTCTCTCCAAACTGGGTTCTGAATACTCAGTTTTTGTGTCTTCCTTCAACTCCAAAAGGCTCACAGTTAGAGGATGGAAGATGCCACCTTTGGCTGATTTCATGGAGATGCTAACTCAAGAGCAAGACAAGCTGGTCTTGATGGGATCAATCAAGCAAAAAGACCAAGTTCTTGCAGCTGGACATTCAAAAAATGGAAGAGGCAAGCAAAAACCAAGGGGGACGAAACCTCAAGACAAGAAGAAGAAGGATGAGAGGCCCAAATCCACTGATGGGGTTTGAATACTGCCAAGAACAAGGGAAAGAAGGCTGAGAAGACAAAATGCAGCTACTGTCAAAGGGGTTTTCACCCAGAGAGTTCATGCATGAAGAAAACCACAGACATGATGACCCATCTCCTACAGAAAAACAATATTCCTCTTCCTGAAAGTTCCAACAAGAAGGAGAGCGTTTCTGAAGACAAGGAGAGCTGCCATGCCTTGGTGGCATGAACATCTTAGTCATCCCTGTTTGTCATTGATTTAGGTGCCTCAAGTCACATGGATTCTTCAAGAGATTCGTTTTCCAATCTTGAACCTTACAGTGGTCCCTCCATTCGCTTGGGAGATGACTCAGAAATCCTTGCTCATGGCATTGGGAAAATCTCTATGGAGAATGGGTTCTTCTCTAATGTGCTGTATGTACCACATCTTGTAGAAAAATTTCTCTATGTATATCAAATGACACATACTGGAGCAACAAAGAAATTTGTCTTCACTCAGAATGAAGTGGAGATATCAGAAATTTCCACCGAAAAAATTGTTGCAATGGGTGTTGCAGACCATGATATGAAGATGTACATGTTCTCCCACTTTCTCGAGTTCTCTTCACCAAGCGCATTTTTGTCACATGGGAATGAGACTAGCAAGCTATGGCATCATAGGTATGGTCACCTAAACTATAGATATCTTCAAGCTTTGAGCAAAGAAGAGATGGTAGAAGGGCTGCCAACCATCAGTTTTTCCAATGGAACATGCAAGGGTTGCATGGTTGGGAAGCATCCTGAAAAGAAGTATGACAAAGGGAAGGAAAGGAGGGCTGATCAGCCACTTGGGATAGTGCATTCTGATCTGATAGGTCCTCTCCCAACTCCCTCCTATGGCTGCAGCAAATATTTGATCACCTTCATCGATGACTACTCAAGGTATTGCTGGTTATTTTTCCTTAAGCAAAAATCTGAAGTCTTTAAATGTTTCAAAATTTTCAAGAGTATGGTTGAGAACTTCAGTGCGAAGGCCATGAAGGTTTTGAGGACTGATAATGGCAAGGATTATGTCAATAAAAATCTGCAGCAGCTCTGTCAAGAGCATGGCATTCAGATGCAACACTCAGTGCCCTACACACCACAACAAAATGGTGTTGCAGAGCGCGAAAATAGAGCACTGAAAGAGATGGAAACTTGCATGATGCAAGCAAAGGATTTGTATCCTAAATTGTGGGCTGAAGCTATGAATTGTGCAGCATATGTTCAGAACAGAGCACCACACAAATCATTGCAAGGAATTACTCCATTTGAAGCATGGATGGGCCACAAACCCAATGTTTCACATTTCAGAATTTTTGGCTCAAGGGCTTGGGACAGAATTCCACTGGAGAAGAGAAAGGCCTTGCAGCCCCAAAGCAAGGAGTCAATCATGGTTGGGTATGTAGAGGATTCCAAGGGCTACAAGCTATTTGATCCATCCACTCTCAAAACTTTCATCGAAAGAAGTGTCCAATTCGAAGAAGAAGAGTTTTTACAAGCTAGTGAACAAGGTGATGGGGAATGCACATATCCTCTTCTTGATGACGTTGTAAGTAGTGATTCTTCTTCTGATATTTCTAAAGATGATGTTGATATGGAATCTGATCATGTCCCTCCCTCAAGGCCCAAGTGGGCAGATAAAACAATTCAAAGTGCTGGAGATCTTGTGGGTGATCCCCAAGATGCTAGGAAAACTAGATCTCAATTTCACAATTCCTTTGCATGTGATAATTCTGATCTGAGTGAGGCATGTTATTTGATGGTTGGATCTGATCCAAAGTCATATTCAGAAGCATGTACAGACCCAAGGTGGCAATCATCCATGCAAGAAGAGATGAACTCACTCCATGAGAACAAAACTTGGGATTTGGTCCCTCTTCCTCCCAAGAGGAAACTAGTGCAATGCAAATGGGTTTATAGAACCAAAGTTGGATCTGATGGCTATGATCTGAAGTATAAGGCCAGGTTGGTGGCTAAGGGTTACTCTTAGGTCCAAGGAGTGGACTATACAGAGACATTTGCACCGGTGGAAAAGATGGACTCCGTAAGACTAGTTTTGGCCATTGGGGATTCCAAGCGATGGGAGGTTCATCACATGGATGTAAAAAGTGCCTTTCTTCATGGGGATCTGAATGAGGAGATATATATGCAGCAGCCTGAAGGTTTTATTTCTGATTATACACTTGTTTGCAGGTTGAAAAAGTCACTCTATGGGATCAAGCAAGCTCCTAGAGTATGGTATGCAAAAATGGACAATTTTCTGCTATCTTTGGGGTTTGAGAGGTGTAAGTCTGATCCAAATGTTTATATGTAGAATGTTAGTGATATGATATTGATTATTGTACTGTATGTTGATGATATTTTGATCACTGGTAGCTGCACCAAAGAACTTGACTCAGTTAAGAGAGCATTTCACAGTGCATTCTCCATGACCGATCTAGGATTGCTAAAACAATTTCTGGGTTTGGAGATAGACCAAACTGTGAGTGCGATTTCTATATGTCAGTCAAGGTATGCTTCAGATTTGCTGCAGAAATTTAAGACGGTTGAATGTAATTCTGCAAAATTTCCATTTCTTTCAGGAGTTAATCTAAATGAGTGGGGTTCTTCTCCACTAGTTGACAGCTCGTTGTATAGGCAGCTTGTTGGAAGCTTGCTATATCTTACTCATTCTAGACCAGATTTGCCATATGTTGTTGGGGCTGTTGCTAAGCACATGCAAGAACCTCATGAAGTACATTGGAAGGCAGCCAAGAGGAATCTTCATTATGTTCAGGGTACTAAGTCCTTTGGTATCCATTATGCTGTTGGTTCATCCCTTGAACTAGTAGGATTTACTGATTCTGATTGGGCTTGTGATTGTATTGATTGGAAATCAACTTCTAGTTATGTTTTTATGCTTGCACATGGACCTATTTGCTGGTCAAGCAAGAAACAACATACTATTTCCTTATCTTCAACTGAGGCTGAGTACAGGGGAGCAGTAAATGCAACCACAAAATGTGTTTGGTTGCAAGGTATTCTTGCAGAATTCAGGATTGTTTGTGATTCACCCACTATTCTTTGGTGTGATAATCAAAGTACAATCAAGTTTTCTACTGATCCAGTTCAGAGGCAAAGGACCAAGCACATAGAGATACACATGCATTACATTTGGGGTTTGGTGCATGACCAGACCATAACATTGCAGTATTGCCCTTCCAGTGAGCAAACTGCTGATATTTTCTCCAAGTGTTTTACTGAGAAGACCTTCACTCACCTTAGATATTTGATTGGGGTGAGTGATGCATGGTGATGATTGGTGTATTCTGATATATGCCACATGTCCATTTTAGAGGGGAGGTTTTATTTCCCATGTGGTTTTCCTCCTTACCTTGGTTACATGGACAAATAATTTTTATGATGTAAAAGGTGACTGGAGCCTAGTTGCCAAGGCCTTATTTTTGATATTTCACTAAGTCTAGCTTAAGGGGGGGTGTTAGAACATTATTACACCTATGTACATTAATCATTTATTAATTGATGGTTAATTAGTACCAAACAACTTAATAATTGCGTCCCCAAGTTGGTTAGTGAGTAAATGGTCATTTAGCTTGAACCAGTTGGCAATGTGGACAAAACTGAGCATTGTGCCAAGTCAAACTAGCTGTTGGGTGCGCCCTCCCAGTCATTTATTTCTTCCTACATGCCTAGGGCGCTCTTGATCCTTGTTTTGTGGGATTCTCTTTGACCAAGGGCGCACATGCTCAGAATGTGGACAAACTTGCCTCCTTTGCCCATTTTTAGCCAATTCTAGCTGCCTAACCTCTAACCAACCATATTATCCACATGTGTGAGGTCACATGGGCATGTCTAGTCATTCCCAGCATTCACATAGCAGCTTCGAACCAGTTTGGGATGGTTTGGGATATTTTGGTCAACCTAGGGGGGTTTGAGCTATTTCTAAGCTAGATCAGTGTGAACACTCCAGATGGATTCGAATTGTTTCAGATTTGTATAAAAGGATGTTCTTAACCGATTTTGAGGTTGGATTGTTAATAATATTTACATTATTCACCCATTTCATGTGTTATTGTTCTTCATTTTACAGATTTATGCTCATTATTGTAAATGTGTTGCAATCTTCTCACTAGTGAGGAATCCATAGTAGCTAGGTTCTGCTGTGATTCAGATTTTATAGACATGTTCAACAACCTCACAGTTTCGCGACATCGACATGCAACGTCGACATGCAACCAGTGACTGTCGAACTTCGACAGACTGTCTCTTAGTCTTCCAGACGACTGTAACGGTTGAACTGTTGAACCGTTCTAACTTCTTCTTTGTAATTGAACGTAACGAGAAGGAACCCAAGCGTCTCAGAATTCTACATAAGCATGTATAATATTGTAACATCAATCAATCTATCTATTTGCAAGTAATAGAGAAGAACAGTTCGCATTCCTACATATTGTCTGTACGTATTTGTGTTTATCTGTGTAGTGTAATCCTGATTTTGCTCATTCTTCTTCTTAAGCTTCCACCATAATATAGCCGACTCATCCAGTCGAACTGTTTTCCCCCTCGTGCTTCCTTGACATGACCTGGATCAAGGAAGTTGATTTTAAATCCATAGGAAAGGATAAGCATGATCATGAAAAATATTGATGTGATGAGTCAAATGATGAGGAATCAAACTTTGTCATGAAGCTGAAAAGAGGACGAGGTAAGTACAAGAACAAGTTACCCTTCAAATGCTTCAGATTTGGAGGAGTAGGTCATTATTCCTCGAAGTGTCCTTTCAAGTAAATGGATATAGTGACAATGATGATGAATCTAGTTCGTATAATCAGAAGACTGCACACTGAAACATAGACCTAAGAATAGAAGGAGGATTCCAAAACAAAGAATGAGTTTGTACACTGAAGAAGGAAGTAATGCATCTGAAGGAAGTAACTGCAACAAAGATCCTAAATAAGTACTCTTCATGGCCCATGTAGTAGAAGAGAGCAAAGAAAAAAGTAAGAGGACCAGTTCGAAGAATAGTTGAGTTGCGAAAAGAAAGCCGATATCACTAAATAAGTATTTCTTCAGTGGATCGTTCAAAACACCTCCAAATCCAGCCGCACCTCCAAAACATGTTGTATTCGTCAAGACTGATAGTCATTATGATGATGAATACATTGTAGACATTGAATGGGAAGGTGAATTGATTAGTGCCTTGGATGAGTTAAAGAAGTCAAAGAAGAAGAATAAACTCTTGAAGGATCAATTGTCAAAGTATGAAGAACATGACAGACCATCCGTTGACACATATATCTGTGAAAAAATAACTAGCTATGAGATTCAGCTAAGTTGCACACAAGAAAAGGTTCAAGTACTTGAGAAAGAGAAATCTGCATTAAGAGCCTCACTCGAGGAATTGGCGCATAAAATCAGGATGATGAAAAATCAACTTGAAGAAAAGGATAAAGATACATCTCGTCTAGAGGACACGCTGTTTGAGATAAAGGGAAATAAACAAGTTGCAAGTAGTGACCCTATCTGCGCACAATCAGAAAGTGACAAAGAAATTTGAAGATGAAGTGCAGAACAAGTTAAAAGACATCGCAACAATACTAAACAAGATTTGAAGGTTCAAAGACCACCAGAAGACAAAACAAGTCTTGGTTATGTAAAGACACCAAGGAAGGTCTACGATAGAAACCATTTGCCCAAATCATGATAATGCCTTCATGTATGATAAATCCTTCAGCTATAACTCTTTTCAATATACCAATTGAAGAAGGATCAATAGGGTGAAGTGCACAAGATGCAATCGTTTTGGCCATGTTGCAAAATATTATCAAACTGTGAGATGTTATGCATGCGATGGTTTAAGTTGGACACAAGGCCATATGCTGTAAAAAAATAGTAAGTTATCAAGATGAATATTGGTTGCACAAAAACTATCACACTTAAAGAGACTTTAGTGGAAAATCTCTGGAACAAAATCAAAATAGAAGTGCGCACAACAAGTCTTGGGTAAGGAAATCTCCTCAGAAGTGCACTGAAGATGCAGACAATCCAGGTGCATCTAATGTAGCTAGCAATTGCTTCCTCTTTGGCTAGTCTCATAAGGACTATGGGAGACCGTTGAGTTCAACACAATGCATCTTAAGGAATTCAAGGGGATGTTAGTTAGGTGTGTTTTTATGAATGCGTGATGTTAGTCAGAATGTGTTTGAGGTTTGAATGTGTTCATTATGTTAAGTTCATAATATCACAGAAAAAGGGAAATGCATGCATACATTAAGTGGATGTATATTTACTTTGCATATGATATATTACAGAACATAGAGTATTAGATTCAATTTAGTAGAAAAATATTTACATGAAGAATCAAACATTGCTGAAAGACATGAGATTGCACAAAATTGATCTTTTCATTATATTCAAAATTGGGCATGATTACAAAGTTGCATGAGTCATGAATCCATGCAGAATCCAAGAATAGCATATACAAGGAAGAAGGTAAATGAGCAAAATTGAGAAAATGCTGAAGCATTCTACAGTCGCAGTTTGAGATCAAGCTCCATATCTGACTGGTTCGCAAGACGTAACTACAAATCCACTAGAACCAGTGCTGTATTTTCAGAAGCAGGACGCAGTGGAAGAAGCCGCAGAATGGCGGACGATGATGGTTCAGCATGCTGAGGCCAAAGACGAGATAATTCATCCAGAATTTGTTGCTTCCGACTCTCCAAATTATCAACCTGAAGAGTCAAAAGGATCAGTTTCATAGAATGTCTATGGTTCACCTGTGACTTAGAGTATTGTTGAAGAATTTTGTTTTCCTGCATTCGATGCTGCCAGGAATCCACATCAGTTCTCAAACGTGAAAAATCAGACTATTGATTCTGGATGACATGATGAAAATTCTCAAGGGAATTTTTTATTCTATGATAGAAGGAGGCTATTGGAAGGAAAAAGGAGAATCAAAGGAAGGATCAGACAACAATGCAACATAGAAATGAAAGGATGCAAGAATTAATGAACCATGCATTGTTCATAGAAATCTTATATAGTTGATTGAAATATGTTCGCATGTATGGAATTAAATTGATGAGAAATGTATTCAATGTCGCACAAGACGAAGAAGGTGGTGGAGTCACCAAAATTAAATGTTGGATTTAATGAATTTTTTTGGAAACAATATGAAGAGACAAAAATTCAATTCATTGCACCATATGATGAAGAATGTTGCCTCAAAAGGTTCAAGTACGGAGGTGACACATCACTATTGCCGCACGGACTGTGTGTCATGTCCGCTTTTATGCCGAGTTGGTCAATAAATGAAAAGTGTGCCATATATTTGGTTGTCTTGGAAAAGGATGCGACAAGGCCCTGTGATAGTGTAGTAAATGAGACATATGAAGTAGTCAGGCACATGAAGTGTAATGCAAAACCAATAGAAGACTGAATTCAACACTACACAGTTGAGAAGTAAGGAAGTATGTATGGATCACTGCACAAGGAATGATGAAGTATTGTGATTGGAACAAAATATCAATATGAAGGAACAAAGAAACATCTATATCATGAAGGAAATCAAAGATAATTATGAAAAGATACCTATACAAAAGTTCTACAAAGAAACAAAGCATAAAGATAGGGGGAGCTATCCCTGAAAATAGTTAAGGATGAGGCCAGCGCAAAACAGACAGAAGAATGCACAGTGCGCAAATAAAGACACCTCTTTTCCATTGATGTCAAAGGGGGAGATATGCATGAAGATGAGGCATAAAATGCACGTCATGAAGTTGACATGAAGTTGAAGAGAGATGCGTGAATTCAACAAAACAACATGAAAGGGGGAGAAATGCAAGAAACAAATAATATAGCATTAAGCTATAATAGACGTGAAAGAGCGTGAAGTAGATCACTTGAATAAATGACATGAAGATGACTGACCGCATGGTCTGCGAAGAAGTAACATAAAGCAACATGGTTCACATAGAAGTAGCAGAAGAAAAAATAGTAGAAGGCGCAGTAGACAACAACCCAAAGAACTAAGGGGGAGCATATACACAGGGGAAGCACTGCGACCAAGTCCAGATGAAGCATATAGTCCAAAGAAGATCAGGAACAACTTCATAAGGTATTGACATCAATTCCAAAGGGGGATATTGTAGAAATTTGGTTGTCATTGATTTCAAATAATGTCAAAGAGGATGCCAATTGATTCAGTATGAGTGATTGATATCAACTGATGTCAAAGTGGATACAACATTCCTACAATAGTGTGAAGAAATATATGGAAGCCACTTTGCAGAAGTATATGCACAAGATAAAGAAGAACATGAATACGAGAAGTATATGCACAAGACGGTGAAGGTGATAGAAATGGATGTTATTTTAATGAAGTATATCCAGAAGTGCATTCAGTCTGAAGAAGTGTGTCCAAGGATACATCATGTATGATGAATTTGAATAAATACATAAGGAAGATACATCATGTATGATGAATTTGAATAAATACATAAGGAAGATACATCATGTAGATCCAATTCAAAGAAGAACACAAGTAATGTATCCTTTTGCATGTGGTCCTTACGCAGATATCAAGTCCACCAAGTCATACTCTCTCCTTGTAGCAATCAAAGGAGTTGGTTGGACAGTGGTACAGGTGCACAAGAAACCAAGGTGTTGGTTGGAAAATGGTACATGTGCACAAGTAGCCAAGGAGTTGGTTGAACAAATAGTACGAGTGCGCAAGCAAGTGTAAGCATTGCTTGGTTGATGGTCGGAAGTGCGAATGCAGTAAGAACCAACAAATGGCCGGACAATCCTGAAAGCACAAAATCCTATCCAATTAGAAGAGGATTTTAGTTAATGGAATGCACACAAATTCCTAGAAAGGTACATCTATTGAAGCAAGTCTATGACAAGTGATGACAAGGAAAAGGTCATAATCCCACCAAGTAGAAGTTTGAATATGCGCAAAATCCTCAAAGAATTAATATTGCAAGGGCACAATATCCACAAGGGATGGTAGGTTATAGACTCATCAAGATGAAGATTACGACTGCGAACATACCTCAAAGGCTATGATACATCGAGGGTGTAGAGGTATACCACCAAGGTGCAAAGTCCCACTATGTTGTGGACCATGAAAGCGCTTGACACCTAACAGATGACACATCAATAGCACAAAATATTATATGTGGCATATGCACAATCCATGAAGTATGGAAGAAGGGATGCCACGACCAACTTGTGAACATACAATCCATGTAGGACATGTATAAATAGAGATGCAAGTTGGAGAATTGGAGGTTTATGGAGAGAGCATAAGAGCTTCAAGTGTTTGTTCAATTTTGATATTTGGGGCATCAAAGGGTTCGAGGACAGAAAAATATGATCTAGCGAGGAGCCGAATGTGCACATGTAGTTGAACGAAGTTTTGATGGTGCACATAAAGATGCTATAGATCCGTGACGGATGCGCAAGTACTGAAAGGAAGAAATACTGAAGTATGCACAAGTGCTTGATGTTTCGAAGTACATTATTACAGTCAGCATGCCGTTAGTCACAGATGTTGTAAATACAAAATCCCAGATATAGAACCAAATTTTATCAGATAATGCATAGATGTATTGTTGATTCATATGAACAGAAGTGAAAGTGTGCGAAGTTGAGAAGACCATTTGATGTGTGGTGATAGAACAACAACAGGATCCAACATGCGCATCATGATGTAGATGATTTGAGACAAGTGCGTTAAAAGGAACAGACGAATCATTTGATGCACAGGATGTCGCCGATTGTCTAAGAAACTGTATCACTTAAACATAATGACCCACTAGTAAGTGGATAGTTCCATCTGTTACTAGTGCTTTATTTTAGAACAAAAATTTATCAATTGAAAGCACAGTATCAACTGGTCATGGTAGTCACGAAAGTAGCAGAATAATGAGATAATCAGTGATGTGGACTGCAGTATTAGTGAGCACACAAAACATTAAGTAAGTCATCAGTAGAAGTGTGATTTGAGAGGAATGAAAATTCAAGTGATTTATGAATCTTAGTGATAGAGTATCGACTGCATACAAAGGTAGTGCACAACAAACCTATTATCAGAATATCAGAAGGGTGCAAGAGGTTGAATTTCAATAGAATCATACATTGGACATCAGGGCTGTTGGACTGGGCAAGGAGATAAGGAGTTGGATCCTTTAGGTTGGTGCTTGTAAAACAAAAAGGAAGTATGGAAGAAGGGATTCCACGACCAACTTGTGAACATACAATCCATGTAGGATATGTATAAATAGAGATGCAAGTTGGATAATTGAAGTAATATTGATGGCAAGAGCATAAGAGATTCAATTGTTTGTTGAAGTTTGATATTCAGGGCATCAAAGGGATTGAGGATAGAACAATATGATCTAGCAAGGATCCGAATGCACACATGTAGCTGAACGAAGTTTTGATGGTGCACATAAAGATGTTATAGATCTGTGATGGATGCGCAAGTACGAAAAGGAAGAAATAATGAATTATGTGTAAGTGCTTGATGTTTCGAAGGACAAAATTACAGTCAGCATGCCATTAGTCACAAATGTTGTAAATACAAAAGAGTAGGGATAGAACCAAATTTTATCAGATAATGCATAGATGTCTTGCTGATGCATATGAACGAATGTGAAAGTGTGCGAAGTGAAAAGACCATCTGATGCATGATGACAGAACAACAACAAGATCCAACATGCACATCATGATGTAGATGATCCGAGACAAGTGCATTAAAAGGAATGGATGAATCATTTGATGCACAGGATGTCGCCGATTGTATAAGAAACTGTAGCACTTAAACATAACGGACCCATTAGTAAGTGCACAGTTCCACCTATTATTAATGCTTTATTAACAACAAATTATCAATTGAAAGAACAATATCAGCTTGTCATTGCAGTCACAAAAGTAGCCGAATAATGAGATAATCAGTGATGCACACTGCAGTATCAAAGAGCACACATTACATGAAGTAAGTCATCAGTAGAAATGTGATTTGAGAGGAATGGGAATTCAAGTGATGTATGCAGCTCGATGATAGAGTATCGACTGCATACGGAGGTAGCGCACAACAAACCTATCATTAGAAGATCAGAAGGGTGCGGGAGGGTGAATTTCAACATAATCATACATTGGAAATCAGGGCAGTTGGACGGGGCAATGAGATAGTGTGTTGGAGCTTCCTTCAGGTTTGTGCTTATAAAACAACAAGGAGACAGGGGGTCGGTGCCTCCTTCCAGTTGGTGCTGGAGAAACACAGGGAGTTGTAGCTTCCTTAAGGTTGGAGCTTGTAAAACCAGGGGGTTGGTACCTCCTTCTAGTCGATGTTGGTACACACAAGAAGTTGGTGCTTCCTTGAAAGTATTCATTCTCATTATAAAGAAGCATTTTGTGGTTTTCTCCCATTTGGGTTTCCACATAAAAATATCGTGTGTTATGTGTTGTTTATGTTGGTGCATATATGTGTGGATGTTTATTTACTTATGCATAAATGAAGATAAAGATTAACTAAAGGCTAATCTGTTAAAGAAGTTAAAAACTGCTGATAACTGCACTAAGACTGATTCACCCCCTTCTCAGTATTAAATAAATTACAACAATTGATATCAGAGTGAGGTTCTTTAGTAACAGACTAACATCTGGAAGATAGATCATTGCGCAGAAATGGATAAGCAGGAAGTCATTTCCACCAACAGAGCACCAAGATTTGATGGCACCAATTATATTTTCTGGAAGGTACGTATGGAACTTGATTTGAAATGTTGGGAGAATATGTTTGGAAATCTATCGTCGAAGGTTATGATGTCCCAACAGTTGTACCAGTTAATCCAGCGCAAAGGAGAATCTATGAAAGCAATGATAGAGCTAGAAATGCTCTGCTATGTGGCTTGATGGGTGATGAATTCATCGAAGTTATTCACTACACATCAGCTAAGGAAGTTTGGGACAAAATTAGAGGTACATATAAAGGAGACAATAAGGTAAAGAAAGCAAAGCTGCAAACTACTCTAGGTAGTTTGAGTCTCTAAGAATGAAAGGTGAAGAGAACATTACATATTACTTCTTAAGAGTAGATGAGATAGTTAATGCTATCCAGAGTCTTGGGGTCACTCTGGATGAAGAATAAATGGTACAAAATATATTGAGAACTCTGCCTCAAAGATTCGATGCGAAAGTGCCTATGCTAGAATATAGAGAAAATATTGAAGGCTTGACGTAGGATGAGCTTCAGGGTAGTTCATCTAGCATATGGATGAACGAATGAACCCATTCCTTCTTCGGTCTCATTCCCCATGTGATTTGACACTCTCCCAGATGATCCCTTGGATCACCCCTTCCATTGTACTTCTTTCCGTAGTAGCATTCCTTCTCCCCAAATATGACTTCCATCAACTGTTGACATAGTTGCCATCTTGTGATTGATGACTTGTGCGCTGCCCACCACCTTGCAGAAGTAGCCTTTTGTGTTTCTTCTAACGCCAGCAGTCGTTTTGGTTCTAATACCTTTTCTTCGAATTTGATGATGAAGATAGACAAATTAGGTAATCCTTCATATGTCGACAGATTGCATACCTCCATTGCTACCCATCTCAACGACTAAGTGATTCGTGCGCACTTTATGAAAAAAACCTCGTGCAATCGATTTTGCCAGTTTTCTAGCACCTTGTCGGAGTCTAACGATGATGAACTAACACTTTTCCACCCCATTTCCCCGTCGGAGGTGGGATTGATGTAATCCTACGAAATGTTGTAGACATTGTCCCATCCTTCTGTAAGTTCATCCCTCATTGGTTCGACATATCTTTTCCCTTCTATTGGGTCAAGCAATGCGATGACCCTCATATCATGATTTTCAAAAGACATTGTCCTCTTCTTAAAATTGATGAAATCCTGATTCTCCATTTCCCACTCTATTCCCAACAACACCGGGTATGGGACTGTGTTTTCAACCATCCCTATGTCATCGAAGTTTGCATAAGTATTCAGTCCTTCTACTTTGATAGGAATACAATATAATCAAAAAATTGGTGTGACCTTGCTCTGATTTGGAAATCGAAGCTGCACAAGGGACCATACCAATTGCGGATTCCCTAGTATCCCCAAAAATATGCAACACTGTCACCAGTTTATGACACACACCATACCTCCTCCCACTAATGCTACTTATATCATTTCCCATGTTTTCTTAGTCAGGATGTTTACGCCCGATCCTAAGTCCAAAATGATAGAATCTACATCATATTCACCAATATGGGTGTTCATCCTCATCTCCCTCCCCGTCTCCTTCTTGTGCAATCAGTTCACTATTCAATCCTGTTGTCCTCCCTCCTATCGATACAAGAGTCCTATTGATACAAGAGATGGGATATCTCTGTCAAGGCATCTTGATCCTTTGCTAATGTCAAGCAACTTTCCATAAAATATGTCAGAGTACTGCTCTTCCTTGGTGACCTCTACAAATTCGTCGTATAAAAAATTGAAGGCATCTAATAGAAAGGCTCTTTCTGACCTATAGGAGGTGACTTCCCAATGTTCTTGATCATTTCATCTTGAGCTTCCAAAAAGACTTCTTTTTCTCCCTTGATGTTAAATCGCACCTTCTTCCGAGTTGTAGGTCGAACACTAGGCAGTGGCCTATATTCTCCTATCGCACTCCTCCTCTGGTTACCATTACGACATTTACTAATTGACTTTTGATCTCAACTGGGATCTTCTGTACGTTTAGATTTAGATTCTGGTTCTGATTTACATTAGGATTCGGTTGTGGCTGTGGTGCTTTCTTAGTCTGCCACTTCGCAATAAACTGAGGACAATCTTCGACATTGTGGTCCACTGCACTGCAATAGGTACATTGCGGAGTAGGATTCGGGAAATCTCTCTGATAATGTAAAATATGGCCACAGTTATAGCATGTAACCGGTCCTCGACCTCGACCAAAATTTCCTCCTCGCTGAAATCCTCCATCATGACCTCCTTTGAATCCTACTCTGAATCCACCTCATCGCTGATTGTACTACTGCTGATTATATTGCGGTGGTTGGTATAGCGGTTGGTTATATTTGGGTGGTGGTTGGTTATACTGTGGCTGTGGTTGTGGTTGATTATACTGTGGTTGCAGTGGATTGTAATGCTGTTGCGGTTGTACTAGAGGTTTCTTCTCGCCCTTCATAAAAAATGTATCCACAGTTCTTTCTTGGAGGAAATCATATACTCTACAATCCTTCTCCTCATGACCGATCGATCGTCATAAGTTATAAAAATGGTTAGCCGACTTCGACATAATATTCTGTAAGTACACACATTATTCTGAGTGATGTCCCCTCATTTGAAAAATTTGACACCAGGGCATTCCTCCTTGAATGAGTGGGTTTGGTGCGCCAAATTGTAAATAATCACGGAATTCATAACACTGATCCTTATGGTGTCCTTCAAACTGGCATCGACTGCACCATATTTCTTCGTGAGATTCCTTCCCCTTGATATCCTATAGTTGGATAGTCAATTTAGCTAGCTATGCTTGGATCTGGTTCATGCCAACCCCTGTTTCGCCAATCGATGAATCCTTGAGCTTCATCGGAATTTACAATGCCTCCACCTAGGATACAACCTTTTGCTGCATCAGTGGCATCCGAATGTGCGGTATCAATCCTGCAATAACCCATTCTTTAGGCTACATGTCTCTCATCCCAAAAATTACTTTGGCCATCAGAATCTTGTACTTCTGATCAAATTCCCATACCGATTCATTAGGAAATTGCTTTATTTCCTTCACCTTTGTGATATACTGTGATTCCAATTTCAGTTTCCTAAATTCGTCGATCAATCCTGCTCTGATTTTTGCCAAGGTTTTCTGCGGACTCCATGTAGGTACTTGTACAAAATTCATAAACCAATCCAGTGCACAACCCCTAAAGGTCGTTGCAATTGTCCTTTCTTAATATCATCATCCTGGAATTGTTTCACTGTCCACACCACTTCACATAAGAACTGGTATTTTTTAGGATCCTTGGTCCCATTACCCTGAAAAGAAGGCATCTTTATGTCGTCGCCTCCCATCCTTGGTTTTATACTGGTGTTGGTATATCTGCTACTCTTACTACCATTCTGAAGCGCAGGACAACCCTTCGAAGAGCTTATATTTCTTCTTCTGAAGTTTGGCTCAGTGCACGAGGTTGTGGGTATGTTGTAGACTTGGGTTTGTCCTTGTTAGAACAGTAACCACACTTAGTACCATAATCCATAAATTTTTTGATTTCCCATGTGCTTAATTAAACCATGTTTTGGATTAAGTGACTATAGTTGGTCAAAAACCCACTTTTACAGTGTTCACACCCACTTCCAAGCAAACCAGTTCACCCAGCCTCCAGTTTTGTCCACAAGTGCGCCCTCATTTATTGCTGGTGTGCCCTCTCTCCTTGTTTTGGGGAATTTTAGTTGACCAAGGGCGCTAGGGTGGATTTTTGCCCTTTTTTGGCTAGATTTGGAGCATTTAATGCTCCCTTGGGCCCCCAAACCTCCTCTACTTGCTCACCCATGCCTGCCTTGAGCTCATTATTGATCCAGCATGCTTCAGCCACCTCACCACCAGAATTCGTGGCTGTTTGGGATGATTGGGATTGAGTTGGACCCACCTAGGGGGGATTGAGGCCAATTTGGCATTGATGACTTGTACACTCAGCTTGATCCACCTAATGCTCTCGATTTTCTCATGGATGTAATAAAAACCTGTTACTAACATTTTCACATGTTAGACAGTTAGTTAATCAAAGATTTGAGCATACATTGTGTGTAAATTTATCATCTTTTTTAAAATTTTCCACTGTTTTTGCAAATTAATTCGATTTTGTGAGGTTCTCCATAGCTCCTCGATCTTCTGTGATCAAAATACTCACATGGTATCAGAGCCATCGTGGAGTTAGTGAGTTGCAGGCCAACATTGAGCGTTGAACTGCATTCTAGAGAGGATTTCCAGACAAAAATTGAGTGTTTTTTGCAGGTGTTTCAGTAGTTTTCTCACCATCAACGCAGCAGTCATGGAAGAAAACCAAATGTTGCTCACACCCTTCAATTTTTTTGATTGGAAGGCTGAGATGGTCATCAAGCTGAGATCTAAGGGTCTCTATAGAGTGACCATGGGCACAGAAGTGGAGCCAAATTCTGCTGTGGAGAAAGCAAAGTACTACAATCGACTTGATGAAGCTTATGGATTGCTATGCCTGAGCATTTCAAGGGAACTCTTGTTTCATACAGACAGTTTGACAACTCCCAATGAAGTATGGGTGAAGCTAGAATCACTCTTTGGGAAAACTGATGAACTGAGAGGCCACCAGCTTGAAAACGAGCTCATTAGCTTGAGCCCAGCGCATTTTGAAACCATCCAGGAGTTCTTCACGAAATTCAAGTCACTGGTGCTTCAACTGCAACAATGTGGAATTGTTAAGAAGGAGGAACAACTGATTCTGTCCATCCTTTCGAAGCTAGGCCCAGAGTTTTCAGTATTTGTTAGCACATTTCACTCAGCCAAAATGACCCTTCGAAATTGGCAAATGCCATCACTAGCTACCTTCATGGAGTGTCTCACTCAGGAGCAGGATAAACTAGTTCAGATGGGCACCATAAAATCAAAGGACCAAGCATTGGCAATGGGTGTTTCAAATGCAAGCAAAGGGAAGCAGAAAGCCAAGAATTCGAAGCAGCAAGAGAAGAGAAAGTTTGACAAGACCAAGTCTGCAGATGGGGGTTCGAATCTGTCAAAGGAGAAGGACAAGAAGGGAAAGGAAAAGACCAAATGCACCTATTGTCATAGGGGATGGCATCCAGAGAGCTCATGTATGAAGAAAACCATTGACTCAATGGCGCAGCTGCTGGAGAAGAACAACATCCCAGTCCCTGAGGGCGCAAGGAAGAAGGAGAGCACCTCAAACCCTGACAATAAGGAGAAGTGTCATGCTTTGGTAGCAGGTACTTCGAATCCCTCTTCCTTCATCATTGATTCAGGAGCTTCCAGACATATGGTTTCATCCAGAGAGCTCTTCTCCTCTATGCATTCGAATGGTGGCCCAACAGTTCGAATGGGAGATGATTCAGAAATCCAGACCAAGGGGATTGGTAGGATTGACATGGAGCATGGCTATTTCAGTGATGTGCTCTATGTACCTTCATTGGCTGCAAATTTGCTATCAGTCTATCAAATGACTCATACAGGAGAAGCCAAGAGAGTGACATTCACTCCAGATTTGGTAGAAATCTCAGAAATTTCCTCAAATCAAGTTGTGGCAGTAGGGTATGCAGATCATGATGAGAGAATGTACAAATTATCAAATTTCATTCCAAATTCTAGTGACCATGCTCTTGTCTCTCATGCCAACGAGACCTCCAAGTTGTGGCATGAAAGATTTGGCCACATGAACTACAAATACCTCCAGCAATTGCACAAGGACGAGATGGTGGAAGGGCTTCCATAAATCAGATCATCAAATGGTGCATGCATTGGGTGTGTAGTTGGAAAGCATCCTGAGCGCAGCTATGAGAAGGGAATGGCAAGGAGAGCCACTCAACCACTTGGATTGGTACATTCAGACCTCATTGGTCCTCTTCCCACTCCATCATATGGTGGATCAAGGTATGTACTTACATTCATAGATGACTACTCTCGATTCTGTTGGGTTTACTTCCTTAAATTGAATTCAGAAGTGTTTGAGAAACTGAAGATTTGGAAAGCCCTAGTGGAGAACCATAGTGGTCATAAGATAAAGATCCTTAGGACTGATAATGGAAAGGAATATGTGAATAATAACATTCAGCACCTTTGTGAGGAATGTGGCATCCAAATGCAACATTCAATCCCCTACACACCTCAGCAAAATGGTGTGGCAGAGAGGAAAAATAGATCTCTCAAGGAGATGGCTACTTGCATGATTGAGGCTAGGGATCTAAGCCCTAAGCTATGGGCTGAAGCCATCAATTATGCTGCTCATATTCAGAACAGAGCCTTTCACAAATCAGTCAAAGGAAAAACCCCCTATGAGGCATGGTTTGGCCAAAAACCAAATGTGTCAAATTTCAGGATTTTTGGGTCTAGAGCATGGGCTCGAATTCCATCAGAAAAGAGGAAGGCTTTGGAGCCACAAAGCAGGGAATGTATCATGGTTGGATATGGTGAGGACACAAAGGGATACAAGCTCTTTGACACATCCACACTCAAAACTTTCATTGAGAGAAGTGTGCAATTCGAAGAAGAACCAATTCCAGATTTTGAGCTTGCACCGGGGGAAAGCTCCTCTCCTCCACACCTTAATGAGATTAGTGATGATTCCACCTCTGATTTTTCTGATATTGCTGAAGATGACATGGCTGAAGATGACATTTCTGTACATGAGTCACCATCAAGGCCCAAGTGGGCTGAAAAAATCATAGAAGCCGCAGGTGAATTGGCAGGCAATCCCCAAGAGCCTAGGAAGACTAGATCCCAAACAATGAATGCTTCCTTTGCAAATGAGAGTGAGCTTGCTGATCACTGTTATATGATGATTGGATCTGATCCAACATCATATCAGGAAGCTCATCATGATCCAAGGTGGAGGGCAGCAATGCAAGAAGAATTCCAGTCTCTCAAAGAGAACAAAACATGGGATTTGGTGCCTCTTCCTCCCAAGAGGAAACTTGTGCAATGTAAGTGGATTTTTCGAACCAAACCTGTTGCTGATGGTTCTGATCTGAAGTATAAGGCTAGGTTAGTGGCTAAGGGCTACTCACAAATCCATGGTGTGGATTATACAGAGACCTTTGCACCGGTTGCAAAGATGGACTCAATTAGACTAGCTCTAGCCATGGCAGCTAGTAAAGGTTGGGAAGTTCACCACATGGATGTCAAAAGTGCATTCTTGCATGGTGAGCTACAGGAAGAGATATATATGCAGCAGCCTGAAGGATTCCAAGAGGATCCCACACTTGTATGCAGGTTGAAGAAGTCACTCTATGGACTCAAGCAAGCCCCCAGGGCTTGGTATGCCAAAATGGATGCCTTTTTGCTCTCAATTGGTTTCTGTCGATGCAAGTCTGATCCAAATGTTTATTTGCAGCATTGTGATGATAATTTGCAGGTCATTGTACTGTATGTTGATGATCTCTTAATTACAGGGAGCTGCACCAAACAAATTGGCTCAATTAAAGCTTCTTTGCACAGTGAATTTGCCATGAGCGACCTAGGATTGCTAAGGCAATTTTTGGGTTTGGAAATTGAGCAATCTGAGAGAGGTATATTGCTGAGTCAATATAAGTATGCTTCAGACCTGTTATTCAAGTTCAAAATGGCTGAATGTAAGGCAGCCAAGTGCCCATTCCTTTCAGGCATAAAACTAGGTGAATTTGAAGACTCTCCGGTGGTGGATTGCACTCTCTATAGGCAGCTAGTCGGAAGTTTGCTGTACCTTACACATACAAGACCTGATTTGTCTTATGATGTAAGTGATGTAGAAAGGTATATGCAGCAGCCACATGAGATCCATTGGAAGGCAGCCAAAAGGATCCTTCATTATGTCCAAGGAACAAAGAACTTCGGGGTACACTATGCAGCTGGTTCTTCACTTCAACAAGCTGGATTTTCTGATTCCGATTGGGCAGGAGATCCCATCGATAGAAAGTCCACTTCAGGTTTTGTGTTTATGTTTGCTGAAGGTCCCATTTGCTGGTCAAGTAAGAAACAGCACACAATTTCTCTTTCATCAGCAGAGGCCGAGTACAGGGCAGCAGTGAACGTAGCCACACAGTGTGTTTGGTTGCAAGGCATTCTTCGGGAGTTTGGTGTTGCTATTGATTCTCCAACCAATATTTGGGTGGATAATCAAAGTGCCATCAAGATATCTACTGATCCAGTACAGAGGCAAAGAACAAAGCACATTGAGATCCACATGCATTACATTCGGGGCTTGGTGCATGACAGGGTGATTTCACTGCAGTATTGCCCATCCACCGAGCAAACTGCAGATATTTTCACCAAGTGCTTTACAGAGAAGACCTTCACTCACTTGAGAGCTTTGCTTGGAGTGAGTGATGGATGGTGATTGCTGCAATTTAATTGCAGGTTCAGCCCCATGTCCATTTTTGAGGGAAGTTTTTATCCCATGAGGTTTTACTTCTTTTCCTCGGTTCATATGGACAAATAAAATTTCTGTTGTATTGAGGTGACTTGAGCCTTTGTTGCCAAGGCCTCCCACTCATCTTTCATGAGATGTACAAAGTTATGGTTAAGGGGGGGTGTTAGAACAGTAACCACACTTAGTACCATAATCCATAAATTTTTTGATTGCCCATGTGCTTAATTAAACCATGTTTTGGATTAAGTGACTATAGTTGGTCAAAAACCCACTTTTAGAGTGTTCACACCCACTTCCAAGCAAACCAGTTCACCCAGCCTCCAGTTTTGTCCACAAGTGCGCCCTCATTTATTGCTGGTGCGCCCTCTCTCCTTGTTTTGGGGAATTTTAGTTGACCAAGGGTGCTAGGGTGGATTTTTGCCCTTTTTTGGCTAGATTTGGAGCATTTAATGCTCCCTTGGGCCCCCAAACCTCCTCTACTTGCTCACCCACGCCTGCCTTGAGCTCATTATTGATCCAGTATGCTTCAGCCACCTCACCACCAGAATTCGTGGCTGTTTGGGATGATTGGGATTGAGTTGGACCCACCTAGGGGGGATTGAGGCCAATTTGGCATTGATGACTTGTACACTCAGCTTGAGCCACCTAATGCTCTCGATTTTCTCATGGATGTAATAAAAACCTGTTACTAACATTTTCACATGTTAGACAGTCAGTTAATCAAAGATTTGAGCATACATTGTGTGTAAATTTATCATCTTTTTTAAATTTTTCCACTGTTTTTGCAAATTAATTCGATTTTGTGAGGTTCTCCACAGCTCCTCGATCTTCTGTGATCAAAATACTCATAGTCCTTCCTCAGGTTCAGGGGTATCTTAGTTCTTCTCTTTGTCATAGTAGGGTCTCTTAGTCCCTTGTGGTCCCTTTTCGCAGTTCTTTGTTCCGCTCGCGCTAGGAGACTCTCTATCTATTGTTAAATTTTGAACATTAATTCACAATACTCTAGGATATTCACTGAGAGAATAACTTACACAGTATATCAATGCATAACAATCACAATAAGCATGACAAGCATCACAAGAATCAAAAGCATGAGAGACAAGAGACACAAAGTTTCCGTGGGGAAAACCCTAAGGTGAAAAACCCCACAACTTCCTCAGAGATAGAGAGAGCAATGGCTCAACCAAAGTACAACCAAAATACACTTGAGATAGTCTCCTAGAAGCAGATGATCCTCCTCCTCACTAGTGCGCCACTTTCTGAGTGAGAGAGATATAACTTTCCGAATGATCTAAATAGAGATCTCCTGATCTCTATTTATACTAACCTATTTGCCTAGTGACCTTATGGGGCCGACTTGTCTAGCTAGGTACATCCACAATATAATATATATATTTCAGGGCCGACCCCACACATGGTGGTCTAATAACCCATCGACAAGTATACACACTTGCGACACTTGTCAATCCACATGACGACACTTCCTTATAGAGGAATAACACATCTCTAGTAAGGGTACAATAAATATATATGAAATACATAGATGAAATACATTCCGAAGTTACATATACATCAACACTCCCTCTTAACTAGGAAGGTATTTCTCGACACAGATCTGCTAGACAAGTCTTCTTCTCGGGATCATCGTCATTGATGCATCATCATCATCATCATCACTGCTGCTGCTATCTCAACCAATCTCTTACTCTACTCGTCATAGGAAGTTCTAAAGAGCTAGTCCTTTTTGATACTGGATGTAGGCCCGCCACCTGCAGGTCTTCGTCATCACTGGCCATACTGTGGAAATATCAGGACTTATTATGTGCGTCACAAAACCTTAAAAGAGTCTCTTGACTAGCAAGAACTTTAAAGAGCATCTGAGGCCTTTTTCATCTTGTCCAGATCTACAGGACTTATTACATGTGACCCCACCACAAAACCTCGAAAGAGAATCCCAGGACTGATTACGAGCACAAGGCTCAACCTATCGGATCTCCCAGGGCACAAATTACATGTGGTCACCATAAAACCTCGAAAGAGCATCCCAGGACTGATTACGAGCACAAGGCTCAATCTATCAGATCTCCCAGGGCACAAATTAAATGTGGTCATGGAAAAACCTTGAAAGAGCATCCCAGGACTGATTACGAGCACACGGCTCAACCTATCGGATCTCTGAGGGCACAAATTACATGCCATATGACAAAACCTCGAAAGAGCATCTGCCAGATATCCCAGGGCACAGATTACATGCCATAGGAAAAACCTCGAAAGACTATCTGCAGATCTCCCAAGGCACAAATTATATGTCCTCCCAAGCAAAACCTCGAGAAAGCATTTGCCAGGTATCCCAGGTTACAAATTACATGCCGTAGGAAAAACCTCGAAAGACTATCAGCAAATCTCCCAGGGCACAAATTACATGCTTATCTGCACAACCTGTTCCACGGCCACAGAGTATCAACCTGATACTCACCATACATCATCCTGATGTACACATGATCATCTTGATCATCATCACTGCAACATCCTGCTGCATGTCATCTGGAGCAACATCCTGAAGCTCATAATCCATGATCATCTTGATCATACAATGCATCTACCTGATGCATACTAAGTATCTACCTGATACATATCATCATACATGATCCACCTGATCATACAGTGTATCCACCTAATACAAATACAAATACAAATACATGATACATATCATCATACATGATCCACCAGATCATACAATGTATCCACCTGATACATATACAGATACATGGTCTAAGCATCCAACATGATGCATATACAAAATACATACAAATGATCTTACTGATCATATCCAACATCCAACATGATGCGTACATACATATAAATGATCCAACTGATCATATCCAGCATCCAACATGATGCATACATACATACATATAAAAATGATCCAACTGATCATACCAAAACATCATCCTGATGCTCATCATCCAGCGCTTACATCCACAGCCATGTGAAGGAAACTCCTTCCAACATTCTTGGAATGGATTCAACAAATGTGTCCATCACTTCTTCCTCGAAGTGTCATCAATCCGAAGAACACCAAGCCTCTCTCTGAAGTACTCGAACTTCACCCTGGCTAGTGGCTTCATCAGCACATCTGCAATCTGCTCGTCCGTAACATACAGGAGCTTCACAGCTCCTCTCTGCACCATATCCATGATATAGTGATATTTGATCTCTATGTGTTTCGACCTATCATGAAACACTGGGTTCTCGGACAGCTTCACACAACTCTGGTTATCACAGAAGATACCAGTAGCATCCAACGGGAGATCAAATAATTCAGACAGTAGCTTCTGTAGCCATACTGCCTCACAACTAGCTGAATAGATTGCAACATACTCTGCCTCAGCTGTACTCAGTGCTACACAGGACTGCTTCCTGCTAAACCAAGAGATCACACCTGATCCCATACTAAAGCAGCACCCAGATGTACTGTTCCTATCTGCAGCACTGCCAGCCCAATCTGAATCAACATAACCCTGGAGGTTAAACTTTTGATTCACCTCATACTTGAGACCATAATCCACTGTACCCTTCAGGTACCTCAGAACATGCTTTACAGCAACCAGATGAACACTCCTCGGATCTGTCAGGAACTAAATCAATGTGTTCACGGCAAAGCAAATATCTGGTCTCGTGTTCGTCAGGTACATCAAGGACCCAATCATCTGATGATACATAGAGACATCAACCGGCTCAGATGAAGCATCACATAGAAGCTTCAGATTCGATGCCATAGGTGTGGCCATGGCCTTGCAATCCATCATCCCGAATCTCTTCAAGATATCTACTGTGTACTTCCCTTGACCAAGGAAGATCCCTCCTGCACTCTATCACACCTCCATACCGAGGAAATAATGCATCATTCCCAAATCTTTCATATCGAACTCGGCAGCAAGCTTTCTCTTAGTATCTGCAATCAATCTGTCATCTCCTTTTACAAATACGTCATCCACATACAGGAGTATAATCATAGGATTCCCTTTCTCAACCTTGTAGTAAAGGTTGGAATCCGCTTTACTCTTGGTAAAGCCCAAACTAGATATGAAATTGTCCATCCTACCATACCATGTTCTGGGAGGTTGTTTCAATCCATACAAGGCTTTCTTCAATCTGCATACATATGACTCCCTGTCATGTATTTCGAAACCGAGTGGCTGCTCCACATATACTTCCTCTTCAACTACACCATTCAAGCAAGCAGTCTTGATATCCATCTGGTGTATTTTCCATTTCATCGCTGTAGCCAGGGCAAGTACTGTTCTGATGGAAGTATACTTGGCTACAGGTGCAAAATTTTCTTCATAATCTATTCCCTCTTTCTGAGAGAAGCCACGAGCTACGAATCTTGCTTTGTATTTTTCTACACTGCCATCTGCAGCATGCTTGATTTTGTAGATCCATTTGGAAGTCACAACAGACTTCTCTTTAGGTCTTGGGACAACATCCCAAACATCATTCTTCATTATTGATTGGTATTCCTCAACCATGGCATCCTTCCATTCTTTCTTTTCCACTGCTTCTTCATAATTGGAAGGCTCTTTGTTCATAATGTCACAGAGTAAAGCAACATAGCTAGTATGTGATTTGGTTCTCTTCTTTGATCCGTGTTCTTCTTCTGGAATGCCAAATTTTTCTGCATCTTGAATGAGCTCTCTAGCCCATGTAGGTTTCCTCTTGTGAGAGTTATCCTCACAGGGTGGATCTACAGGTTCTTGTGGATCTTCAAACTCACGAACAATTTCTGGAATGGCTTCAGTCATGGTAGTGTCTTGAAATCTAGTTTCCTTAGGTTCTTCATAAACTTCGATAGGTGCCTTCCTTGATTTGATGAATGCTGAGTTTTCATCAAATGTTACATCCCTGCTGACATCAATCTTCTTGAACCCTAGAAAGTATATTCTATAAGCCTTCAAGCTTTCACTGTAGCCCACAAAGATACCCTTCTTTCCTGAAGGATCTAGTTTAGTCCTCTTTTCCTTTGGGACATGAGTGTATACTGGACAACCAAATATTCTGAGATGGCTGACTTCAGGTTTCTTACCAGAAAATACCTCTTCTGGTGTCTTGTTGTCCAATATATTGTGGGGTGTTCTGTTCTGCACATATACAGCTGTTCTAGCTGCTTCTTCCCATAGATGTATAGGTAGATCCTGGTCATGCAGCATTGCCCTTGCTGCTTCCATGATTGTTCTGTTCTTCCTTTCTGCAACTCCATTCTGTTGAGGATTATAAGGAGCAGTCAACTCCCTCTTAATCCCTGAATCACTACAAAGCTTCTTGAAGTCACCTGAGGTGAATTCTCCACCATTGTCAGATCTGAATGTTTTGATCTTCTTGTCAGTTTGATTCTCCATCAAGGTTTTGAATTCCTTGAACTTATCAAACACCTCATCTTTGTTCTTCAAGAAGTATACCCAAGTATTCCTGGAGAAGTCATCAATAAATGAGACATAGTAAATATACCCACTCAGAGAACTGGATGACATAGGACCACATACATCTGAGTGGATGATTTCCAGGATGTCTTTTGCCTTGCTTTCACTGCTTGGGAAAGCCTTCTTAATGTTATTACCTTTTGCACATCCTTTGCAAACACCTTCATGTTTTGTCTTGATTTCAGGAAGACCCTCTACAACCTTACTTGCAATTGGAAGTGCCCTATAGTGCATATGAGCAAGTCTTCTATGCCAAAGTTCACTTGGCTCCATGGATTCATGTACCATGGCATGTTCAGGTTGTCCCTTCAGTTTATACAAACCTCCCTCTTGCTCTCCAATCACTACTGCATCATCTATGTTCTTTCCCTTTGGCCACATTAGGACTTGGCCATCCACAAATGCAACCCTCATACCTTTTGCATCCAATGCAGAGATGGAGAGTAAGTTCTTCTTGAGTCCAGATACATAAAGAACTTCTTTCATCTTCAAAGATTTTCCAGAATCTAGGTTGTAGGAGGCTTCACCACTTCCTTTGATTGGGTATTGATAATCATCCCCAAGTTTCACCTTATGGGGTGATTCATGTTCAGATAGATTCACAAACGATTCCTTAAACCCAGTCATGTGTTTGGAAGCCCCATTGTCAATCAACCAATCATTACAACCATGGGAGATAGTACCTGTGAGAGCATAAATTAGAACATATTCTTCTTCACTTAATGAGTCATCATCACTATCACTTTTTTCCCTAGCCTTCTTCTTTGGGGGTTCATCATCTTCGGCAGCATGAGCATGATATCTTCTTTTGTTATTCGTATTCTTCTTATTGAAGTTGTTGTTGTTGTCTTTCTTCTTCTTGGGACAATCTGAAGCAAAGTGTCCCTTCTCATTGCAATTGAAGCATCTGAGATCTTTCTTATCTTTATGATAATGGTGGTGTGAGAATCTCCTGTTATGAGATGATTCCTTCTTGGACTTGCCTTTCCTAGCATGTGCTGTGAGAGATTGATCTTCATTTACCATCTCTTCTTCTCGGGCCACAAGCCTAGCTTCTTCTTGAGAGCATTCTTCCAGTAATCTGTTGAAGGAGATCAACTTCTTCCTTGCAAAAATTCCTTGAATAAAGGAATCCCATGACCTGGGTAGGCCATTTAGAGTGGTCATCACCACTTCACCATTCTCCACCATTTCATCCACTGCTTCGAGTTGTTCCTTGATCTGGGAGACCCTTGAAAAATAAGATTGAATGGTTTCTCCATTCTGAAACTTTACTCCTTTCAATTGTTTCCGCAGGGTCATCTTCTGATTTATGTTCTTCCCTTCAAATAGCTTGGTCAAAGAGTCAAACATCTCCTTGGGTGTCTTTAGAGAAGACACATGGGGTATCAGATGGTCTTTGATAGAATCAACAATGATTCTCTTTGCCTTGACCAAGTTTTTCTTATGCAATACCTTAGCCTCTTCATCCTCTGGGATAGGGATGTCTTCTTTTACATATAAGTCCAACTCATTCTCTTCCAGGATTAACCCAATGCTATACTTCCAAGCTCGGAAGTTATCAACTCCTTCAAGCTTATCCTCAAGCTTGGTGTGGTGAGACAGCTTAAAGAGTACTTCAAATGGCAATAGAAAAGATTTAGGTCTTACCACTTGAAATGCTGAAAACTGGATCTGGTCCTGAATTAGGGTTTGTCAAAAAAACCCTAAAAATTCAAAATGTGAATTTCAATTTTCTGAAAGGATAGAAAGATGCGCCTTGATGAGCTGATCAGCCTAGTGTATTCAGAATTTGAGATCAACAAAGCTTTACCCTTCAGATTTTCCTTTCTGTCCTCCCGGGTTCACTAGGGAGAGCCCTGAATTAGGGTTTGAGTTTCCCGGAGATCTACTTAGCCACAAATCTCGATCCAAAGCTCTAAACTTCGATTTTGGCAAGGAGCTTCTAGCTATGTCTTCAGATTTCATAAATTCCTATTTTTGTGGAAACCCTAATTTTTAGGGCCAAATCTAAAAATGCTCAGAATTGAATTCTGATTGGACAGATAGATTCTCATTGATGAGTAGAGTTGATCTACTATACTGCATTTCCAAAATCTGTGGAAAGAAACTCAATAAACAAGAAACTCAAGTTTCCGTCAGTGCAAAATGTCTTCTTCTCAGGTTAGTTCTGATACCATGTTAAATTTTGAGCATTAATTCACAATACTCTAGGATCTTCACTGAGAGAATAACATATACAGTATATCAATGCATAACAATCACAATAAGCATGACAAGCATCACAAGAATCAAAAGCATGAGAGACAAGAGACACAAAGTTTTCGTGGGGAAAACCCTAAGGTGAAAAACCCCACAACTTCCTTAGAGATAGAGAGAACAATGGCTCAACCAAAGTACAACCAAAATACTCTTGAGATAGTCTCCTAGAAGAAGATGATCCTCCTCCTCACTAGTGCGCCACTTTCTGAGTGAGAGAGATATAACTTTCCGAATGATCTAAATAGAGATCTCCTGATCTCTATTTATACTAACCTGTTTGCCCAGTGACCTTATGGGGCCGACTTGTCTAGCTAGGTACATCCACAATATAATATATATATTTCAGGGCCAACCCCACACATGGTGGTCTAATAACCCATCGGCAAGTATACACACTTGCGACACTTGTCAATCCACATGACGACACTTCCTTATAGAGGAATAACACATCTCTAATAAGGGTACAATAAATATATATGAAATACATAGATGAAATACATTTTGAAGTTACATATACATCAACATCTATCTCAATCCTCCTCTTCTTCTCCGGCGGGAACCTCACCCCACTTCTTAAGCGACCAAAATATTCCGCAGCTTCCCTCAAACTTTTGTCGTAGCTCATATCTATCTATCCCGCATCATTCTATCAGACTCGCATCCGCGCGGTACCCACAGCCTCCGCACACCTGATCTTTACTCGTCGGAGTTCATCTTTAGTATGCGCTATTCACAAATGAGCATCTTGATCCACAATTTTATCGACAATAGATACCTTCCTCTGGGTCCCTTGAAAAATTTCCTTTCTGCATCGCTATATGACTTAATTGTGTCGACAACAAATTCAGTTTTGTATTCTTCCAAAATGCTGTCTACCAAAAGCTCAAAATCCCTTGAAGCTTTATTGTTCACTTGTCCCAACTGTTGGATCAGTTTTGGGGCCCAATGTTCAGGCTCACCTCCTTGGAAATTCTTCTTCTGAAAGGTTAACCGCGCCAACCATTCATATAGTAGTATAGGAAAATTGTAGAAGAATAGTTCGTGGATATCAGAGTAGATGTACTTCTGCAACCACTCGGTCGTCGACCATTCAGGGTTCCAATTTCATTCCTCAACAAATTCTTGCGTCTTCTTGTAGAACCATTTCGTGATCTCTGGCTTTGTCGGATGCCACAACATGTACTCTCTCCTTTTGCACCAGGGTCCCGACAATAGAACCATTTTTTGACATAGTTATGTCGACAAGGGTTCACTTTGCACTGCTGTCAACAAACATCGACACAGACTCCCTTAAACATCGGCCCACAAAGGTTTTACCCTTGTTAGTCCCAGAGACGTTCTAAGGTTGCTTTTGGAACTATTCCTAGGCATTAATACAATCTTTTGTGTTCTTTTTCTTGATCAGAATCACATTCATCATAAAAATAAAACAAAATACCAAATCTTGGAATAATATGGGCAGTATTTCGATATGCTAATCATAAAATCTTGAATGAATTGATGTTAATGAAGTGGAACTCAACAAAGGTACTTCAGAGAGTAAGTCTTTGTTTTGTGTTTGAGAATAACGTACTGAGCCTAAGCGAGGAATTCAATAGTTCTAACAAGAATGATCATAAAACTAAACCTGAATAATATGAGGATATAAATTCCAGATAACCCAACATGAATACTTCACGCCATGAAAATATTAGAAGCCATACTTTAAGCTTACATCACTCACATTAAAATCAAAAACGGATTTATAGATCATGAACAATATGAAAGAGATGAATTAACAAAAGGAAAAATACTAACTGTACACATCAAAGCTTTGAATCCATGAAATCCCAAGATCGGGTAAAATATGTTCTTCTTTATATATTTGATTAGACTGCAAATTATTAGAAGTTACACTTCTTACAAAAAGAGCCGACCATTGGCCATTGCATATTCTACTATATATAGCCTTTTAGGGAATTTACAAAATGAGTTGTCTTAAAGAGTTTGTTACAGCCCAATGTCTTATGAAATTTTGTTTGTGATTTACAACAAAAATTTGTTACAAAAAATGGTCCTGTTGACTAATGCTGACTTGATTGCTGTTGAGATTGGGGTCCACTATGCTGAGGTAGAAGAATGCCTTGTCGTGTGGAAGAGGCCTCTGCTTCTGGCTGTGCTGATGAGGCTGCAGTTGCTGCTTGTTCTTTGGTGGATTGTTACAACTACTGGGGTTCGCTGATTCCGGTGATGCTTTTCCACTCTTTACCCAGAGGGTACTCGAATAATTTAATCTCTCTAAGAGATGATTCAATATCGGTGTAGCACTCGAAAGAAGCCTTTGGAAGACTAATGAAAATAGTTTGGAGGAGGTCGAGAACCTCAAAATTTTTTTGCAGCTTTTCTACAACTGCTTTTCCACTGAGTTCTTGCAAATTGTTCATCATGCGAATTTCGGTATTACTTGCATCTGTCATCAGGGTAATATACTTATCCTGTGGATATAGGTCTCCGTTTCCATCCCAGAAAGAGGGAAGACCAAGGGAAAAAACTATCTTGAACTGCTCCTTGAAAGAGAACACATTCTGCTTCTGTTGGGATGCCATGTCATCCACATTTTGGGCCAAAGCCCCCTTTGTGATCATTTTTTTTTCCTCCATGACCACTTTGGTTTGGTCTCGGACATCATACGTTTGCAGCTCAACAAAGGTCTTTTCATTCAAGAAATTGATCACCTCTCTAGCCACCTGGACCTTCTTATTTACATTGCTCATTACAGCTCGTGCATCTAGTGTGACAGTCTTAGCTATTTTTTATTCTTCTTGGGTGATGCTGAAATGGTTCCACTGAGACTTTATCAAAGCCTCCATCTGATCCCATAACATAACTTTGGTGCCTTTGATCAAAGGTTTACTAGTGAGATTTGTGGATAGCTCCTAAACCTTACCCTTGAGCTCATCAACTGTTTGCTGGAGTCCTGAGATATCTTGATCTGTCCTCATCATCTTCTCATTTGTATTGAATAACTCATCACATTTTTCCTTCAGTTGAGTTTGCACTTGATTCAACTGGGCATCCTTGTTTCTCATTTCGGTAACTGCCTGGGCCAATTTATCGGTCGGATATGAAGTCGATGAGGCTTGAAGGACGACAACCTTTTGCTAGAGGAGCTTCTGATTCAGCTTCATAGCCTCTTCCAACTCTCCTTCCAGTAGGAAAATTCTTTCCTTGAGCATTTGAACCTCGCTAATCAACCTATCCAATTCTGTCTATATTGTGACTACCTCTATAGTCTGCGAATGCTTTGTTGTGGGAATATTTAGCTTATTTTTCAGGGTTGCCACTTCCTTGTCTTTCTCCTTTAACATGGCTTGTAATGGAGCCCTATCTTCAGGATTCTGCACCATATTTATTACCTGCTGCTCTAAGTCAGTTATGTTCAACTGCTTAACCTTATTGGATGATTTTTCATTCTTTAGCTGCTTCTCTAGCCTACAAACCACAACCTGTAACCTATTAGTGCTCATAGTGAACTTACATACATCTTTGTACACTCCTTCTCCCGTTTGTCGATGCAACTCCATGATGTCATTAGATGGTACCTGGTCCAAGTTTATGTTATCTGGGTGGCTTTAAATTTGGACAGTGTCTTCTTTTCTCCTGACGCTATTTTCTGTAGGATAACCATTTTGAGGGCTCCTTGCTTCAAATCTAGCGCATATAACATCCTGGATTGCCTTCCTTTATCTAACTCCTTTTTTGGAAACAATGATTTATCCAGATCAATGTTGTCCTCTTTAATCTGAGCATAATGCCCAAATAAACCTGTCCTAAGGAATGATGTGGTAACTAAAGCTCCCTCCATGGCCTGGGCCTCTTGACCTTGTGCCCACATTGTAGAAGGGAAACTTTCAAGAATGACAGGTGTCATAGGGAGGGTTCCAGCTTGATTTTTGAGGTTGCGCTAGATGTTCCTTCTGCTTTCAACCTCTTGGTATTAGATCCCATATTCCCGGATCTGTCCCTTCCAGTAGCTGATGTGGGCTCTGACATGTCTCTTTTCCCCAAAATATCAACCTCAAGGGGTGTTGAAACAACTGGTGATCTAGAGGCCTTGCTTGCATTCAAAACAACCTGACACTGTTCCCAACTATATATATTAGCCAACTTTTCTAATAGGGGGTGCGGCTCGTGGAGGTATGCTGCTGAACAAACCCCCTGTATTTTTTGAGAAATGATCCCCCTGGGATCTTAATGGTGTATCATGCTCACAAGGAAACCATATGAAGCTAGAAGTTCCTCGACCTCCTTCTGAGCAACTCTGTCTCGCACCTTAAACGGGCCTGCTTCACTGGGGACTTTGAAAGTCCTAGCACTGTTCCCTTTCATGAAATGCACCTCATCATAATTAAATATTTGGTGGATAAATTCTAGTGAAAACAATCGGGGATTCAGGAGTATGGGGATTTTGTACGGAGCTAAATCTTCCCCATATACTCTGATCAGTGTGGGTGTCAAAATAAAACCAATCACCTAAAACATCTTTTGGATTGAGTTGGAACAATTGTTTGCACTCTGGGAAAATTCTCAGTAGAAGGGCATCAAACAAAAGTTTATAGACCTTTGCTATGACGGTATCTACAAAAGTGGAGAACTTATTCTATGGGGGAATGAGAATTACTGACGTATCAAGATCTTCTTTGTCGAAGTAGCTTTTGTTATGACAAATGATCATATATAGGAGTATGGAGCAAAACTGAAACAACCTTTTGGATGGAAAACTTTTTAACTGGAGGTGAATGGACTGAGCGAGGAAAGATGATAGGTCCAAACTGATCGATGTTTCATGCTGACATAGATTTATGATAAACAAAAGACCTATAATGACATCGTCAATCGCCAAGTCATTGTCATACCCGAGGAATTGGAAAATCATTGACAATAGTGGTTGAACTGGACCTGTGAATGTCTCTAAGCTGAACATTGATTGATTGTCAGAGAGGGTAGCTTCAGGATGCAAGAGCATTCGGATGAAGGCATCCTTGTTCTCTGGAGAAAGCTCACGAATCTTATTTGTTAATACCTCTTCATCAAAAAGCAGCGTTGAGGGGTGTTCACTGGATTCTCTCAATTCCATGACTAGTTCCCTATTGATTGGGCATACCACATTTCCTAGCCAACACATGAGGGCCTTTCTCTCTGGTACGTAACAATTTGCGCACCACTGTACTATCTATGGAAACGGTCTGGAAGGAGGGAGAATCATCTTGGCTAGCCCCGACTTCTATAGGTTTAATAAGTCACTGTTGTTCTTTTCCTGCTCCCCGACTTCTAGAGCTAATTGATGAAGGTTCAGGAAGGAAGAAAAAGAGTCATGTACATCAAATAAATCATCACCGAGATGATCCTCTGGACTGGCGGATGTGGATGCGGAAGCGAACTTGGGAGAAACCACAGAGGCCATGCTAACACAGGGGTGAAGCGGGAATCACTGACTCTGAACCGCTTAGAGAGCTTGGAGAAACAGGCGAAGAGAGTGGAGACTGAGGAGCTTTGGAGCTGGAGTGAAAATGCGTAATGGCTTCCTCGGGAAGGTATTTATAGGGATATATTTGAAAATGGTAGAATTGAATGAAGGGTTTATGTGGAGCACTGGGATTATCCTGTTGGTTAAGGGGTAGATGGATTCTTAAATGCTTGGGGGCGCCTATTTGTAAATGATGACGGTAATGACTGTTTTAAGGATGACTTAAGGTAAAACGAGGGAAATGAAAACGCTGCAACGAAAAGTGGTGAACTGTAAACAGAAGGTGGTTTCAGGGTCCAAATAAAATGGTTTAGGTAAACCATTTTTCATCCCTTGAATGTTTATGAGGCTGACACGTGTCCAAGGGAATTTTTCGTTCAAGAGCGATCTTGGAGTGTTAAGGTCCGAGCACCTTGTGTATCCTTAAGTGGTAACTGTCGTCGATATTACGCCCTGTCAACCTTGAGATGTGCACGCTTTCCAGTGCATATTTGGGTGTGGATCTTGCTTCCTCCGTTGGTCAACTGTCCAATGACTTATGGTCATGGAAACCATTACGACCTCTTTTTGTGGTTTCAGGGAATCGAAAAAATGGTTTAGGGAAACCATTTTTCGGCCCCTGAATGATTATGAGGCTTACATGCGTCCATGACGATTTTCTGTCAGGGATGCCTTGAGAGCGTTAAAACCCGAGATCTTTCAACATCCTGACAGGATCACGTTCATTGATGATTTACCTCTGACTTCTCAAGATGCGTGCCAGCTTGTGCACTTTTATGGGGGGATTTCTCCTGTCTTGTGGAATGTTTTGCTCAGAGGCGACAATCCTTTTTATAGCGCAGCCGAGCCACCTTTGACCGCTTCTGCTGACGATATCAGTACTAACATTGGCTCCAACGAGGACAACCTTTTTCGCCAGAAGAGGCTGAGAACAACAGACTAGTGCCTTTATGTCCGTTGGGTTGTGGACTCATACCTGTCCTTTAACTTCTTAAAACAAGTAACTGAGAACGATGAGAGGGAAAAATAACAAAAGAACATAACTCTTGCAGTAGGAAAGGAAAAGAAAACTTATGTTACATATATGATACAAAGGATCATTTGATCGAGCTAGATATAGATTTCTAATAATAGAAAAAATGTTTATGGAATATCTTGTCCAGTTTCGCCTGTGAATCATAGAACTTCCTATGGTTGTCTCTCTTTTCCAAAATTTCCTTTTGAAAGCTGTGCTTGACAAAATTTCGATTGGATGTTACTTTAATCTTGTTATGGTGCGCCCTGGTGAAACACCTGATATTTTGGAAATCTTCAGATAACTGCCAACTTTTCAAGCTGTTAGGGATAGAGGTGTGAGACCGTACTTTTACCTCATACCTTGACTTTGGTTTCTTGGGAGACTTGAAACTATTAGGCAATTTACCATGGTTCATTATTAGCTCAGGCTTTCCCAAAAATTCCCACTTAGCGGCTGTCGAATAATTAACCACCTAATGGTCCAAGAGGGGATCTTCATACTTATCGACATTGTTTATTTCAACAAAGTTCAATTTAAAAGGAAAATCATTTTTCCCCCCTGCAGGTGAGGATAGTACGACACCATCTCCAGACGTGCCTTTAGCTGTAGCTTTTTCAAAATGTGTTTTTTTCTTCTTCCTACCAGCTGTCCTTGACAATAAAATTGGGCTTGGGTGATGGTACCACCTTTTCTGCATACGGGTCTCCTACTGACAACATGTAACAACTCATGTCCTCACTATCTGAATATATAGGATAATTCATTGGGCTTCTGTGCTTGCTTATTGCATAAGCCAACATAGCTTCTTGGTACAATTTTCTAGTTTCTCTAGCAACCATCGGTATCGTAGCATATTTCATGTCCATCTGCATGGTTCCCCCCAACTCTTTCATCTAGTTTCTTGATAAGAGCATGCTGTACTTTGCTTGGACGTCTGCCACTACTATGTCCATTCTTACACTTCTGGTTGGTAGTTGGGAAAGAGTGACTGTCAAGCCCGTTATCATGCCTATGCATTTCACTTTTCTTGAATCAAAACTATAGAGGTCATGGTAAGGCCTGGTAACTTCTAGTCCCAATTGTTTCATAATCACTTTGGGCATCAAATTATGAGATGCTCCAGATTCCAGCATACATTTGTGAAGTAAATTATTATGTATGTTAAGGGTGACGTAAAAGGGAGCAGTGGGCTCTTCCTTTCCATCAATGTGAGGGCTACATTGAAAGGTTGGAGGCTCATCATTTAGATTTATGGAATCCTGCTGATCACTGTTTTCAACTTTGTGTAACAACTTAACAATATGTTTTTGATACATCGGATTCTTCACCAATTTGGTCAAGGGGATAACTATTTTTAGTTTACTCAATTCATGTTATAGATCAAAAGGGGTAGACACTTCTTGATGAACTTTAGCTTGAGTTAAATTTTGAGGAGAGCTCTTGGGAGGAATTCCATTCTCTCTATTTTCCAATTCAAGTCTTGGTCTCAAGTCACACTTCCATTGCGGCTTATCTGGTTGAGCATTGTGCAAAAAGGGATAATCATTGAGGAGTTTGTCACTTTCTTGGGAGTTCAAAAGATATGGGCTAGATTGTTCATATGAGAGTGAGCTCTCATAATCATCTCTAGTGAGGTGCATAAGATGGGAATCTTCTTCCATCCAATTCAAATGTTCTTCGAATTCTTCATAAACTTCATCCACTAGAATTTCAACCAGATTGTTTTCATTCTCGCGGACAGGTGGCCTTAATAGCTGCTCATCGTTCCTCCTATCTCTATATGCCATTTAGGGATTGTACGACCTTCTGAACTGTGTAGGAGGTCGAGCATGTGATTGTCTATTAGGACTGCTGCTTTCTAATTCCATCCTGGTAACTTTGTTTGACAAACTCTTTATAATGCGAGTCATCTCATCAATCTTTGCGTCTTGAGAATATTTAACTCCCGAGGAGATGCGTTCTTCTTTAGATTTTCCTTTGTCTTTTTGTTCCACATCACTTGGAAGTTTTATCTTGCCTCCTTCTCTCATGTTTCCTTCGACGTCAATGGTGTCATCTTGCATTGTGCTAAGTGAGAGTGATCTTCTTTCTCTCAGCGTGATGGTGAAATACAAGGGGAAGGATGCCGCATATGTGACTCGACCTGCTGCTTTGGTAGGTCGGATATCTTCGGGGATTCTGAAATATATTTTGTTGAATCTTGCAGTAAAGTCCACCACATCTTCGGAGTTGCTTTTTCTTAGGGCGGAGAATTTTTTTAGGTAATAAAGACTATCACGTTTAACTCCCCACTTCTTGACAAAGGTGGTTTCCAGGATCTCCATCATGCTGATGGAGGCATTGGGTAGTGATCTGAACCATCTTATGGCTTCTCCTTCTAGCGACTGAGCAAAAACTCGCATGAACACATCATCATGTTCGATCAGGATATTGCTAGTGAAATCTTGGAATCGGTCTACATGATCTTCAACAAACGTGCCCTTACTGCCATCATACTTTGGTAGCAATTTCAAATAATGGGTAGGCATATCATACAAGGGTGTGGGTAATTGTAGAGGCCCATGTCGGCTAGCTACCCATCTGGGTGTTTTGGGTGGTGGTGTTCCTCTGCTTCCTCCTCCTGACATGAGGTTATTGGCGATTAGCTTCATGGCCTGCGGAGAAATGAAAGATTTGGGCAGATTCATGTGAGCTGGAAATTCTTTGCTTATAGCAGGAATCTTTTGAAAGATAGTAAAATCACAAGGAGTGTGAGGGTTCTGGGGAGAAGGTTATCTTTTAGGGCTTTGGACAATGAATTCAGATTCAGGGAATTTAGGGCCAAACAGAGGTGAGGAGAATCTTCGTTGATGGCCTGGTGAAGGAGACTGATATTTTTCACGTCTATGTCTCTAGGAGACTCAATCTTGTAACGCCACAAATTCTTCATGGCTGGGGTTCTGGTGGGTATGTCTTTGTCCAGATGCCAGGTTTTCCAATGTGGTTTCGCCAAGTGGATTACAACCTGCAACTTAGTTTCACCCACTACGAAATTAGGTGCACAAAATTTTGTCATTGTCCCCATGGAAGATTTATCTTCTTGCTTACATCCCCGACATCGACTCCAAAAAGATGTTAGTCCCAGATACATTCTAAGGCTGCTTTTAGGACTGTTCCTGGGCATCAATAAAATATTCTGTGTTATTTTGATTGATAAGAATCACATTCATCATAAAAATAATATAGACAACCAAATCTTGGAATAATATGGGTAGTACTTCGATATGCCAATGATAAAATATTGAATGAATTGATGTTAATGAAGTGTCACACAACAAAGGTACTTTAGAGAGTAAGTCTTTGTTCCGTGTTTGAGAATAACGTACTGATCCTAAGGGAGGAATTCAATAGTTCTAACAAGAATGATCATAAAACTAAACCTGAATAATATGAGGATATAAATTCTAGATAATCCAACATGGATGCTTCATGCCATGAAAACCTTAGAAGCCATACTTTAAGCTTACAACACTCACATTAAAATCAGAATCAAATTCATAGATCATGAACAATATGAAAGAGATGAATTAACATAAGGAAAAATACTAACTGTACACATCAAAGCTTTGAATCCATGAAATCCCAAGATCGGGAAAAAGATTTTCTTCTTTATATATTTGATTAGACTGCAAAATATTAGAAGTTACACTTATGACAAAAAGAGCCGACCATTGGCCATTGCCTATTCTACTATATATAGCCTTTTCGAGAATTTACAAAATGAGTTGTCATAAAGAGTTTGTTACAGCCCAACGGCTTATGAAATTATGTTTGTGATTTACAACAAAAAATTGTTACAAAAAACGATCCTGCTGACTAATGCTGACTCGCTTGCTCTTGAGACTGGGGTCCACTATGCTGAGGTAGAAGAATGCCTTGTCACGTGGAAGAGGCCTCTGATTCTGGTTGTGCTGATGAGGCTGCAGCTGCTGCTTTTTCTCTGGTGGACTGTTCCAACTTTTGGGCTTCACTAAATCTGGTGATCCTTTTCCACTCTTTACCCATAGGGTACTGGAAGAACTTAAGCTCTCTAAGAGATGACTCAAGCTTGGTGCAGCTCTCAAAAGAATCCTTTGGAAGACTACTGAAAATAGTTTGGAGGAGGTTGAGAGCCTCAAAATTTTTGTGTAGATTTTCTACGAGGAGGTCGAGAACTTGCTTTTCCTTTGGATTGTGCTGTCTTACTTTGATTAGGACAAGTAACTGAAACAGGCCCCTTCGCCGCTCTCAAGCACACCATTTCTCTGTGAAAATCTCCATTCCCCGTGGATGCGATTTATTTTGTAAAACTTTTCTCAATTCGCGATTTCCTTTCCGCAATTGTCTTTCTGCAATTTCCCTTTCCGCAATGACCTTTCTGGATTTTCTCTTCCGCAACGACCTTTCCGCAATCCGCAATTTTCCACGTGGCATGCAGGATTTGGGACTTCGTATTCGTTCTTTCTAGAAAAATACCTTTCCGCAATTGTCTTTCTGCAATTTCCCTTTCCGCAATGACCTTTCTGCATTTTCCCTTCCGCAACGACCTTTCCTCAATCCGCAATTTCCCACGTGGCATGCAGGATTTGGGACTTCGGATTCGTTCGATCTAGAAAAATATCTTTCCGCAATCTGCAACACGCAATGTGGAATGTAGAAACTTACCTTTTCGCCCGTTTGGAAAATCGTCGTTCCGCAATACATAATCCCCAATGCAGAATGTGGGATTCAGAAACATACTTTTGTACAATTTGGAAAACTGTCAGTCTGCAATCCACAATGCGGAATGCAGAATGCAGAAACGTATCTTTGCACTCTTTGGAAAATTGCTTTCCGCAATCCCCAATGAGGATGCGGAACTCGAAAACTAGCTTGCGGAATGCATTTTCAACCACAGATGTGATCCTTCCGTTAAATCCTAGCCATCGAATCTCCTTTTGTTGTGGAAGAAGGATTTTTTGCTATTTTTTCTTGTGGAAGAGCCCTTTTTGGTAGTTTTTCTTGTGGAACAACCATATTTCCTTGTTTTTTTTCGATTTTATTGCTACGAATAGATCATTTTAGCTCGTATTTTCTCGACACTTAGCTATTTTTGGGTTTCCTGGCTCTTTCTTTGGTGGAAACCAAAATAGGTCTTAACACAAGGTTTCCTCAGCACGCATAACATGTTGGAAGTACTATGCTTCACATAATACACCAAAGAACATTCCTAGAAAGATTGATGCTGCATATAGGTATCCCATTCTTGAAGGTTTCTCCCGTTGCATCAAAAAATCGAGGAGCATCAGTCCAATATTGAATAACCTTCCAATTTAGAATCATGGTCCAAGACTACGATTCAATTCCCTCAATAGCCATGGTTTAGGTTTGATACATTCTTCTTCCCCACATTGCTAGAAATTATTGTACATATCTCAGTCTGATCCCAAGTATCAAGCTGCCAAATATCCAACTCTGTAATAAGCCTTTCATATTCTATCGTCATGGGGGCCTCATCCATAAAAAAAATGTTTGGTAAATAAATGCACAACAATTGTCGGACAATTTAATTGCTTAAATTGCAAACATTAAATTATCAACTAGGGAACTTGTAAGCTTGTGAGATGCCAACAAAATATATGCAGGAGTAGGAAACTAACTCTAAGCTTCATCAGATTGGAAATAAAACTCACGCAAACGAATGAATTAAAATCTGAGGATCTTGTGTTGTAGGTTTGAGCTCTATTTCTTCTCAACTATATTTTGTACTCATAGGGTTAACAAACATTCAGATCCTTGATGCACACCACACTTGGCTGATCACACTTTGCATTAACCAAATTGCATAAATGAAATACTATAGAGCTCAATTTGGTCACTAGACTTATACTTCAATAATTAACCACATTCCGTTGGTCAATAAGCATGAGCATCAACAAATTTTGTGATTCTGATGAAAACTCAACCTTCAATGCCTAACTCTGTAGGGAAACCCACACTTGAAATAATTGAAAGAGTATAAAGAGATGTACAATAAATGAAATGAACAACTACTAGAACAACAACACACAACAAAAAGAAACTAGTTGGGATGTGTATACCATGGAGAGGGGGGCCTTCCTCTCTTGGCATACACTGCCAAAAAAGACTATAGAAGGAGGATTTTGGTCTGCAACATCAAACTCTTTATTGTAGCATCAAAATATTACAATGAGTACAATGATCATTCTCCAACCTCTCACTCTCTAACCCTCTCACCACTTATCCAATATCTAACTTGATATCTCAATGATATGCTGTCATATTTATACATGTAGCTAAAATGAAAGTAGGTTACATCAAGATAATATCAGATCCTAAATATGTGGATCTCATAAAAAACAAATCTTGGATCATAAACATGTGGAACTCATCATCATCAAATCATGAATTTGGTTTAAATTTGTTTGAAGAGGTTATTGACAATTATAATACGTGAGATACATTTTCCCAAATTCATGGAGAGGCGATGCAACTTGGTCAAATCCCTTGATTACCAAAATTGTAGGCTAGGTACCGAAAGTTCTGAAAATGATCATAATGACTAATTTTAGAGATCTCAACCACATTCCCCTTATTTTGTACTTATTACAGATTTTCCTTGCGTTTCACCTCAATGAACCTATTATCCACAAAATCATGTTTTATATTTCCATAATTTGTCTCCATATGTTTGGAAATGATGTTGCAAGTTTGATTACTAGAATTGCATACTTTACTAATAAAATAGCTTCATGCGGTAACTAGCTGACTACCAGAACTGCAGATCCCAGTAATAATTGTTGAACTTCACAACTGACCTACTGCAACTCTAAAAGTAAGTTAGGAATAAAAAATTATACACTAAGTAATCATCATAACATGGGAAATTAATCATTTTAGTGAGCATGTATCACATGAATCTCATATAGGGTAGAAATGGACAATTACAGGAATATGAGTGATGAAAGGGTAGAGTGAGTGAAAAATGGCTAAATGACATTGTGATTGGTGTAATTTCCAAGTCCCATCAATACCACAATTTGATGGCATCCCTGTGAATAAATTCCAGTATGATTAGCATGTAGAGACGATGGAACCTCTTGCACAAGTTAAGCATATTTGCTTGAGAGACCATATTATACAATTTGCTCAAGATCCAACCCATTGTCATGAACTCTTGCATATTTGTCAAGCACATATGGATATCACCCCCTTCTTCTCCAAATACATCCAACAAAAGATAGTGCACAACTTGACTATACAACAAGAGGTAGGTACTCAACAGAACAACCATTCTGCGTAGTCGGTTGCAAGCAGCCTACCCCTACGATATTTACCACCGGATGCTACAATTATGTATTATACTTCCTTTTTTGCACAATAGTTGTTTGATAGCATTTGCAATGCAGCAGTGGAAGAAAAGCGACACCTTGTTCATGCGAAAATAGAACATAGCAATCTCAATAAGTTGTATGATGACGTTTGCATCTAGTTGGAGAACACACTCACAACAAAGATGAAAGCACAAAAATGTAAAGATAATGTGGAAGAAACAATGACACCTCTTTGTGACTAGATGTGCACCATGTGTCCACAAGTATGTCAACACTTAGCCACCGCACCATAATAAATTTCAGTCGTTGCACTTACCAAGAACCTCCAACTCTTTTGTAGTTCATGGAGGTACCTTGAGAAGGAAAATGAAGCATTGCAGCAACAAATCATCACCATTTAGAATCAAGGAAATGAACAATAGACACTATTGATGTATGCACAAATTAGTACAAAAAATTAGTCAATAATTTATGGGTGTATGCACCCAACTACATTAGACAACACAGTAGAGTCAGGATCTCTTTGCAGCAGTAAAATATTGGGTAGACATCTTAGAAGAGAGACAGTGGCTAGTGGAAGCTTTGTGAGACAGAATCAAGAAGATAATAGTGAATCCTAGCTTATAATGAACCCCCTTGAACATGTACAAAATTATAAGGAATCAAAACAAGTTGATAATGAGATGGCTATCCTCCACATTAAGGTCTGTGCATCCAAAGAGGTTATGTGGCATTTAAAGACTACGATGCAATTTGCATATTCTAAAATTTAGCAGTTAGATCAGTTTGCAGATATAGATACTCAGTAGGTACAAAAATAGAAACCCACCCTCTAGATATCATGAAATCCCAAAAAAATTGGCCAACACCAATATTTTGCTTGGAAATTAACAAACAAAGCTAGAAGAATCTGAAGATATTAGAAATCATGCATTTATCGAGGTACCATAGTTAGATTCTTTGTTTGAATATCCAGTAGCATAGGACGTACAAGGATCAGGAACGTAGGAAATTTTACTCGAGGGATAGTCAACCCTTGTGGTCAGGGCCTGTTGGCTCCTTCATTTTTGAAGAGGACAACAAAAGGCGAAAGAGGAAAGGAATGAAGAACAAAGCATGGGGTAAATGAGTAGGATTGGTAGAAAACATGCTAACGGTCACAACTGTTTTGGAGCTTCCCCTACAACTATAAAATGAAGTGGAAGGCAAGTGGAAATATATACAAAAGTGAGAGATGTGAACGATCAAAATAAAAGCAGAACAACAACAAACATAGATAGCCAAATCTGCAGTGGAGGATAATGTATCTGGGTTTTGGGTAGTTGGGTTTTACTTACATAATTTGCATATGACGCAATGTCTAATTTCATGGTGATTGTAAGGCCATAGAGCCATGATTTAATGAATTTGTCTACTATAATGAAGAAGGATCTTTGGGCCCATCAACTTTTTGTGTTGAATTTGTGTTTCTTTCATGTGTTTACTCTTTATATAATATGTATGTTAATGTTGTGATGTTCTGAGATAAATAATGTTGTGATATATTAGGATGAATACTATTGTGATACTAATGATAAGAACTTTCACCACCGTATCCTTACAGTTAACCAATCCCTATCCCATGCAATATTATAGAGAAGTAGTCTTTCATGATATCCCTACCCAATAGAGCATGCAATCCTTACCAGTTTTAAACTTGGAAAACCTCAAATAGTTAGATGAAAACATTGTTTTGCATCTCATGAACGTAGATAAGAAAATTACATTCTAGTTGATGTTATTGTAGTTGAGTTCCAGACTTGATAAGATTTTTTTAAGCTTTGCTTCTGTCAAGTGGTTATCCTTTGAAGTAGAAAGGTTTGGGAAAAGTGTCAAAGTTGGTCTGGTGGAATCAACCTCAACAGCCACGGTGTTAAAAGAACCTATAACGACATTCAGTTTATGTCTCCAGCAAAGGTATTTTTTTCCATAAATTAGGGTTGTAAGATTTTAATAAATATGTATGTTGTTTTTCTTATTTTTTGGTAGTGTCCAATAGAATCTTTGTTTTGAAGGGGGGAGATTCAATATTGTTTATTGTAGAAGATTCCATCTAAAAAGGTTGTGTAGAAACAATAAATCTCTTTGCGTTAACCCTCATTTATGGATCGCCCTCTCCACACTATGACCTGGAATCACGTCCCTCCAACTTGATCATTTGTGTGTGGATATGTATTCACATTCCAAGCAAGGACCTGGTCAAGAGCTGCTAGATGCCCACATTAAGCCATGCCCCATATCCAAGCTAATTCGAGAGATCCCATGTGTGACAGTTGGATCAATTGAAGGACTACTGATATTTTTCATCCCACATAAGGGTATGTTGAAAAGGTGATAGTTGAATGCATGGCAATGATATCTTGAAGGAATTGTTGTTGCATTGAGACTTAAAGAGATTTGATTGCATCAGAGGTAAAACATCTTTAATATCATTGCAATAACCATAGAATTGGGAAGAGTGGTAGTTTGTTCCTATCTGCATAGTGTTTATGAATATTGTGGGATTCTATTGCTTCTTCAGCAATTGTTGAATGAGATCAAAATTTTGAGACTCTGTAGAATTAAAATTTGTGCAACTACCGAGTGTATTTTTTATGAGAATTGTTTCTAAATATTATGTTTGGACATATAGATAGTGTTTATAGAAGGTTTACAAGTAGAAGTGTGTGACTTTCTAAGCTACAATTTTTCCAAAAGAAGAGGAATTATTACTGGCCTCGAGAGATCACAAGGAGAACTGGTGGACAATTCTTGAAATCCAGATTACTATTTGGCCCTGACATCACATCATTAAAAAAATCAAAGGTAAATCATGCTTTGAAAACAAATTAGCCTCATATTATAACTTGCAAAAATTCATATTTGTAAGTTTTATTGCCTTTTGATACTTGCATATGTTCTCTGTAAGTGTTAATTGAAATTGAATTGCATTTTAATCGAGTGCATTCTCAGCTCATACTGACACCTTTTCATCTTTTGAGTGTTTGTAAAAGGGTGGAGTTTCAAGAAGCCATTATTTAATTGATTGAGTCTTTAGTTTACTAATGGTGAGAATGTATGATTTGGTAGAGTTTATGAACACTCTACTTCTCTCCTCTGTTGACAACATTTTTATGGTCGACAAAAAAACTCTCACTCATATTCAGAATTGTGTGCAAGATTCAAAAGACACACTTGATTTTCTACAATTTGAGTTGCAACTCCAACATGATGAAAAACAACATTCTAAACTTATTCATTTTTGGAACAATATTCTATGTGATCCTCTTTAGCAGCCTGCATAGAATGACACCACTTTAGAATCACATAAGAAAACCAGTGGCCCCACATCATAAGCAAAAGAAAATGAAAATGAAGACATGAATACAGAGGTTCCACTTGTTCTTTCCAAGCCCATGATCAAACCATGGGAAGATATCAACCATAACAAGCACATAACCAACCTTGGATACAACAAGGAAGTAACAATTCACATTCTTGATTTCTCCAAGCTAATCCAGTTTCAGAGTGATGGATTCCTCAACGAGAGTTCGTATTCATCCACTCTAGTTCAAAGTTCAAAATGCCAACATTGTGTTCAAGTTGGCCACATGAAATATCAATTTTTTGATATTCACCCTTGAAAGGTGATGAGCTCTTTAATCTCTTTTTAATTAAGAACAGAAAGCTGTGCATAAATTATCAACTCGGGGCTACAAAAGCTTACGAGCTACCAAGCAAAATATATGCCAGACATTGCAACTTGGAAGATCTTAACACAAAGAAGATTAATGAATTACTGAATTAGAATTAGGATATAATCTTTTGGTGAATGGACTCCTAAGAAATTGCTGAATACTGAAAGAATCTTGCATTCAAATGAAAGCATCTAACTATCAAAAACATTCAGCTAAACTATAGAAAAGATCTTGTGAATTAATGAAAGCATCTAACTATCAATACCATTCAACTTAGACTACAGAAAGAAATCACTACGAACAACAATCTGTTAAATTATAGAAAGCAATTAAATGTCCAATTCTAGTTAACAAGCTGAGAATCCCTAATGAAAATAATTCACTAAATCACAACTGTAATGACAAGGTTGAATACTAATCAAATTCTACGATCTGCTTCTACTCTTGAACAATCACAACAGAATTTTGAAAGAACCTAATTACATCCATTCACTGTAGAATTTATGCTAATTTAACATTCATCATTCATATACTCCTCTGGAAATGGTAACAAAAATAACTCTGTAATCAATTCTCACCACTCATTAAAGGATTCGCACGCAACTATAATCGCACACCAATTATGTATATCAATTAATCAAACCAATCCACACCGCGTTAATAATTAAGCTATGAATTTGAACAAACATGCATAAAGGAAAGAACTCCTATTTATAGCAGCACCTCTCACAGAAGGGGGCCCTGCCTTCGACAACAGGAGCTGAACAGCCTCTCAATCACATGAAATGGATCAACACATCGAATCAGATAAAAACAAGAATTTCTTATATATAAAACTGATACAGTGTTCAATAATTCTTCTGCAATTGAGGCTAACCCTTCTAAAGAGTCCCCCTGTATTTTATACATCAACGCTTATGAGAGGATAAATGAGGAATCACATAGTTACAACGAATTCCCCAATAAATCCAATCTACAGATCCTTAATAAGATATTTCTAGGATATACATTGTGGAAAGTAGAGGAAGATCCCTGGGATGTCGGGATGGTCAACTATGAGTCATCATGGACCCATAATACCAAATTAAGTATGAAACCTCCATCTCCTTGGATCGACTGCAGCATCATCTGATTGTTGGATAGGTAACAAAAATACTGTAGCAAAATACATCAAGCTGGATACCTCGGTGTAAAAGATCCAAACTAAAAATGCATATCTCCAAGCTTCCATAGTCCTTCATTCTGCAACCTGTAGATGAACTGATATCGAACCTGAAACATATCTTCTTTAGTAGGCAATAATATCAACATAGCCCTATCAATCATAGACAGAGATAGAGGTTCACTACTAAGACAGAGGTTCACCTCTTTGCATCGTGTAAGTACTTTGTCCAAATTATTCAAGGCTGCTGCAAAATCTTCACCATGGGAGCTGAAATCATCCATAAAAACTTCCATAGTGTCATGAATCAAATCAGAAAAAATGCTGAGAACAACTCACTGAAATGTAGCAAGGGCATTGCATAACCCAAAAGGTAGCACTTTGTATGCAAAGGTGCCCCATGGGCATGTGAATGTCATTTTTTCTTGGTCCTCTGGTGCTATCCTAATCTGGTTATATCCACTGAACCCGTCTAGAAAAGAAAAATACTTTCTCCCTGCTAGTGTATCCAACACCTGATCGATGAAGGGTAACGGAAAATGATCCTTATGTATGGATTTGTTTAATTCCTTGTAATCAACGCAAACACGCCACTTCCCGTTCTTCTTGGGCACCATCACCAGTGGAGACACCCACTTGCTATCAGAGATGGGATAAATAAAATTTGCAGCCAACAACTTCTGTAATTCCTCTTTGACTACCTCTCGGAGTGCCAAATTCATCCTGCGCTGAGGTTGTCTGATGGGTCTAGAATCCTCCTTAGTATAGATATGGTGTGTGCACAGGTCAGGATGTAGACCTTTCATGTCACTATAATCCCAGGCATATGCAGACTTATGTTTCTTTAACACTGCAGTTAGCTATTTTGTTTCCGGCTCTGACAATGTAGAGCTAATCTTCAGGAGCTTGCCAGGTTCAATTTCCATTTCCCTAATTTCAGACTCCACATCAGGGATAGCGGCATTATTAGATGAGCTCGGAGTACTGTCAATTTGTTGAGTGGCGCAAACTACACTAAACAACTCCACGAAGTCTCCCAAGGAATTAGAAGAAATAAATTGACTGAGCAGATCATCGTCAATTAATTGTTTTGCTGCCATTGTTTGTTCAATCATGTACAGTTGTAGGGTGTCTTCTGCTTGCTCAATTCCTTCTTCTTCTGACCAAACCGGAAGTTCGGGTTGGGGTATAGGCTTCGCAGGAGGATATAAAGTAAGTTTCTTAACAACATGTCCATGAGATATGCGCATATTACTTGACCGACAGCCAATATAAGCGTCTACCGTGGCCAACCATGGTCTCCCCAGAATTAGGGGGTAGCCTCCCAAATTTGATTTTGTTTGTAGAACCATGAAGTATACCAAGTACTCCCATGAATCCACTGAAATAACAAGATCTTCTATAATGCCTTCTGGTTTCACAGGAGATTGGTTAGCCAACTGTAAGATAGTAGAAATTTGTCTGAGTTTTGTAATTCCCAATCTGTCCATTGTTCTTTTAGTCATGACATTAATGGCTGCTCCCAAGTCTATTAGTGTATTAGAGATAGGAATGCCATTGATTTGCACTTTAACCACAAGACTACCAGGGTTAGAGTACTTAGTAGTAAGGGTATTACCCATCATCAATTCAGCCAAGTCACCTATCACATGGACTGTTGGGGGGTCTTTTCGTTTCCTGCCTAGCTTTTTCAAACACAATTCTCTGACAACTTTGGAATAAATGGGAATGTCTTTGATCGCTTTGAATAGTGGAATTTTGACACAAACATTTCGTAATTCTCCAAGGAGATCAAATTCTGATTGTGGCATCAACTTTTCTATGGCCAAGCGTTCGGGATATGGTGGTGGTTGTTTTTGCTCAATTTGAGGTGATTCCTTGAGTGGGATGGGTGGGAAGTTGTCTTCAGATTGCACTGGTATTTATTTGGATTGGGCTGGTAAATTTTCTGGTGTTTCTTCCTCCTCCTCCTCTGAAATTATAGGAGAGGTGGTTTTACTAATTTTCATGCCCGAGCGTAATTGAATGTCATGGCAGTCCATTGTGGAGATGGAATAGGCTGGATAATTGGGTATTTCAGCAGCCATTACAGGTTGTCCAACCTTATTATTAGGGTTAGGAGTGGGTTGTGCAGGAAGAAGCGGTTTTGGAGGTGGATTGTTCATTGGAAAGGTTAACTGAGGTTGTAGGGGGGGTTGCATTAATGGTTGTACTGGTGCAAATGGGAATTGAGGATTCTGTAATTGTGGGGCTAAATGTTGAATCTGTTGGTTATTCCCAAAATTTGAATTCCTCCAATTTGATTGCCAAGGGTTACTTTGGGGATAGGAAGGTGCCCAAGTTTATTGAGGCAAAGGTGGGTACCAAGGCTGAGATTTTTGTTGGACTTGTGGAGCTTGTGAAACTTGTGACTGATGTAATTGAGTATTGTTCCAATAAGGATTAAATGATTGCATAGGATCTAGTACTGTACCTGAAGGTCGAGGTTGCCATGGGCATTTTTGAGATATAAAACAGACTGGTTCTGCATCTGTCCCCGCCTCTTCATATATAGCTTTGAGCCCTGGCAGTGAAGGACATTCTTTTGTAGGGTGCTCCAGCTCGCATAGAAGACAAATATCCACTTTGTCCAATGGGCAGCTTTTGAGGGGATGTCTCTTTCTGCATTTAGGACAGAAGATAGCCAAATCTCGATCCTCCTCCTCTTGCCTCTTATTTGCCCGGAGTGCGTCTAACTGAGAACTCAGGGAACTAAGTATATCCGTCTTGAATGTTGATGTATATGTAACTTCGAAATGTATTTCACATATATGTATATTGTATTCCTATAGAGATGTTACTATTCCTTTATACGGAAGTGGTTGTATTCCTATAGAGATGTTATTATTCTTCTATATGGAAGTGTCGTCATTTATATTGTAAGTGTTGTAACTTATACTTGATGGGTTATTAGACCACCTTGTTGGGGTCGGCCCTGTATAAGTCATGTGGGTCAAAGGGTTATTAGACCACCCTATTGGGGGTCGGCCATGTGGGTCAAAGGGTTATTAGACTAACCTAGTGGGGTTCGGCCCAGTCAGCATTATGTTAAGTGGTTAGTTGAGGCCGACCTAATTGAGTAAAGGTCAAGTCAAGTTAGTGTATAAATAGAGAGTGTGTCTCTCTCATTTTACACATTCTATTATCTCACTCACACTTTGGAGAGTGGCGCACTTGTGGAGGAGGAGGCTCTGCTGCTAGGAGAAGACTGTCTCTTGTATTCTGGTTGTATCATTGCTTTATCTATCTCTAAGGAAGTTATTGGGGTTTTTCACCTTTATGGTTTTCCCCAAGTAAACTGTGTGTCTCTTGTGTGCTTGCATTATTGTGTCCATGATTGATATGCTGTAGATTTGCTGTACATGTTGTTCTCTCAGTTAAGATCCTAGATCAGATTGAAGTAAATTCAGAAAATTTAACATGGTATCAGAGCTAGCCTGAAAGAAGGCATGATATGGCATGTATGACACTTGTTGCACTTACGATGTTAGGGCTTGATATAGCAAAACCTAGTCATCGTAGCACTTTCGCTATAAATCTGTTTTGGCGAAGTTTTCAGATTTGAAAATTTTACAGGTCGAATATCAGATCCCCATGTACCTTGTGTCGAAAGGAAAACCTCTAATTCGTTGGATTTTGTGATTTATGATCTATACAATATAGGGTTTCTCCCTCTTCCAGATCTGAGTCAAAATCAGGTGACCTTGGGAAAAAGGTCATAACTTGGGTTAGGAATCTCCAAATGAAATTTCGTTAAAATTGACAGGTAGTACACAGACTGTACTATCTCGGGAAAATTGTTCAGGGGCCGAAGTTCAACCAGTGACACGTGGCACGCCATAAACCTTCGCTCTCCTGTATTATCCTATAAACAGGTCACGTTACGACACTTGGCATAACTCTCTCTCGGAGAATACAATTGAGGTAAGACCTATCGAGATGGAAAGATAACAGGTCAGGCTATCTCAGGAAAATTTTTAAGAGGCAGAAGTTGAAACAGTGACATGTGGCACTCCGTACAAGTTCTCTCTCCTGTATTATCCCATAAACAGGTCATGTTGCGACACTTGGCATAACTCTCTCTCAGAGAATCCAATTGAGGTCAGACCTGTCGAGATGGAAAGATAACAGGTCGGGTTATCTCAGAAAAGTTTTTTAGACCTTGTGGACCAAAAAGTTCAAAGTTACACCAGAAACAATCAGGTACATATTTCTGTCAAAACAGAAATATTTTTGAGTACCTTCATTCATGGCTTCCGAAATTTAGGGCTTCAAAGAAAGTTGGAATTTTTGTAATCGGAGACCACGGCTGGATGCTACTCATCAAAATAAAAATTTAGAGACCAAGATAAGATTTGTTGGTTGGGCAGAAGGCCGGGCTTGATCAAACCCAAGTTCCGGACTTTGATCGGAAAGATGGAAAATTAGGGCTTCTGCAAAAATTGGAATTTTGGAAATCTGTGACCACGGCTGGAAGCTCCTTAGAAAAATTGAAGCTTAGAGTTTTGAATCAAATATTTTGGTTGGGTGAACCTCCGGGAAACTCAAACCCTAATTCAGGGTCCTCCCCAGTGAATCCAGAAATCTAAAAGGCAATTTTGAGGGGAGAAACTTTGCAGTTTTCAAATTCTGAATATACCAACTTGATCAGCTCATCAAGGTGCATATTTCTATCATTTCGGAAGTTTGAAATTCAAAGTTTGAATTTTTTGGGTTTCTTTGACAAACCCTAATCCAGCTCCAGGTCCAGTTCTTGCAAATCAAGTGGATTGGGTTGATCCTAGAAGAAGATGGATTGGTCACCTACATAAGTGAAGAAGTTCCTGTCTCAGAGGGAGATGAGACTAAGGCCTTCCATAAGAAGATTACAAGCAATCTTGACAAGTATGGCTTACAGGTATGTTTCATGGTTAAGTTTAGCATATGTTTGTCTTCATATCATTATAGTACAATCTTGATTAATTACTGGACTTGTTGTATCACCTTAATAGAAGATATTCATTGATTAAGGTTTTGACACTTATGATTGTACTAATGCATTGTGATGTTGTATGAGGTTTATGTTGTTTGCTAACAAAAAAGGTACACCAAGAAACTCAAATCATGTTCTACTTCAAGAACATATGCTCATGGTGACATGAAGACAAAGATTCATCCATTGTCATGGATCACATAGAAGATCTACTTTCGAGGTATGTATAACTTGGTTCTACAATGGTTAACTTATGAGACATGCAGGTTACTAGCACAAGTCACTGAAGAGAACTAGAAGACATTATGCGGGTATGTTAGACATAACTAGCTAGCATGCTAATCTAGGTATGTTTTTCCTATATCAAGCTAGAATCCTACCTTGTGTTAGGATCTTATACTGTTGTGTTGTTGATAATGATTATTCATGAAGTCATAGGTTTGAATAATCATGGTTTTATGCATATTATATCTCTTATCTTGATTGATGATTCAACTAACCAGAAGAGTCCTATGATCAAATAAGAATGTGTATGAGTAAAAGAAGACTTCCCTGAAACCTTGAATACTAATGCTTATTATCTGTGAATGATCATGAATATACATGTTTAAGATTATTGTGTTTTGATAGTATTAATAAATGTGTGATTATGTATGAGACCTCAAGGATAACACAATGATGATACTAATAAGCATGCATAGTGATTAAGGATGGATGTAAGTTCAAGGATAGGTAATCTAGGAATCAAAGATCAAGAGGGAGCACACTCGAGTTGTTCCTGCAAGGAAGCAAAGGACCACACTTCAGTAGTTTCTGCAAGGATGCAGATATTCATAGGGAGTTGGCCACTTCTCACAATCCACATAAGAAGGGAGTTGCAGAAAAGAAGCAAAGACTGAGAGGGAGTCAACCCAACAAACAAACAAAGATAAGTATTTGAATTGTCATTACTTGCATATTTTATTGTTTAAATAATACTGTTCAATAATGTATATACTGATGTTCCTAGAATTAGGTTGTGTATTATGCATATTAGAATAGTTGCATTGATGAACAGTATACTACTAATATGCATGGGTAAGTGGCCTATGGCACTGTACAACATTCCATTGCTACTTATCTAGAATGAAACCTCTTTGCTGACATGTTGGGAGTTGTGCACACTCTTAACAATGTTCTGGTAGAGATTGGAAGGCATCTAGAAAGTTACGGGATATGGATAAATGTTGTATTGAAGCATTGGCTAAGATAATTGCATGATTGTATGACATATTTCTTTATGTGTAAGATATTGTTCTGAAAACTATGAGATGTTTTCTAATCATGCAATTTAATTTGTTGTGTAGGAAAGATCGTATGCCATCACCTACAAAAGAAGAACTACAACATTTGTTCAGCAACAAAATTATCTATTGAATATATTGAAGTTCCCAGGATATGCGAAGAATGCCATGATCCGTCGATCATGAAGAATGATGTTTGGGATGTAGTCCCAAGACCTGAAGGGAAGTTTGTTATGAGTTTCATATGGATCTGACAAGATCAAGCATGCTGTAGATGGCAGCATAGAGAAATATAAAAGTGATGAAATAGAAGATACACCAGATGGATTTCAAGACAGCTTTCTTGAATGGTGTAGTTGAAGAAGAAGTGTATGTGGAGCAGCCACTTGGTTCTGAGACACATGGCAGGGAGTCATATATGTGCAGAACTTGGGTATGATGCACCACTTTCTAGGTATGGAGGTGTGGCAGAGTGCAGATGCAATATTCCTTGGATAAGGGAAGTATGCAGTAGAGATCCTAAAGAGGTTCGGGATGATGGACTGCGAGGCTATGGCATCGAACCTGAAGCTTCTATGTGATGCTTCATCTGAACCAGTTGATGTCACTATGTATCGTCAGATGATTGGGTCCTTGATGTACTTGACGAACACGAGACCATATATTTGCTTTTCGGTGAACACATTGAGCCAGTTCCTGACAGATCCGAGGAGTGTTCACTTGGTTGCTGTAAAGCATATTCTGAGGTACCTGAAAGGTACAGTGGATTATGGGCTCAAGTATGAAGCGAATCAAAAGTTTAACCTGCAGGGTTATGTTGATTCAGATTGGGCAGGCAGTGCCGCAAATAGGAGGAGCACATCTGGGTGATGCTTCAGTATGGGATCAGGTGTGATCTCTTGGTTCAGCAGGAAGCACTCCTGCATAGCACTGAGTACAGCTGAGGCAGAGTATGTTGCAGCCTGTTCAACTAGTTGTGAGGCAGTATGCCTACGGAATCTACTGTCTGAGTTATTTGATCTCCCGTTGGATGCTACTGGTATCTTTTGTGATAACCAGAGTTGTGTGAAGCTGTCTGAGAACCCATTGTTTCATGACAGGTCGAAACACATATAGATCAAATATCACTATATCAGGGATATGGTGCAGAGATGAGCTGTGAAGCTCCTGTATATTGCGACGGACGAGCAGATTGTAGATGTGCTGACGAAGCCACTAGACAGGGTGAAGTTTGAGTACTTCAGGGAGAGGCTTGGTGTTCTTCAGATTGATGACACTTTGAGGAAGAAGTGATGGACACATTTGCAGAAGCCATTCCAAGCATGTTGGAAGGATGATCCTTCACATGGCTGTGGATGTAAGCGCTGGATGATGAGCATCAGGACGATGCTCCAGTTATGTATATGCATCATGTTGGGTGCTGGATATGATTAGTTGGATCAGTTATATGTATATGTAAGTACGCATCATGTTGGATGTTGGATATGATCAGTTGGATCATTTATATGTATATGTATGTACGCATCATGTTGGATGCTGGATATGATCAGTTGGATCATTTATTTGTATGTACGCATCATGTTGGATGATGGATATGATCGGTTGGATCATTTGTATGTATTTTGTATATGCATCATGTTGGATGCTTGGACCATGTATCTGTATATGTATCAGGTGGATACATAGTATGATCAGGTGGATCATGTACGGTGATATGTATCATGTATTTGTATTTGTATCAGGTGGATACACTATATGATCAGGTGGATCATGTATGATGATATGTATCAGGTAGATACTTGGTATGCATCAGGTAGATGCATTGTATGATCGGGATGATCATGGATGACGAGCTTCGGGATGTTGCTCCAGATGACATGCAGCAGGATGTTGCAGTGATGATGATCATGATGATCATGTGTACATCAGGATGATGTATGGTGAGTATCAGGTTGATACTCTATGGCCGTGGAACAGGTTGTGCAGATAAGCATGTAATTTATGCCCTGGGAGATTTGCAGATAGTCTTTCGAGGTTTTGCCTATGGCATATAATTTGTACCCTAGGATATTTGGAAAATGCTCTTTCGAGGTTTTGCTTGGGAGGACATATAATTTGTGCCCTGGGATATCTGCAGATAGTCTTTCGAGGTTTTGCCTATGGCATGTAATTTGTGCCTTGGGATATCCGGCAGATGCTCTTTCGAGGTTTTGTCCTATGGCATGTAATTTGTGCCCTGGGAGATCCGATAGGTTGAACCGTGTGCTCGTAATCAGTCCTGGGATGCTCTTTCGAGGTTTTGCCATGACCACATGTAATTTGTGCCCTGGGAGATCCGTTAGGTTGAGCCGTGTGCTCGTAATCAGTCCTGGGATGCTCTTTCGAGGTTTTGTGGTGGACCACATGTAATGTGCTCCTGGGAGATCCGACAGGTAGAGCTGTGTGCTCGTAACCGCCTGGGATGCTTCATCCAGGTTTTGTGGTGAGATCACATGTAATGTGCTCCTGGGAGATCCGACAGGTAGAGCTGTGTGCTCGTAACAGCCTGGGATGCTTCAGCCAGGTTTGTGATGGGTCACATGTAATGTGCTCCTGGGAGATCCAACAAGTAGAGTTGTGTGCTTGTAATAGCCTGTGATGCTGCAGCCAGGTTTTGTGATGCATGTAATAAGTCCTGAGGATTCCACAGTATGGACAGTGATGATGAAGACCTGCAGGTGGTGGGACTACATCCAGTATGAAAAAGGACTGGCTCTGTAGAACTTCCTATGACGAGTAGATTCAGAGATTGATTGAGATAGCAGCAGCAGTGACGATGATGATGACTCGATGACGATTATCCAGTGACGATGATCCAGAGAAGATGACTTGTGCTAGAAGACCTGTGTCGAGAAATACCTTCCTAGTTAAGAGGGAGTGTTGATGTATATGTAACTTCGGAATGTATTTCACATATATGTATATTGTATTCCTATAGAGATGTTATTATTCCTTTATACGGAAGTGTCGTAACTTATACTTGGTGGGTTATTAGACCACCCTAGTGGGGGCCGGCCCAATCAACATTATGTTAAGTGGTTAAGTTGAGGCTGACCTAGTTGAGTAAAGGTCAAGTCAAGTTAGTGTATACATAGAGAGTGTGTCTCTCTCATTTTACACATTCTATTATCTCACTCACACTTTGGAGAGTGGCGCACTTGTGGAGGAGGAGGATCTGCTGCTAGGAGAAGACTGTCTCTTGTATTCTGGTTGTATCATTGCTCTATCTATCTCTGGGGAAGTTATTGGGGTTTTTCACCATTATGGTTTTCCCTAATTAAACTGTGTGTCTCTTGTGTGCTTGCATTATTGTGTCCATGATTGATATGCCGTAGATTTTTTGTACATGTTGTTCTCTCAGTTAAGATCCTAGATCAAATTGAATTAAATTCTGAAAATTTAACATTGAAATCCTCCAAGAGGTTCCCAATTGCCACCCTTGAAACTCCTTCTCTTGAGGTCTTCGTGGTTCTGTTTACTATATCCCGAATTCCTCTACCTGATCTGGAGGCATTCCTTGAATACCTTCTACAGAGATCGCATATTTCCACATATTTTAGTAGGGACACATCCCCTACACCCATCAAATTTAGCGGATCAATGCAATCATCTCTAATGCCTCATAAGAGCATAATCTTCAATGTGTCATCATTCAACCCATTCTGCCTTGATCTTTGCAAATTATATTGAAATCTCTCGACATAGTCTTCTAAATTCTCATCCTCCTGCTGGGACATCTTAAAAATGGCTTCCTTCCAGTCCTTGTCCTTGCATATTTTTGATATTTATCCAAAAAAGCTTTCTTCATTTGAGCCCAACTTGTTATACTAACTCCTCCAAGGCCCATGAACGATATCAGAGCCTGGATTTTCAAAGTGGCTGGAAAAAGCTTGAGTTTCTGGTGATCTGTAACACAGTCATAACTCCTGCATAGGACATCAAATTCAAATAGGAATGTATCCAGGTCTTCACTCGCCATACCATGGAAGTTAAGCAATGTTGAATGTGGAATGTTCTTCATCTGATTTGTGAGTGTCGATTCGGAATTCCTGATTGGGAATTCAAAAGTAACCGTTCCCGTACTAGATTCTCCATTTGTGTTTCCTCGATTTGTCTCTTCCCCGCGGGGAATGTGTTCTCCCTCTCCATCCATACCTGCCATTAGATCTTCTAGAGTAGTTGAACCAGTGGACCATGGGGATTCAGCAACCAGTTGTTCCTCTTCTCCTCGATTATCAACACTGAATTGTTCAGGAAACCCTTCTTCTTGAACGAACTCTTGTTCTGGAACGAATTCTACCTTAGAATTACCGAGAGATGGAACACGTCCTCCCTTTATTGAACTTCCTGCACGATTAGTACCTGGGGGAGGGGTATCATATGCATATACTAGTCTACCTGTACTATCTCTTACTCTATGCATGAATACTTTGCATGTTTCTGGATCACAGGGACTTGCGGCAGGCAATATTCTAAACGAATATGTCGGTGCGTCTTACTTGACCCTCCTCTGAAATCCGACCATACTTTTTTCCAAAATTGTCACACACACAATCCACTCAAGGGAAATAAGAAAAGAAATCACAACTAGAACCAAAATAATCAATCAAGCTACAATGTCCTTGGTGGCTCCCCGACAACGGCGCCAAAATGATGATCTCTTTAATCTCTTTTTAATTAAGAATAGAAAGCTGTGCATAAATTATCAACCCAGGGCTACAAAAGCTTACGAGCTACCAAGCAAAATATATGCTAGACACTGCAACTTGGAAGATCTTAACACAGAGAACATTAATGAATTACTAAATCAGAATTAGGATATAATCTTTTGGTGAATGGACTCCTAAGAAATTGCTGAATACTGAAAGAATCTTGCAATCAAATGAAAGCATCTAACTATCAATAACATTCAGCTAAACTATAGAAAAGATCTTGTGAATTAATGAAAGCATCTAACTATCAATACCATTCAACTTAGACTACAGAAAGAAATCACTACCAACAACAATCTGTTAAATTACAGAAAGCAATTAAATGTCCAATTCTAGTTAACAAGCTGAGAAATCCATAATGAAAATAATTCACTGAATCACAACTGTAATGAAAAGGTTGAATACTAATCAAATTCTACGATCCGCTTCTACTCTTGAACAATCACAACAGAATTATGAAAGAACCTAATTACATCCATTCACTGCAGAATATATGCTAATTTAACATTCATCATTCATATACTCCTCTGGAAATGGTAACAAAAATAACTCTGTAATCAATTCTCACCACTCATTAAAGGATTCACACGCAACTATAATTGCACACCAATTCTGTATATCAATTAATCAAACCAAGCCACACTGCGTTAATAATTAAGCTATGAATCTGAACACACATGTATAAAGGAAAGAAATCCTATTTATAGCAGCACCTGTCACAGAAGGGGCCCCTGCCTTCGGCAACAGGAGCTGAACAACCTCTCAATCACACGAAATGGATCAACACATCGAATTAGATAAAACCATGAATTTCTTATATATAAAACTGATACAGTGTTCAATAATTCTTCTGCAATTGAGGCTAACTCTTCTAAAGAGTCCCCCTGTCTTTTATATATCAACGCTTATGAGAGGATAAATGAGGAATCACATAGTTACAACGAATTCCCCAATAAAGCCAATCTATGGATCCTTAATAAGATATTTCTGGGATATACATCGTGGAAAGTGGAGGAAGATCCCTAGGATGTCGGGATGGTGAACTATGAGTCATCATGGACCCATAATACCAAATTAAGCATGAAACCTCCATCTCCTTGGATCGACTGCAGCATCATCTGATTGTTGGATAGGTAACAAAAATACTGCAGCAAAATACATCAAGCTGGATACCTCGGTGTAGAAGCTCCAGACTAAAAATGCATATCTCCCAGCTTCCATAGTCCTTCATTCTGTGACCTGTAGATGAACTGATACCGAACCTGAAACATATCTTCTTTAGCAGGAAATAATAGCAACATAGCCCTATCAAGCATAATCAATTGACAAATAACAGAAGGGACAAGATCAATTCTTACCAAGGCCAGAATGTGCAAAATGCAACCAAAAGAGCCGATAGTAATACAGGAGTATGTCAAAAAGGAGTAAAAAAGAAAGTAGAAAGGAGGAACAAAAAGGGTCATATGCATAGCCCGCCAAAAGGCACATTAGAAATCGACCAACACACTGCCAAATAGACACAAGAAAGTAGACGTGAAATCAAACCCATTCTTTAGGCATATGCTTCACTCTGAAGAAACATGCAAGAGAGAAGATTCACTATGGGTGGATTGCTTTTTGGCAATGATCGTCAACAACCAAGAAGATATATATGTCATACCAGAGAGTTCATTCACTAATATTGAAACATCTTTCAAATGAGACATTCTCTTATCCTCACATTGTTCCTGGGAGGGAGGACTAATTAATAATAAAAAACAAGCAATCCTGAGCCACGACCATATTTGGAGGCTAGATTCAGAGCTATAACTAGAAGACAGAAGATAACCATTCCCCATAGAATTCATGATTTCATGGCATTCTGTTTCTAGTTCTGTCACTCATAACCACCATGATACTTCCACTCCTCATGTTGTTCCTTACAGGGGGAATGATGAACCGTAACAACAAGCAAGTGAAAACAAGCGAGTCAGATCAAGCGAGCCTAAATAGATTCAGATGCATGTTTGAATGATCTCCACTTGGTTTTTGGTCATCCTAAAACCCCCGAATCAGTAGAAGACATCAACCCCATGTTTCTTTTGCTGGACAATAGTTTGTGGTGGTCCTCAAACCACCATTTTCACAGGGAACCGCTGAGCCTTTGAGCTAAGTTCCTAGGAGAACCTCTTAGCAAGAACTTGAGTCATCACCAGGCTCTAGAGTTTGTGGTCAGAATTAAACCACCCGGTTAGTAGAAGACTTTAGATTTTTTTGTCCCTTTTGGTTTGTAGTCAGCCAAAACCACCACTTTACAAAGCACTTATATTTAGCAGACGATGTTAGCTTATGCTATCTTACTTGATCAAATTCGAAATGTTAAGTTGGAGATGTTCAGACTTTGGAAGCTATCCACTTCTATTTATTCATCTCTTTTTTCTTGGACTCATGCATACCCCTTCAGATCAAGGGGGGATTTGTTGGAATATAATCTATTTGGGTTAGAGAATGTGAATGGTCTTTGAGGAGTTCAAGAGATCCCTTGGGAATTTGGAACCCAAGGGTCATCTCATTCTACAACCATGTACATACATTAATGAGAATGTGTGATTTGAAGCCTAACATGCGTGTCTTTGTGTTGTGACTATTCATCTTACATATTGAGGTTTCTAACAGATCCAATGGCTCACAAATAGAAAATGGAAATGACATACGTAGACTCCTTCATGAAAGACTACACAAAAGATGTTATTCACATGTATGGCTACTTGTTTTTGAAAACCAATCTGGTGGGAGATTCTAGGTTGGGTATGTCCCACATCAAACATGACCAAACTCGATTCCAAGGGATCAACCCCACCAATGGTAAAAAACAATGATTTATATTGCATGGGAAAACTTTGCAACACTTCAAGAGCAACAATAGAACAAGGGGCCTAGGCCAAATCCTCCACAATATTTTAATTATGGGTGGTGTTAGTAATAATGTTTGTGACTTGGCCGACTGAAGGAAGCATCAATGATCATGAGCCAGAGGTAGATCTCTAACCAGAATTCAGAGATTTTACGATGAGAGAAGGTGGAAAGAAGGGTCTCCTCCTCTTTAAAAAGAGGATCAACCGAAGAGCTAAAGGAAAAATCCAATCGAGATGGCGGCCTAATTTAAATCAACGGGTGATATTGCGTTCAGGGTCCCAAGTTGCACGATGTTTATTGAGCTCGGGGCATCCCTGAATGAAAACCGCCAAGGCCACGCATTAGTTCAAGGATCATTCAGGGCCCGAAAAACGTTCTCCCCAAATCACTTTTTCTAGAGCCCTGAAACCACGAAGAAGCCGCCACTGTGGTTTTATAGCCACAAGACACCAGCCGGTGATCTATCAAGAAGAGGGGCCCAACCCATAAAGTTTTTCCATCCCTGCACAAATATCAAGTAGATGAAGGGAGAGATCGACGTATACCCTATTTTCAGGATACACAAAGAGCTAGAGGTTAACGTGCTAGATGCACCCCTGAATGAAAACCACTATCTCCACATGGCATCCCCACGCTCATTCAGGGCCCGAAAAGAGGTATTCCTGAACCACTTATCCTGAGCCCTGAAACCCCCTTTTGGTTTTCGTTTCTCCATGTTATCCTCCTCATCACTTTCACTAAGCCTTCCCTAATGGTCATTACCGTCATAGTTTAGAAGACAAACGTTCCCCTGCATTTAAGAGCCAACCACCTCTTAGACAAGGAACCAATCCTTGATTTCCACATCTCCTTCACATTAAATCCCACCAATTTGAAATTTCTTCCTATAAATATGCCCACGAGCAGTTTACCAAGAACCTCATTCTCTATCACCCTGAGCTACTCTTCTAGCATCCTCCTCGCCAACCTATTCGTTTTCCAGAGCCGAGCATCTACCACCATTCTCCCTACCATACCAGTATCACCATGGCATTTGTTTCTGTCCTCGAAGCATCTCCCTCAGCACTAGTAGTTCTCACTCAATATGTACAACTTGGAGATGAGATTTTTGATGTTCATGATCGATTGTCCTCCTTTTCAAACCTTCATCAATTAGCCAAGGAAGCCGAGGAGCAAGAAAAAAGTGGAAGTGACCTTTTCAACTTATGGAATTCAGGATTGTCCAAGATGGTTTTAGCACAAGACATGCCTTTCCCAGAGCGGGTACAGTGGTGTGTTGAGAGGTATGCCTCGGAGAGAAGAGCCATCATCTCCAGATTGGGAACTATTGTTTGCTCGATCACCAAAGAGCTCATTATGGAATTAACCTACACAAAGGAATACGCCTCCAGGATACAGTTCGATGAGGATGTCCTAGCACGAAAGATAAGAGAGTTATCCTCGAAAGACAGAGATACTTTCGTTCACATGATAATATCACTAGAAGCCAGTTTTCCCAGTACCCAGTCGATGTTCATCCTTGATGTGTTCGCAGAGTCATCCAGTCCAGTACTTTCTATGATATTCTAAGTCCTCAGATATGACCACGACCTGGTAATCGATGACGTAGATTTAGGTTTTCTCTTTCTCATGAATTTATCTATCAAAGAGACTTGTGTAAAAATGGATTTGTCATCGTTCCTCGCCCAGTCTATGCACCTACAATTCAAAAAAAAATCATCTAGGAAGATGTTCAAATATAGTTCCCTTCTCCTATATATGATTGTCTATCACAATAATAGTTTCTTCAACTGATATGACCTTGAAAATTCAGTCGTTTCATCCTGCTTCACATGAAGTTTTTTCTGTGTTTGTAGACACTGTCATTGCCAAGGTTTATACATTGTTGTTTGATTGCCCCCCCCCCAGTTTTCCTAGAGTGCAAATAGTTTCTCTAGCATAACCCAAATGACTCTGTTGGATATTCGTTCTGTTTTGAGACCCACACCGAAATCCGTGTGTATGGAGTATATCTAGCTCCTTACAAGCTCCCAATGTTTGTGACTCCCTAGATTTTCACCTTGGAGTACATCCTCCAAAGATTCAATTGCGATGATGTACATTTTATGAAAGGAAATAGTCATAGGACTTTCAAAGTCCCTAATGAGGATGGACCATTCAAAGATAGTTGAAGAACTACTAGCGAATTATAGCTTCTCATTAAGCTTAGTGTGCATGTATGGTCCTAGAGGGATCATCTCCCAGAAAAGACAAGATGCCAGGGAAACCGCTTACCTTCATGAGCCACATCCACTGTTGGACAAGATAGCCAACTTAGACGGTTGGGAGTAGAGCAAAGCCGCTTTGTATCCTATCAAGTTTGTTGGGGCACCGAACATCCCAATGCCCCATAAAATGGACACATTGGGAAAAAGGAGAACACCCGAGCTGACATCTGAAGTCGACAAAGAGAGATCAAGGAGTTTTGGATCGAAAGTGAAAATATAGAAAGCTGAAAATACATCCAGTGCAACATCAAAAGTGAAGCCAACGCCCACCACTTTGGCACCTGTCAATGGAGAATTTCCCATCGAAAGCATGGCCTTAGAAGCAAGAGGCAGAGTCCTCAGAAGGCGTGTTGGTCACCATAGCACTGGTCAAAGCAGGTTTATTTGGGTTATACTCACAAATCAAAGACGAGAATATTGATCTTCAAAAGACTTGGTTCCCAAGAAAGGACCTTGAAACGAGGCAGTAGTCCAGGATGTTGTCTGCACTGGATTTAAGGCAAGGAACCTTAAAAATGGCAATTCCAGATCCATTGGTGCCTAGGGGGAAGAAACTACCCTCAAACTTCAAAACCACCCAAGTGACTATGAATCTAGATGCATTCCCATCCAAAGACATCATAGAACTTCACCGACAAACTGGTGAAGGAGTGTATAGATATGTGATGAAATACACCATGAGCACCAATAAGATACAGGGCGTTGTTCAGAGGTTGGAGAAGCAGCTAAAAAATGAGAAGTCTTCGAATAAGGTGAAGCAGTTAAAGATAGCTGACCTAGAGAAGCAGATTGTAAAGATGGTGCAAAATCCCAATGACATGGCTCCAGTATAGGCCACGCTAAAAGAAAAGGACAAAGAGACTTTAGGATTAAAAAAGAAGCTCAGTATTCCCATTGTCGAGCATTCACAAACTGCCGAAGTATCGATGATAAAATCCAAGCTAGAGAAAGTCATGATGATGGCTAGGTACTAAAAGAAAATATTGTCACCTTAGAAAATGAGTTGGATGATCTAAGAAAGAAGAATCGGGACATCCTTCAATAGAAGGCCGTCGCATTACAAGTCTCATCTTTTGTGGATCCTATTAACAACTTGACCCAAGAAATTACGGAAATAAGTTGCAAAGATGATCACCTGAACTAGGTGCAGGATCAGTTAAAAGCCAAGTGCAACGAACTTATCAGCATGAGCGAAAAACAAGATAAAAGATATCAATCCATCTCGGAGCTACATCAGTTTAAAAAGGATATTTGTAAAGATGTCCAAGACTTGACTAGAAGACTGACGGTTAAGTCTCTGCTTAAAAGCGCCAAGTTTGCAATATGGGAACATGTAGTAGCCTTGATAACCACACAATGGATCCATTACATCGTGTCTTAGGAAGAGTGTGAAATTACTGAAGACACCACCCAAGATGCTCGTTCATCCCTAAATACTGTAAGCAAAAAGACAGATTTGGCCAAAGCTGCAATCGAATTTTTGAATGAGAAAACCTTCGACAAGCTCCAAACATATGCCATCTGTGATAGAACTAAAGCGATCATGGAATCCAACAAAGTGATTACAAAAGGAATGATGGCTCAAAATGTCGCTCATATAGCGTCCTTGTTGAAGCATGATGTTCACTCATTCAAAGAATTATTCAAAGCAATTTCCCCCCCTGGCCTCCCATCCTTTTGGGATGGACATGGATATTTGTACCCAAAAGAGCACTACAATGCCATGATTTTGGACACAAGGAACTATGAAGTTCACTTGGAGGATACTCTTCAGGAGCTTAGTGGCAGAATGTTTGTAGACAAACTGCACACTAATTTTGAGATGCTTAATCTCATTTAGTCAATTTTCATAACACTGCCAAAGCCCACGTTTGAGCATTATTTCAAGTTGGATTCATCCTTCAAAGAGCTAAGGGTTTTCCAATATCCTATGGGTAAGGATTGGAAAATTATCGCAATAGTTCTGCAGATACAATAGCTAGAGAAGACTACAATGATGCAATCAACGGTTGGAACGTCCTCAGCGTAGCCAGCAGTGGGGACATCTTCAACACAATAGGGCAGTCCTCTACCCCAATAGGGTGGACCCCAGTCTCTATAGCCGACGAGTCAGCATTATTCCAATGGACTAACCTTTTTGTAACTAATTTTTGTTAGGATACAAACCAAAAACCATAGGCCGTTGGGATGTAACAAATCATATGTAGATTTTGTAAAGCCCATAGAGGCTATATATATAGAAAAAAGGAATTTCAGCCAAGTGTCAAATTTTTTGTAAGAAGTATAACTTTAGATAATTTAAGTATGATCAAGATATAATAAAGATATAATAAAGAAACTTCAAGCTCAATCTTCATGTTCTATGGATTCAAAGCTCTGATATGTTTAGTTAGTACTCTCTTCTTTTGTGATATCATCCCTCCTTTCATATGTTTTCTGTGAGTTGCAAAGTTAGCATTGATTCAAATATGGATGTTATTGGATTCAAATATTGTTTCTAGATGATTTATGTTGTGAAGTATTCATGATATAAAATCTGGTTATATTATCCTCATAACTATTGAATTCTTCTTTGTGGTCATTTTGTACGAACTACTAAATTCCTTTTGGCTCAATACATTTTTCTATATACATGAGATAAAGATTTACTTTCAGTGAGTACCTTTTTCTCATGAAATTCCATCAACACAAATTCACTCAAGTTTATACTAGCATATCAGAAGTGTTTCCCACATTATGCTAAGCCTGATTATCATCATTATGTTCAAACAACAATAAATTTGATTTTTGATTAAAGTATTGAAAAGATAAACAGTGAAATTTATTGATGCCCAGGAACAGTTCTAAAAAAAGCATTAGAAAATCTCTGGGACTAACATATTTTTAGGCATCATGCTAGGGAAAGAAACAAGAAGATAAATCTTCCCTGGGGACAACGACAAATTTCACGCTCCTGATTTCGTAGTGGAAGAAACTAAGCAACAAGCTGTAATCGACTTGGCGACTACATCGAAGCAAACCTAGCAAGTGGACGTAGACATACTCTCCAAGACCCTAGCCACGAAGAATTAGTGGTTCTACAAGATTCAGTCTCCTAGAGACATAGACATGGTAAATATCAATCCACTTCACCGGGTCACCAAAAAAGTTTCTCCCCTCCTCTATTTGGTCATCAATTCCTTGAATTTGAATTTATTTTCCAAACACTTGAAAGAGAATCCTCTCCTCAGAATCCCAATACTCCTTTCAGTATACCCATCTGGCAGGCTCTTCCCACCAAAAGCGGAGAGTCCTCAGCCCGTACAAATCCGCCAATTCATTCATTACTCCTCAAGGCAATAAACTAATTTCCAGTCATCTTATGTTAGGAGGAGGAGGTGGAGCACCACCACCACCGCCTAGAACACCATGATGGGTGGCGAGCCGACATGGCCTCTACAGTTTCGTACACCCTTGAATAATATTCCCACCCACTATCTAAAGTTACTACCCAAATATGATGGTAGTAAGGGTACATTCGCAGAGGATCATGTGGATCATTTTCAAGATTTCACTGACAACATTATTATTGATCACGATGATGTGTTCATAAGGGTTTTCGCCCAATCACTTGAAGGAGAAGCTTGAAAATGGTTTCTATGACTACCAAACACTTCCATCGCATTTATGGAAAATATGGAAGTCACGTTCATCAAGAAGTGGGGAGTCAGGCATTATAATCTATACTATCTAACAGAATTCTCTGCCCTAAGAAAGAGCACTTTTGAAAATGTGGTAGATTTCACTGCAAGATTCAACAAATTTTATTATAGAATCCCCAAAGATATCCGACCTACAAAAGTCTTGGCTCGAGCCACCTATGCAGGATCCTTCCCCTCCAAATTTTCCCTCATGCTAAGGGAGTGGAGATCACCCTCCCTTCATGTAATGCAAGATGATGCTTTAGATTTTGAAGGAAATATGAGGGTGGGAGGCAAGATCAAATTGATCAATAATATTGAGCAGAAAGAGAAAGGAAAGGTCAAATAAGAAAGTAGCTCCTCAGGAGTTAAATACTCTCAAGAAGCAAAGATTGATGAAATGACCCGCAATATCAAAAACCTGTCAAATAAATTTCCTCGAATGGAATTGGAAAGTAGCATCCATAATAGACAATCCCATAGTCATTCTCCCACTCAGTTCAAAAGGCCTTATAATACTTAGATGACATACAGAGAGAGGAGAAATGATGAAAAACCACTGAGACCACCTATTAGAGAAAATGATAATAATCTAATCGGAATACAATAGGAGGAAATCTATGAGGAAGTTGAAGAAAAAATTAACTGGATGGAAGAAGATTCCTATCTCATGCACCTCACTAGAAACGAGTATGAAAACGCACTCCCACCTAACCAAATGGGTGGATATCATAAAAATACTCAAGAAAATTATGCATCTTTCGGTGAATATCCATTATTCTCAAATACTCAATAGGAAAGGTTGCAAAGGAAATATGACCTAAGGCCAAGGCTAGAGTCGGTAAATAGACAAAATGATACTCCTCGCAAGAGATCTCCCCAGAATCTGGCCCGAGCTAAGTCTTCTCAAGCATCCCACCTGTGAACTGACAAAGCTAACGAAGCCTTAGTTCCAGACAACCAAACAAAGTCAGGCATCAACTACCATAAGAAAATGGAGCTAGATCCTAAAGAGCACAAAGAATTCCCTAGACCTTTTAATCTTGCACATGAATTGAGAAAACTAAAAATAGTTGTTCCCCTATCTGAATTAATAAAAAACCCTATGTACCAGAAACAAACCGATAAGATATTGCACAAAGATGAAACTGCGGACCAACAGGATACTATAAATCTGAATGAAGAATCCCCAGCTTTTCAATGTGGCCCTCACGTCGATGATAAATAAGAGCCCACTGCTACTTTTTATGTCACCCTAAACAAGCATGATAAAATCCTACACAACTATATGCTGGACTCTAGAGCATCTCACAATTTGATGCCAAAGGTTATCATGGAACAATTGGGACTAGAGATTACCAAGCCATATCATGAGCTCTACAATTTTGACTCCAGAAAAGTAAAGTGCATAGGTATGATAAAAGATTTGGTGGTCACTCTTTCCCAATTACTAGCCAAAAGTGTAATGATGGATGTAGTAGTAGCATATGTCCAATCCAAATATGGTATGCTTTTATCAAGAAGTTGGGCTAAAAAATTTGGAGGAACTATGTAGATGGATATGAAATACGCTACGGTACCCGTATTTGCTGGGGAGACTAGACGACTGTATATAGAAGCTATGTTCGCTTATGTAATAAGTGACCAATATAGTCCTATAAATTATCATATATATGCAACCGATGAAGACATGGGTTCTTATATATTATCACTAGGTGAGCCCTCTAAAATGGAAATTACACAACCTCAAGTGACTAAACCCATTGCAGAAGAAATCCAGAATAAAGCATGGAAACTATATTTTGACGAAGCCTCGGCCAAAGAAGAATCTAGAGCTAGTGCAGTACTATCATCACCAATAGGGGAAGAGATTAGTTTGTCTTCCAAGCTATATTTTGATACTACTAACAATGTCATTGAGTATGAGGCCCTCATCCTAGGCCTTCGAGCCACTAAAGACTTGAGAATCACTAAGCTGGCGGTATTTGGATACTCTGAGTTGGTGGTAAATCAGATCAAAGGTGTTTATCAAACAAAACATCTGAGGCTTTGGGAATGCCAAAATATTTCCTGGGATCTTATTAAGAACTTCTTTGATGCTTTCAATATAAATTTTGTCCCAAGGGAGTGCAACCAACAAGCTGATTCTTTGGCCCTAATGGCTAGCTCTTTCAAACCTCCCAAGAGGCTGAAGTTGAAATATGAAGTGGAAATGCGATATCACCCCTCTATTCCTGAAAATATAAAAAAATGGCAAGTCTTTGAGGACGACTAGCAGATCAAGCATTTTTTACAGCTCATGGAAGAGTTTTCAGGTACTAATATAGACAATAATGAAGAAGAGGAAAGGGGAAACATCCTACAAATAGAAGAAGGAAAAACCCCTGGATTAACACAACATATTGTTGGCCACAAGATCCTTCAACTGAAGAATAGCTACATCCCTAAGGGACTAGTTCCTCTAGAACAACTATTTGACAAGAATGAGATCCCGGTGAAACCAGCAGTACAACCAACTACTGAGGCTGTATAGGAAGTGAATGTTGGTACCCTGAAAGAACCAAAATTCATAGAGCTTTCACAGCCTCTGACAAGCGAGCAGAGGAAAAAGTAAAAGGACCTCTTTGAAGAGTACATAGATGTTTTTTCCTGGAAGTACAAAGATTTGAAAACTTATGATATAGCTATCATACATCACTAGATCCCACTAAAACCAGATGACAACCAGTAAAGAAAAAATTGAGGCAAGTAAATCCTATCTTTCTTCCCGTAATTGAGAAGGAAGTAAGGAAGTTTCTTGATGCAAAAATCATCATTCATCTCAGATACTCAAAGTGAGTGGCTAACCTAGTACTGGTCAGAAAGAAAAATGGAGAAATCCATTTGTGTGTTGATTTCATAAATTTAAACAAGTGCTCTTTAAAGGACAATTACCCTTTTCCTAAAATGGATCGTATCCTTCAAAAAGTGGTTGGATCAACTAGAGTGTCTATGATGGATGGATTTTCAGGATATAACCAGATCGCCATGCACCTAGATGATAGGGAGAAGACATCTTTTACCACACCATGAGGAACTTTCATGTACGATAAAATACCCTTTGGTATCATTAATATTGGTGCAACTTTTCAGAGAGACATTGATATAACATTCATAGGTGAAAAGGACAAGTTTATTGTTATATATATAGATGATATGATAGTATTCTCAAAATATGATGAATACCATCTTCAGGATCTAAAGCAGACCTTCAAGAAATGCATAAAATTTGCTTTGTCTCTCAATCCCAAAAAATCCTTTTCTGCAATGACAGAGGGGAAGTTGTTGGGACACATCGTCTCCAAATATGGAGTGAAGAGAGATCCTGATAGAGTAACCGCTATCAAACTAATTTATCTCCCAAAGAATAAAAAGGAGGTACAGTCTTTTATTGGCACAATAAATTTTCTACGAAGGTTGATCCCCAACTTTGCTGAAATAATGAAAGAAATCACTGACATGTTAAGGAAAAGCGACGAGATCAAATGGACAACAGTGGTAATAGATTCTTTTAAACAGATAAAAGATGCCTTCGGACAAGCACTTGTTTTAACCAGTCCTGACTACACAAAGGAATTTATTATATTCTCATTTTCCTCTGAGGTCACCATTGCAGTAGTCTTCTTACAGAAAAATGGTGAAGGACACGAGCAACTCATTGCCTCTTTTAGCTGAGCATTAAGAGATGCTGAGGTAAAATACAACACAATGGAAAAAAAAGCTTATGCAATAGTCAAAGCCCTTAAGTCATTCATGAACTATGTCTTGCATTCTAAAATCATCGCCTACGTCCCTGGGAGCACCATCAAAGATATCCTATGTCAAACAGACGGTGAAGGAAGGAGGGGAAAGTGGATCTCCAAGATCCAAGAATATGACATGGAAATCAAGCCTACCAAGCTGGTAAAAGGGAAAGGATTAGCCAAACTCTTGGATGAGTCAAACTATCAAGCCCTCAAGATAAATCTGATAGATCGATTTCCTAGTCAAGAAGAAGAAGGTATTCAACAAAATCTCCATGTTCATGTTTCTGAAAAAATTGCTTGTTCAGGATGGTACAAAGACATTGTTCTCTACCTACAGTAGCTAACTTTCCCTCCTGATCTAGATAAATCCAAGATGGGATCTCTTAAACTCAAAACTACCAGGTATTGCATTCTATATGGATATATCTTTTGGAAATATCCTCTTGGAGTTCTATTAAATTATTTTATTGAAGAAGACACTGAAGGCATAATAGTAGAGTTTCACAAAGGCATGTGCGGAGGACATCATGCATGGAGAGCCACAGCCTATAAGGTCCTGCAAGCTGGTTATTTTTGGCCTACATTTTTAACTGATGCTAATAAGATTGTTAGATCATGTAGGGAATGCCAAATCTTTGCTGGAAAGCAAAAACTTAAACCATTTCCCCTTAAACCAATCAAAGTAGAAACATCATTCCAATAGTGGGGCATTGATTTCATAAGAGAGATAAACCCCCATTCCAGTGGCCAACACAGATGGATTCTTAGGGCCACTGACGATTTCACAAAATGGGTGGAGGAAATTCCAAGAAGAAATGCTAATGATATGGTCATAATAAATTTCTTGGAAGAGAACATCCTATCAAGATTTGATTTCCCAAGGAAGATCATTATAGATAATGCTCAAGATTTCAAATCCTCCAAAATGATGAGTTTCTACCAAAACTACAACATTGAATTGACTCATTAAACAACCTATTACCCCCAGGGAAATGGGTTGGAAAAATCTTCTAATAAAATATTGGTGACTATCATTAAGAATATGTTAAACACAAATAAAAGGTCTTGGGACTCCCAGCAAAAATTTGCACTATGGGCAGATATAATCAATGTCAAACGTGTTATAAGCACTTCACCATTCCAACTTGTTTATGGAAAAGAAGCAGTCCTTCCTATTTAGTTGGGTTTACCAGTGATGAAACTATTATAACCATAGCATGAGGAACCAAACGATATGGAGAGAAGGATTCATCAAGTGATCAAAATTTAGTAGGTTAGGGAGCCGCTAGACAAAACAACCAAGATCCATCAAGACAAGATTAAGGCAACGTTTGACCGAATATCCATAGCTCAAGATTTTTCAGCATGGATACCTTGTTCTGAAATGGGATGCTAGAAGGGAAGAGAGATCTAAGCATGGGAAATTTGACAACTTATGGCTAGGACCTTTCAACGTGGTTGCAATCCATGACAAAAACACTTACAAACTTGCACAACTCAACGACGAAATATTCAGAAATCCTATAAACGGGATATTTCTGAAATGATTTTTTCTGTATTTGTATCTATCCTACTTTACCAATGATCCTCTGTATCATTTATGTAATATATGTTTTTTCCCTTTTCAAGAAGTTATGTTGCACTTACATTTTTTTCGTTTTTCCTCTAGCGTTCTATGTTATTTGATTTTCAAAGTTAAAGACAAATATGACTCCACAATCCAATGGACTTAAAGGCACTCGTCTACTATTCTCAGCCTCTTCCAAAGAAAAAGGTTGCCCCCGTTGAAGCCAATGTTAGCACTAATGTTCGTGACCTAGTCGGCTGAAGGCATCATCACAGATCATGAGCTAGAGCTAGCTCTGTAACCAAAAGTTAGAGCTATTACGGTGTGAGAAGGTGGAAAGAAGGGTCACCTCCTGTTGGCTTAAGATACTGTTCTAGAGGTTTCCAATATAGACCCAGGTTCTTCGCAATTTCAAGGAACCAACAAAACCCCTTTTCATTGGCCCTTTTGGCAATAGCCTGCGAACAGGCTGAGGTCTCACCCGAGGTGTAGCTATGGGGGTACTGCGGAATCAGGTTTCCACGGTGATGTGATGAGTTGCTCGGACAGATATAATGCACAGCGTGTTGTGGGGATCACGCTGCGCGACGATAGACTGCATCGCGGTCCTCGTGTCTACAAGCTAAGATACTTGTGCAACCAGGGAATCCAATGTTAAGATTTAATATGCTAAGACAGAAAACAGCAGCATTGCATTCCATTTCACAATAATAGCATATACAGGATCACTGAAGAAACAATAAGCACAGCATAAACATAAGAGACATAAATTTATCCCGGGAAACCCTCATGGGGTAGAAAACCCTTAAAGCTTCCTCAATATAGATGACCAGCAATATACAAAGATGTAACCCTAAGCATAAGCTCCTCCTTCTCCATAACAGACCTCTACTCCACAAGTGTGTCACTCTCAAGTGAGTGAGTGTGTGTCAAATGAGGAATACACCTCCTCTATTTATACACTACTCCGATTTGTCTTTTACACAAATCATGTAGGCTTGTATTTAACCAGTGGGTTAAATACCCCACTACAACTGACTGGGACAACCCCTCTAGGGTGGTCTAATAATCCTTTGACCCACATAACACATACAGGGCCGACCCCCACTAGGGAAGTCTAATAACCCAAGTTACCACATTCTGACGGAGGAATAAACATCTCCAGATATACAATAAGATCTTCAAGGAGGAATGAAACATCTCAAGAATAATAAAGTACAAATATAATATTCTTTGAAGTTACAATATCTCAACACTCCCCCTTAACGAGAAGGATATTATAACAGCATCTGCATGAGCAAGGAGTCATCAACATCATACATGATACATCTATAAATCATTGGAAGCTTTCTCAACATCATCAGTAACTCAAGCAGTTACTGGAACATCTTCAATACTGGAATATCAACATCTTCAGTACTGAGTCTTTATCTTCTGCAGCACTCGAACAGCTACAAAAACATCAACATCTTGATCCTCACGATCATCAGCATCGTCATCATACGATCATCAACATCGGGATCATCTCAATCTACAGCATCTGGAACATCTCGATCTACAGCATCTGGATCATCTCGATCTACAGCATTTGGATCATCACGATCTACAGCATCTAGATCATCTCGATCTACAGCATCTAGATCATCTCGATCTATAGCATCTGGAACATCTCAATCTACAGCATCTGGATCATCTCGATCTATAGCATCTGGATCATCTCGATCTACAGCATCTGGATCATCTCGATCTTCAGCATCTGGATCATCTCGATCTACAGCATCTGGATCATCACAATCTACAGCATCTGGATCATCTCGATCTACAACATTTGGATCATCTCGATCTACAGCATTTGGATCATCTCGATCTACAGCATCTGGATCATCTGTATTAGTATCCACACCAATACATCTATCATCAAAACATGTATTCTTACTAATACATATATCATAAAAAAAAACATGTATTCTCACTAATACATCTATCATCAAAAGCATGTATTCTCACTAATACATCTATCATCAAAAGCATGTATTCTCACTAATACATCTATCATCAATACATAGCAGCATACTCTACAACACACAAGATCCTATTACGGGATGATCAATCCCTCTCACTTTAGGACATAGGTCCAAGGATGATACAATCCGGATCCGCTTACGGGATGATCAGTCCCTCTCAGTTTAAGACATCTCTCATGTCTATGGATGATGCAATCCATATCAACTTACAGGATGATCAATCCTTATCCTTTTAAGACACCTCACCATGTCTAGGGATGATGCAACCCCGAATCAACTTACAGGATGATTAGTCCTTATCACTTTAAGACACCTCACCATGTCTAGGGACAATGCAATCCCAATCTACTTACAGGATGATTAGTCCTTATCACTTTAAGACACCTCACCATGTCTAGGGACGATGCAATCCCAATCTACTTACAGGATGATTAGTCCTTATCACTTTAAGACACCTCACCATGTCTAGGGACGATGCAATCCCAATCTACTTACAGGATGATTATTCCTTATCACTTTAAGACACCTCACCATGTCTAGGGACGATGCAATCCCAATCTACTTACAGGATGATTAGTCCTTATCACTTTAAGACACCTCACCATGTCTAGGGACGATGCAATCCCAATCTACTTACAGGATGATTAGTCCTTATCACTTTAAGACACCTCACCATGTCTAGGGACGATGCAATCCCAATCTACTTACATGATGATTAGTCCTTATCACTTTAAGACACCTCACCATGTCTAGGGACGATGCAATCCCAATCTACTTACAGGATGATTAGTCCTTATCACTTTAAGACACCTCACCATGTCTAGGGACGATGCAATCCAAATCTACTTACAGGATGATTAGTCCTTATCACTTTAAGACACCTCACCATGTCTAGGGACGATGCAATCCCAATCTACTTACATGATGATTAGTCCTTATCACTTTAAGACACCTCACCATGTCTAGGGACGATGCAATCCCAATCTACTTACATGATGATTAGTCCTTATCACTTTAAGACACCGCACCATGTCTAGGGACGATGCAATCCCAATCTACTTACAGGATGATTAGTCCTTATCACTTTAAGACACCTCACCATGTCTAGGGACGAAGCAATCCCAATCTACTTACAGGATGATTAGTCCTTATCACTTTAAGACGAGTCTCATGTCTAGGGACGATGCAATCCCATCACGTACATTTTGAACCCAGTTCATGGACGATGCAGTCCTCACATGTACCTTTAAGACAAGTATCATGTCTAGGGATGATGCAATCCCGATCAAGTTCCAGGATGATCAGTCCTTATCACTTTTAAGACAAGTCTCATGTCTAGGGACGATGCAATCCTGATCAAGTTCCAGGATGATCAGTCCTTATCACTTTAAGACAAGTCTCATGTCTAGGGACGATGCAATCCCGATCCAGTTCCAGGATGATCAGTCCTTATCACTTTAAGACAAGTCTCATGTCTAGGGACGATGCAATCCCGTCATGTACATTTTGAACCGAGGTCCAGGGATGATGCAGTCCTATCTTCAATTCTCGGAGACATCAGTCTACGGATCAATTCTGGGACCAAAGTCCGGGGAAGATACAATACCCTACCTGTTCATTCAGGACTACATTCTCAGAAACCCAGTCTACGGCTCACTTTAGGACTGAAATCCAAGGATGATTCAATCCTCACATGTCCACCAAGGACTTCATTCTCGAAGACACGTCTACGGCTCTCTTTAGGACTGAAGTCCAGGGATGATCCAATCCCCTCATGTCCACCAAGGACTTCATTCTCGAAGACATACGTCTACGGCTATCTTTAGGACTGAAGTCCAGGGATGATCCAATCTCCTCATGTCCACAAAGGACTTCATTCTCGAAGACATACGTCTACGGCTCTCTTTAGGATTGAAGTCTAGGGATGATCCAATCCCCTCATGTCCACCAAGGACTTCATTCTCGAAGACATACGTCTACGGATCTCTTTAGGACTGAAGTCCAGGGATGATCCAATCCCATCATGTCCACCAAGGACTTCATTCTCGAAGACATACATCTATGGCTCTTTTTTAGAACATGTGTTCAAGGATGATGCAATCCCCTCGTCACCTTAGACCCTGTCTAAGGACCATCCACCAACCTCTCTGTCGGCATCACCAATATTGGTATCCACATCATCGACCTCACTGTCGATGCGGGAAATCTCATCATAAGTGATCACATCGCTCCCCCTTTCGAGGAGGGTCCTTCTGAACTATTTTAAGTTTGACTCGGAAAAAATTACTTAAGGTAGGGGTTTGGTTAGTACATCGGTAACTTGTTACAAATTTGAACTTTAATTCTTTTCTGCACCATATCTTGTATATAGAAATGTCAGATCTCTATGTGCTTTGACTTATCATGGAATACTGGATTCTCTGCCATTTTGGTACAACTTTGTTTGTCAGGATCACAGTTGGGTCCATTCTAAAGCCATACCACTTCACAACTAGCAAGGAAAGAAGCCATATATTCCGCTTGTGCTGAGAGCCACACTAGATTGCTTCCTTCTAAACCATGAGATCATGGCTGATCCCAGACAGTAACATCCTCTCGATGTGCTCTTCCTATCTGATACAATTTCTTCCCAATCAACATCTGTGTAGAGAAACCATATTCAACCTTGTAGCAAAGGTTGAGATCCACATCACCCATGGTGATCATTAAGCTCATCAATTGATTATCGATTCTAGGAACCCATACAGAACCTGATTCACACTTCTTCTTTAATTACACCATTAAGAGAATGGTCTTATCTAGCCACTTGGAGCAAACATCTCATCATGATTCTCTTCCTCTTTCTAAGAGAATCTTCTATCCACAAGCCTTCTATAGTGTGTTTGATTTGTAAATCTTTGTTGAACATCCATCTCTTGTTCAGTGTTCATCATTCATCATGATCTTTCCTACAATTCAAAATTAAGTACATGATTAGTAATACTTCATAATCATCAAATCATATTGACATGATAACCTATTATGCATATAGATATCATTTACATAGTTATGCAACTATTTTGACCAATACTTTGGCACAACACTTTCCCATATCCTGTATGCATACAATGGCTATCTAGATGCCTTCCATCTCTACCAGAACATACTATCGAGAGTGTGCACAGCTCTCAGCATGTCAGCAAAGAGGTTTCATTCTAGACAAGCAACAATGGAATGTTTGTCCAACTTACCAATCATATGCATATTAGTAGTATACTATTCAATGCTCTATGAATGTTTACACTCAGCATGATATATTCTAGGAATACAAATATGCATACAAGCAATATCATTTACTATTTCAAATACTTATCTTTTATGTTTGTGTGGTTACCTCTCGCTTGATCTTCTATATGTCTTTTGAACTTTTATTCATTCTGTACCACTGTGCATGCTCAAGTGTGCACTGGATTAGTATACCTGCTTAGTTATGTACAACATACCTCATAAGTAGAACAAAGATTATGGATGAGTCTTTGTCTTCATGTTGTCATGGTCATGGAACTTGATTTGTCTTTTGTGATGTACTTGTATCTTGTTAGCAGACAACATCAACCTCACACAACACCATAATGCATTAGTACAATCATATAGCCCTAATCAATGAATGTCTTCGATCATTCACATGCATTCATACTGTTACTAGGGTGATAAGACAATTCTAACATTAATCAAGATTGTACTAATAAATAATATGAAGACAAACACATCATGAACTTAATTAAGAATCAGATTTCAAGACATACCTGAACCTCCTTAAGTCATACCTGTCGAGACTTCTTGTAGTATTCTTATGTAAGGCCTTAGCCTCAACTCCCCATGAAACTTGATCTGGAGCTTGATTAGGGTTTTCTATAGAAACCCTAAAAATTCAATCTTTGACTTTCACAGTTCTGAATGGATGGAAGGATGTGTCTTGCTAGCATACTTCAATTTTGAAATCTCCAAAATTTGACCCCTCAAAATTGCCTTCGAAACTTCTGGATCTTCTGGACAGGAACCCGAACTAGGGTTTGATGAAGCCCACCCTTCTGTCCAATCAAAAGGTTCGATCCAAGGTTCTAAACTCTTTTTTTTTAGGAGCTTACAGCCGTGGTTACAGACTTAAAAAATTCCAACTTTCGCTGAAGCCCTAATTTTCCATCTTTCCGATCAAAATCCCGAACTGGGGTTTGATCAAGCCCGGTCTTCTACCCAACCAAAAAATTCGATCTTGGTCTCTAAATTTTGATTTTCCTGAGTAGCATTCATCCGTGGATTCTGATTCCAAAAATTCTAACTTTCTCCAAAACCCTAAATTCCGGAAGCCATGAATGAAGGTGCTCCAAAAATAATTATGTTTTGACAGAAATATGTACCTGATTGTTTCTGTTGTAACTCTGAAATTTTCGCTCCACAGGGCCTGAAAACATTTTTGTGGTATCCTGACCTGTCATCTTTCCATCCCGACAGGTCTGACCTCAATTGGATTTTCTGAGAGAGAGTTATGCCAAGTGTCGCAATGTGACCTGTTTATGGGATAAAACAGGAGAGCAAACTTGTACGGCATTCCACGTGTCACTGGTTCAACTTCGGCCTCTGAAAACGTTTCTTGAGATAGTACAGTCTTTGTACTACCTGACACTTTTTACAAAATTTCATTTGGAGCTTCCTAGCCCAAGTTATGCCAAGTGTCGCAACGTGACCTGTTTATGGGATAAAATAGGAGAGCGAACTTGTACGGCATGCCACATGTCACTGGTTCAACTTCGGCCTCTGAAAACATTTCCTGAGATAGTACATTCTGTGTAATACCTGTCAATTTGTACTAAATTTCATTTGGAGCTTCCTAGCCCAAGTTATGTCCTTTTTTCCTAGGTCACCTGATTTTGACTGAGAACTGGAAGAGGCAGAAACCCTAACTTGTACTGATCATTACTTACAAAGTACAACGAATCTGAGGGTTCCCTTTGGACACAAGATACCTGGAGATGTTATCTACGACCTATAAAGGTTTTAGATCCTGAACCTTTTCGAAAATGGATTTATGGTGAATGTTACACGATGACTGGTTTTTGCTATATAAAACCCTAACCTTCAAATTGTCGTAAGTAAAGCAAGTGTCGTAAGTACCATACATTGCCTTCCTTCAGGTTAGCTATTATACCATGTTAAGATTTAATATGCTAAGACAGAAAATAGCAGCATTGCATTCCATTTCACAATAATAGCATATACAGGATCACTGAAGAAACAATAAGCACAACATAAACACAAGAGACAGAAATTTATCCTGGGAAGCCCTCATGGGGTAGAAAACCCAGTAAAGCTTCCTCAATATAGATGACCAGCAATATACAAAGATGTAACCCTGAGCATAAGCTACTCCTTCTCCATAACAGACCTCTCCTCCACAAGTGCGTCACTCTCAAGTGAGTGAGTGTGTGTCAAATGAGGAATACACCTCCTCTATTTATACACTACTGTGACTTGTCTTTTACACAAATCATGTAGGCTCGTATTTAACCAGTGGGTTAAATACCCCACTACAACTGATTGGGACGACCCCTCTAGGGTGGTCTAATAACCCTTTGACCCACATAACACATACAGGGATGACCCCCACTAGGGAAGTCTAATAACCCAAGTTACCACATTCCGACGGAGGAATAAACATCTCCGGATATACAATTAGATCTTCAAGGAGGAATGAAACATCTCCAGAATAATAAAGTACAAATATAATATTTTTTGAAGTTACAATATCTCAACATCCAAGGACTGCGTGGTTCAGACAAGCTTCAAATAATAGGACAACGCAATTGACTTATACGCTTCCTCTGTGGACTTAACAGATATTGATGACTTTACTTAGTGTTTATCCATTTACCTACTGCCTTATACGAATGACCTTGTACCCACTGTAGATAGGAGAAACATACAATACTATGCACTTCTAGTGCCGCGCGTCAAAGAGTTATGTAACCCCAAGCTCTACATACATAGGTGATTATTCAACAAACTAATACTTTCACAGACTTAGAATACTGCGCCTTCATCATTCATCCATACATGCAATACTTAACATATTATTCCCATCTTTCCCCTATGGTGAATACATATAAAGGCATTAACATAACAACTGATAAATGAGAATACAAGCATTCATTTGTAAGCAAACAGACAAGTGCAAAACATGAACAATCACACTACACGGGATTTAATGTGGTTCACCCCCAAGATGGGAGCTATGTCCACAAGAACTGTTGTTGTATTATTCTTTGGGAAGGGTACAACAGTTCTTTGTCTGCGCACTCAGCTGCAGACTCTCTTCTCTCTTAGTAGGCCTCTGCGCACACAACTTGCAGAGCCTTTACAAAATGTCTCTTAACATAGATCTATTCAATCAACAATGAGAACAACACCAAATGAAGAGTAACCCTTTCCCATACAAAATATGCCTTATTTTATAGATCATGCCTGTAGGTCATGTCTTTACAATTCGTAGGAAAAAACCCTTAGTTTTTACAAAAATGTCCCGGTTTTCAGCTTAACCGGACTTGCTGGCTTCTGGTAGCGAATATTTCGTCATGGCCATCTTCCATGCATGCTTCACATTGCTATCGGCCTTCCTGTCGCACGCACACCAATAGGTCTCTTTCACTGAGCCGTTCTTCCTCTAACGGTCTTGTGCGACTGGTTCAGGTAGTGGTTCTTTCGCATGTGCGACTAGTCGCTTTCTTCCACTTTGCTCCTTACCCATCGCTTGGCAATCATGGAGCATATTTACCAAAAATAGACCACCGATGGTCTAACCAAAATTTGTGCCATCTTCTGTCCAACACTCTCCTTTGCTGGATTCAAGTAGAGTGGACACATCGCAGCGCTGTCTCCTCGCAGCACTGAACTTCGTAGCTCTTCCGACGCTGCACTGTGCGCAACTTCGCAGTATCAAAAATAGATTTGTCCAAAAAGCCTTCAGCTGAATTGCGTTTAGCTCCACAGTTCCAAAATCTAATTTACCAAAAAATGCCCCACTTGGGCCAGGCCCAACACCTCCTCTTAAAAAAAGGATCGATCGAAGAGCTAAAGGCAAACTCCAATCGAGATGGCGTCCTGATTTAAATCAACGGGTGATATTGCGTTCAAGAACCCAAGTTGTAGGATGTTTATTGAGCTTGGGGCGTCCCTAAACGAAAACAGCCAAGGCCACATGTCATTTGAAGGATCATTCAGGGCCTGAAAAGAAGTCTCCCAGAACCGCTTTTCTCGATCCCTGAAACCATGAAGAAGCCGCCACCATGTTTTTATAGCCGCCAGCTGCCAGCCAGTGATATGTTAGGAAGAGGGGACTAGCCCATAAAGTTGCGCTAGCCCTGCAAAAATATCGAGAAAGGACCTTGAAACAGGGCAATAGTTCAAGATGCTGTCTGCAATGGATTTAAGGAAAGGAACCTTAAAAATGGCAATTCTAGAGCCATTGGTGCCTAGGGGGAAGAAAGTACCCTCAAATTTCAAAACCACCCAGGTGAATGTGAATCTAGATGTATTCCCATCCAAAGACATCATGGAACTTCACTGACAAATTGGTGAAGGAGTGTATAGATATGTGATGAAATACACGATGAGCACCAATAAGTTACAAGCCGCTATTTAGAGGCTGGAGAAGCAGCTGAAAAATGAGAAGTCTTCTAATAAGGTGAAGTCGTTAAAGATAGATTACCTAGAGCAGCAGATTGTAAAGATGGTGCAAAATCCCAATGACATGGATCCAGTACAGGCCATGCTAAAAGAAAAGGACAAAGAGATTTCAGGCTTAAAAAAGAAGCTCAGTATTCCCACTGTCGAGCATTCACAAACTGCCGAAGTATCGACGATACAATATGAGCTAGAGAAAGTCATGGTTGATGGCCAGGTACTAAAAGAAAAGATTGTCACCTTAGAACATGAGTTGTATGATCTAAGAAAGCAGAATTAGGACATCCTTCAACAGAAGGCCACCGCATTACAAGTCTCATCTTCTGTGGATCCTACTGACAAGATGGCCCAAGAAATTGCGAAAATGAGTGTCAAAGATGCTCAGCTGAAACAGGTGCAGGATCAGTTAAAATCCAAGTGCGATGAGCTTATCAGCATGAGAGAAAAATTGGCTAAAAGAGATCAAGTCGTGTCAGAGCTACAACAGTCTAAAGAGGATCTCCGGAAAGACGTCCAAGACTTGACTAGAATACTGACTGGTAAGCCTCTGCTTAAAAGCACCAAGTTCGCAATCTAGGAACAAGTAGCAACCTTTATAACCACACAATGGTGACATTTCATCATGTCTTAGGAAGAGTGTGAAATTGTTGAAGAAGCTAGCCAAGATGCTCGTTCATCCCTAAACAGGGTAAGCAAAAAGACATATTTGGCTAAAGCTGCAATCGACTTTTTGAATGAGAAAACCTTCGACGAGCTCCAAACATACGCCATCCGTGATAGAACTAAAGTTATCATGGAAGCCAAAAAAGTGATTACAAATGGAATGATGGGCTCAAAATGTCACTGATATGGAGGCCTGGTTGAAGCATGATGTTCACTCGTTCAAAGAATTAATCAAAGCAGTTTTTCCCCTTGGCCTTCCATCCTTTTGGGATGGACATGGAGATTTGTACCCAAACGAGCACTACAATGCCATGATTTTGGACACAAGTAACTCCGAAGTACACTTGGAGGATACTCTTCAGGATCTTAGTGGCAGAATGTTTGTATACAAACTGCACACTAGTTTTGAGATGCTTAATTGCCTTCAGTCAATTTTCAGAACTCTGCCAAAGCCCATGTTTGAGCGTTATTCCGAGTTGGATTCATACCTTGAAGAGATAAGGGTTTTCCAATATCCTATGGGTAAGGATTGGAAAAGTATCACAAGAGTTCTACAAATACAAAGCTAGAGAATACTACAACGACGCAATCAATGGTTTGAACGTCCTCAACGCAGCCAGCAGTGGGGACATATTCAACACAGCAGGGCAGTCCTTTACCCCAACAGGGTGGACCCCAGTCTCCGTATTCGATGAGTCAGCATTAGTCCAACATAATAACCTTTTTGTAACTAAGTTTTGTTAAGATAAAAATAGAAAACCATAGGCCGTTGGGTTGTAACAAACCATATGTATATTTTGTAAAGCCTGTAGAGGCCATATATATAGAAAAACGCATTTCAGGCAAGGGTCGACTTTTTTGTTAGAAGTATAACTTCAGATAATTTAATTTTGATTAATATATAAGAAAGAAACTTCAAGCTCAATCTTGGTGTTCTTTGGATTCAAATCTCTGTTATGTTCAGTTAATACTCTCTTCTTTTGTGATATCATCCCTCCTTTCATATGTTTTCTATGAGTTGCAAAGTTAGCATTGATTCAAATATGGATGTTCTTGGATTCAAATATTGTTTCTAGATGATTTATGTTGTGAAGTATTCATGATCTAAAATCTGGTTATATTATCCTCATAACTATTGAATTCTGCTTTGTGGTCATTTTGTACGAACCACTGAATTCCTTTTGGCTTAGTACGTTTTTCTATATACATGAGATAAAGATTTACTTTTAGCGAGTACCTTCTCTCATGACATTCCATCAAAACAAATTCACCCAAGTTTTTATTGGCATATCATAAGTGCTTCCCACATTACGCTAAGCCTGATTATCAGCATTACGTTCAAACAACAATAAATTTGATTTTTGATTAATGTATTGAAAATATAAATAGTGAAATTTATTGATGCCCAAGCACAGTTCTAAAAACAACCTTAGAATGTCTCTAGGACTAACAGGTGGCTCAGGAATTAGGATTATGAATTTCTAATCAAAGTAAACCCTTTGGGGGGCACAACACTGCGTTCCCTCCTTTATAATGGGTTCCTTGGTATGGTTGCTAGTTCGGTTGTAGGAAATTTCCCATCTTCAAACAGATTGGATTTCCCTTAGATCTCTTTCCTTGGATCCAAGACAGATCGGGGGTAGACCTATATGGTTTTCGCTCTAGTTCCAATATTGATAACATATAGCATAGAAATAGGGAATAGGAATATAACTCAACTTGACCTTAGTGATATCTATTGATGTAGATTCCTGCTAGTGTAGATCTAATAGAGTTTACTCTAGCTCCTATGCACCCGATGCCTACACACAATCAAACAATACCTTCCTCGATCCATTTCAAGCATTAACACTAATAAGATATAAATTATATCAAGATAAACAATATACATTAAAATAGATCAAATATGATCTACTCAATCCTCTACACATGATATATGTAACCATAAGCAAGACTGCAAATAATAATTTACACATGAAATGGAGGGGAGAAATTCATATGTATATATATAAATCAATGAGACATACACATCATGCACGTACCTTTAGTGATGATTCAAGTCTTCAACTCCTTGCGCCAATTCTTCCTTGATCACGCAATGAACTCAATGTGAGCAATAAGGATCCACTATGGAATCCACCAACATAACAATACTCTCTTTAGTTTCTCCCACCTTTCTCCCTTGAGTTGCCTCTATTATATAGATGTATGGAGGAGGAAGATAGGATGAATATAGACACCTAAGACTTGTCACATTCGAGTTGGGGTTGAGAGATCCCAATCTCATGACATGTGGATCTAAATCATCATAGATATCTCCTTGAAACTACTACAAAATCGAAGGTTCTAAGGCTATCGCTCTTTGTAATGGTGCAAGGAGGGATAGGGTCGCTCTCTACAGTGGTGGAAGGAGCGATAGCAAGGGGTTATCCCACCCTACATAGTACACATAAGGTGATAGGGATAAAAATGACAATGATGCTCAAAATCAAGTGCTGGAAAGGCAGTGTCAAGGAATAACAAGCATAATGAGCTTCCTATATAACCCAAGGGTGGAAAATAATTGTATATCAAGTAGGTTATATTTCAGTGATGGATTTATAGAAGTTGTAAACTGATTTTATTTCTTTTAAATCTTATTTTTATGAGTTCTTTATTTCATATTTATCAATAGAGCTCTCATTTTCTGAACTATAATCAAATTGATTAAAACTGAGTATTATTACACTTAATGTTCATTCAACATATGATTGCAATCAACATTTCTACACTCGTAATCATAAGTAGATGATGGTTCTAAGATAGTGTTTCTATGTAAATCAATTTTGCAGTGTGATTTCATTTCCTGAGTGTAAATTATCCTTTCTTATTTTGTTTGAAGAATATTTTAGATAGGATTACTTGATTTAAATAAATACTACAAATATATTGAGTCTTCATATATTGTGCCTAACATTTCACAAGTTTACAAACTCCAAATTGATAATTAAATGTAACATGGTTTAGGCATGTAAATTTACTGACAATATGGAAATGCTATAGTGCTATACAAGTTCCCATTGGTCTTCCCACTTGTTTTGGTGTCCTGGACTATAACCTTTTTTCCAACACATAGAGACCTTAAAGGGGCGTATTTCCTAAGGGAACCATGGAGCAGTGAAGGGAAATTCCTTCTAGTATGTGTGAGGTCCCATTTACATGAGAAAGGGTATTCTAGTATTGTGTTGGGAAAAAGAAGAGGGTGTTTGGATGGTCGTGCAAGTATTTGGGAGGTGGTTGGATATTGATGTGTCAAGGCATTGGCTAGACATGGCATGGGAATATGGCGTTCATGAATCATGCAAGGGTGCATTGAGTGAAATGTGCATGAATAAATTGTTTAAATATGTGAGTATGCACATATATGGGGGTACTGTTAGAATGTATTGCGTGAATGCATGTTTGTGCCATATTTAATTAAATTAATAAGCTAATAGATGAAATGATGATTTATTGGTAAATTTGTAATTCTAATATCATTTCATAAGCTATTGTGTATGAAATAAAAGAATTGCATGAAAAAGGTAGTTATGTTTTGATGGACAACAAGAATGCTCTATCAAGAGAACAAAGTTACATCAAAAGGGTGCCTTGTATATGGTAGAAAGAGTAAGACATAATGAATTACCAGGACTATTGCATGAATAGATGAAAGTGAAAAGAGTATAATTGTGTAATCATGAGTATTGGAAATTCTATTTGATTGCATAGACAATGTTATCGTATCATGTGATTTTATTGTGGTAATAAATCATATAAATTGAATGTATTTCATTGCATTTTATATATTGATATATGAGAGTGATTAAATTATTTGTGTCATAGTTCTTAGATCACTTCATGGGTTGTTGTAAATGTTGCGATGAAAGGGTTATATGCATGGATACGTGCAAATGGTTTGGTTGATTGAAAAGTTCAAAATGTGGGTAGAATTGTCTTGGATATGGAAATGGATGTAAGTCCATAATGAAGATTGGAAGCTACTATGTGTAAGGGCCAAACATTGTGAGAATGATATGATGTTTGTGATATCCGGTTTCTATATCAATGAGATATGAAGAAAAAAAATATGATTGAAATTTATGAGGAGGATCTCAAGTTTGTGAAATCTAGTTTTTGTATGAAAATGGTTTGGAAATTTTCTGAAATAAATTAATATAATATCTCATGGTAACTGTATGTGTGTAATACAAATGAGATGGTGGAGCTCCCTACTAAAGACAGATGATGGATCTTCACATCTAGTGGAGATTTCTACTATAATGACATTGGAACCCTTTCATATGCCTTGGTCACCATGAACTATGTTATATTAAGGGTTTCTAGTGGGATGACCTAGCAGTAAGGCTTGTGAGTTGTCATTCTTATTACGCGTGAAAGACTTCGGAAGATGGATCACTTCAGGGAACTATATAGCAGAGAAGGGGTTACATGAGCTTGAACATGTAAGTGAGGTAAGGAAGGGGAAAATACAATGAATCTAAGTAATAGATTCATGTTATATGCTAGCTGGGATCAAGAAGACATTAGACGTCTATGCATGGGTGTGTTAGAGAAGATAATGAGTTGAATCTCATCAATGGAATCCATATAAAGCCAAGATATGTTCATACATATAAGTATTTGGCATGTTACATACTTTGTCTTGTGATTATGAATATATATATGTTTTAGTTATGAAACTTGAATATTTGTTATTGGATCAAGTGTTGCTTCAAATTGCTATGACAAGTATGATTTTCCTTTGATGATTGTAATAGGTATGTGTTGAAATGATTAAGGACCTTGGATCTTATCCAAGGTTGTCCAAAGGAATCCTTGAGAATTAATATAGTCTAATATAGTCGAAAGCAAGACAAAGTGGCCTTTAAGAGAAATGCATTGCAAAAGAAGTTTAGAAAAGGGACATGGGACCTTGCATAAGAGAAAGAGAACACCAAGGACGATGCTATTCTAAAGGGGAGGGTATTTTAATAACCCGAATTCAACCCCTAGAATGTATATAATTAGATGATGTAATTGATGTAAATATGTTAAGTATGGATTCCTAATGTGATGCTCAAGTCCAAGGCCCCACTAGGGGATGGCATAGGCATGTATAAGGTAGATATATCTATTTAGCCATGTGGTTAGCTTGCCATGATGACTCAAGCTATGTAAATGTTGTAAATATTATGCTGAAAGATAATATAAAAGAATCAAGATGCAAAGAGTCGTACTTGCATCATGATGAGCTATTTTGATGAATAAAAGGCATGTCGTCTATTTAGCACTGCCAAACAATAGATCATTTTGAGCAGATGCATCCAGTATGAAAAAGGACTAGCACTATAAAGATGCATCCAGTATGAAAAAGTACTGGCACTGCAAAGTTGGCTACATCTAGTATGAAAAAGGACCGTCACTACAGAGTTTGCTACATCCCGTATGAAAAAGTACTGGCACTATGAAGATGCATCCAGTATGAAAAAGGACTAGCACTGCAGAGTTGGCTACATCCAGTATGAAAAAGGATTGGCACTATAGAGGTTTGCGTCTAACATGAAAAAGGGATAACACTGCAAGTTTGGTTACATCCAGCATGGAAAAGGGCTGGTACTATAGAGGTTCGCATCTAGCATGAAAAAGGGCTAGCACAGAAATGATGATTACATTCAGCATGGAAAAGGGTTGGCACTGTAGAGGTTTGCATCTAGCATGAAAAAGGCTAGAACTACAAGGATGGTTACATCCAACATGAAAAAGAGCTGGAACTATAGAAGTTTGCATCTAGCATGAAAAAGGGTTGGCACTAAAAAGATGGTTACATCCAGCATGAAAAAGGGCTGGCACTATAGAGTGTTGTATCCAACATGAAAAAGGGTTGGAACTGAAAAGGCAAGTACATATAGCATGACAAATGGCTGGCTCTATAGAACTTCTTGTGATGTATAGATTCGAGAGATGTCAGAAGTCAATAGTTAGAGTACATAAGTGTAGTAGTTGGATGATGATGGTGATAGTGACAGAAGAATACCTTCCTTGTTAAGAGGGAGTGTTGAAGAATGCAACTTTTTAAGATATTCGTATTTGTATTGTACTTCCTTCGGGAATTATTCATGTTGTAATTGATCATGTAAAAGTCATTGAAAGAGTCAATGTAAACCCTAATAGTTATGTCGGCCTAGAAGAATCTACAAAAGAATATTTTATTGTTTAACTGACAAGTCAACCTTGTTTGAGAGGTCAAGTCTCCCCTATTGGGGAAAAAGGTCAAGTGACTTAATAGCATAAATAGGAGGCTCTCCCTCCTCATTTGGTCACCTCACTCACTCTTCAAGTTCACATGAGTATCACCCAAAACTGCAAATGTTGGTAATCATTTGAAACCAAGCACATAGTCCCATGATCCCACTATGGAGATTATTCCACATTATATTCCAAGGTGTGGCTATTATTCAACCGATACTCCAACACCCCCCCTCCAACGTAACTTGGGGGATTTGAACTTGGGACCTGATCTCTGATACCATGTAAGGTTTTTCGTTACACCAAAAGCTGCAAATGTTGGCCCAACATTTGAAACCAAGCACATAGTCCCATGATCCCATTGTGGCGATTAGTCCACATTGTATTTCAAGATGCGGCAGTTATTCAATTGATACTCCAACAATAACCTCCTAGTTTTGTGACAGATTCCAATCTTGTTTGTTTACTAAAGAATTCTTTGTATGGTTTGAAACAAGCACCACATGATTGGTATGAGAATATTGCTCATTTCTTTATCAATATTGACTTCAAATGCTGTGAATTTGATCACAATATTTATGTATCACATGTTCATGGTGATACTTTCATTGTGGCATTGTATGTTGATGATTTAGTCATAACTGGAAACAATGTTGATTTAATTTTGAGCTTGAAGAAACAATTTGTTGATACCTTTGAAATGACTAATCTTGTTTTGTTGCATTTCTTTCTAAGCATTCAAATTTTTCTAATGAATGATGGTATCTTTCTTTCTCAACCAGAACATGCTTTGGCTCTTTTGAAATTGTTCAAAATGGACTACTATAATTCTTGTGCTACACCTTATTAGTCGAACATTAAATTGTTTAAGGACTATGACTCTTCCCGATTCGACGCCACTCTTTATCAACAGTTAGTAAATAGCTTGATCTACCTAACTCACATCCAACCTGATCTTTCTTTTGTTGTTAGTGTGGTTTCTCAGTTCGTGCAGGATCCTAGAGAAAGCCATTGGAAAGGTGCCAAGAGAATTGTTCGATATATTAAAGGAACCTAGCAATATGACATAAAATATTGTCGTAGTTCAAAACCTTTGGTCGGGTTTACAGATTACGATTGTGCAAGTGATATGGATGACCGAAAATCCACTTATGGCTATGTGTTTTGACTTAGTTCTAGGCCCTTGGTCTCGTTGTGTAAGAAAAATAAGGCAATCTCTCTTCCAACTACATAAGCAGAATATCGTGGAGCTATCAATGTGGATACACAGGTAGTTTGGATCCGTCAGCTTTTAGAAGAGCTTGGTTTTCATGTTTAGGCCTTAATTGTTATCCATTGTGACAATCAGAGTGCAATGCAAGTTGTTGATAATCCTGTTGCACACAACAAAATGAAGAATGTTGAACTTCATGTCCATTGCTTAAGATAGTTGATACATGATGATGTTGTAGGTCTTATTTATTGTAGGATAAATTATCAAATTGCTAATATATTTACGAAGCCTCTACAAAATCTAAGTTTGTGAAACTTCAGACTATGCAAGTTTATCACACCTCTGGATCTTCTGGAAATAGTTAAATGAAAGACAATAATCGACTAGCAGAGTAGTCAATTGGAGACTTGACTAAGTGATCCATTGCTTGTTAAATTTTCAGAATTTACTTCAATCTGATCTAGGATCTTAATTGAGAGAAAAACATGTACAGCAAATCTACAGCATATCAATCATGGACACAATAATGCAAGCACACAAGAACACCAATCCTCTCCCTGAAGTACTCTAACTTTACCCTGGCTAGTGGCTTCGTCAGCACATCTGCAATCTGCTCATCCGTCGCAATATACAGGAGCTTCACGGCTCCTCTTGTTGTAGAAATTTCTCCCTACGGATAGGTAGAAACTCTCTTAGGATAAAGCAGGATGTACTGACTCTATACTAAGACAAAAAAGAAACAAATGCTACCTTGAATCCCTAGATCTAACAAACGTCTCAAGATTGAAATGCTAGAAAGAGTAGAAGGAGTTTAACTGACCTTCTATCCAAACGCTTGTCTTTGTAGTTGCTCCAATCTCCAAGCCCTCACGAATGAACCTGTCAAAATGGAACCAAGACACAAGAATGCACTATTCTCTAGCAACCTGAAACATAAGTTAGAATCTAAATCTATGAAAGATACAAATCATATCATTAAAACAAAATTAACACAAATGATTTGGGAAAACAAGACAAGTTATTCCATTACCAACTTGAAGTCATGTACAATAGTTGCTTGATGTCCAAGCCAACTTCCAGCTCCAAGTGCTTCCTCTAACTATCTCTGCAGAAGTATGAAGATCATAGGTTTGATGCCCCAAAAGTCCTCCTTTTGGCCCATGGAAAGCTTCTCTCTTATAGCACATGGGAAGGCTAACCAACAAGAGAGAAGTGTGGATCTATGGAGGGTTTAGTGGATCAAGCCAGCTAAACAAAGAAGGAGTTAGGATCGAACCAAAGGTAGTAATCCCAACAAAATCTCCTCGAAGGTCGAAATCCCAAAATCCAAGGCAAAAAGGCTAATTTCAGACTACCGCGCCCCTATAACTGAGCATAACGCGGTAGTACCGCGCCCCAGAGAAGGAGCAACGCGCGGTAGTGCTAACTACCGCGCCCTTGTAGATGTGCAAGGAGCGGCAGTGCTCACAAACAGGGCTAAGTTGGGCTGGAAGATGGCAGAAAAAGGTTTTGCTTTCAGTATTCAGTCAATGGTTTTCACTCTGGATGTTCAGATGATCTTTAAGGGAAACTGTCGTTTAGGTCGGTAATGCAAGGATGCGACACTAATATGTAATGTGTAATATTGAGGTATAACACCTCTCTGCACCATATCCCTGACATAGTGATATTTGATCTCTATGTGTTTCGACCTGTCATGAAACACTGGGTTCTCGGACAGCTTCACACAACTCTGGTTATCACAAAAGATACTAGTAGCATCCAATGGGAGATCAAGTAACTCAGACAGTAGCTTCCGTAGCCATACTGCCTCACAACTAGCTGAACAGGCTACAAGATACTCTGCCTCAGCTGTACTCAGTGCTACGCAGGACTGCTTCCTGCTCAACCAAGAGATCACACCTGATCCCATACTGAAGCAACATCCAGATGTGCTCTTCCTATCTGCAGCACTACCAGCCCAATCTGAATCAACATAACCTTGTAGGTCAAACTTTTGATTCGCTTCATACTTGAGCCCATAATCCAATGTACCCTTCAGGTACCTCAGAACATGCTTTACAGCAACCAAGTGAACACTCCTCGGATCTGTCAGGAACTGGCTCAATGTGTTCACTGCAAAGCAAATATCTGGTCTCGTGTTCGTCAGGTACATCAAGGACCCAATCACCTGACGATACATGGAGACATCAACCGGCTCAGATGAAGCATTACATAGAAGCTTCAGATTCAATGCCATAGGTGTGGCCATGGCCTTGCAATCCATCATCCCGAACCTCTTCAGGATCTCTACTGCATACTTCCCTTGTCCAAGGAAGATTCCATCTGCACTCTACCACACCACCAAGCCAAAAAACAAATAGTGCATCATCCCCAAGTTCTTCATCTCGAACTCGGCAGCAAGCTTCCGCTGTGTGTCGACAATTAATTTGTCATCTCCGGTTACAAACAGGTCATCCACATACAGGAGTAGAATCACAGGATTCCCTTCCTCAACCTTGTAGTAAAGGTTGGAATCCGCTTCACTCTTGGTAAAGCCCAAACTTGATAGAAAGCTGTCTATCCTACCAAGTTCTGCACACATATATGACTACACCATTCAAGAAGGCTGTCTTTAAATCCATCTGGTGTATCTTCTATTTCATCACTTTTATATTTCTCTATGCTGCCATCTGCAGCATGCTTGATCTGATAGTTCCATTTGGAAGTCACAACAGAATTCCCTTCAGCTCTTGGGACCGCATCCCAAACATCGTTCTTCATGATCGATGGATCATTGCATTCTTCCCGTATCCTGGGAACTTCAATATCTTCAATAGATAATTTTGTTGCTGAACAAATGTTGTAGTTCTTCTTTTGTAGGTGATGGCATACGATCTTTCCTACACAACAAGTTAAATTGCATGATTAGAAAACATCTCATAGTTTTCAGAACAAATTCTTACACATAAAGAAATATGTCATACAGTCATGCAATTATCTTAGCCAATGCTTCAATACAACATTTATCCATATCCCGTAACTTTCTAGATGCCTTCCAATCTCTACCAGAACATTGTTAAGAGTGTGCACAACTCCCAACATGTCAGCAAAGAGGTTTCATTCTAGATAAGTAGCAATGGAATGTTGTACAGTGCCAGAGGACACTTACCCATGCATATTAGTAGTATATTGTTCATCAATGCAACTATTCTAATATGCATAATACACAACCTAATTCTAGGAACATCAGTATATACATTATTGAACAATATTATTTAAACAATAAAATATGCAAGTAATGACAATTCAAATACTTATCTTTTTTTGTTTGTTGGGTTGACTCCCTCTCAGTCTTTGCTTCTTTTCTGCAACTCCATTCTTATGTGGATTGTGAGAAGTGGTCAACTCCCTCTGAATATCTGCATCCTTGCATAAACTACTGAAGTGTGCTCCTTTGCTTTCTTGCAGGAAACAACTAGAGTGTGCTCCCTCTTGATCTTTGCTTCCTGGATTACTTGTCCTTGAACTTACATCCATCCTTAATCACTATGCATGCTTATTAGTATCATCATTGTGTTATACTTGAGGTCTCATACATAATCACACATTTATTAGTATAATCTTAATATTATCAAAACACAATAATCTTAAACATGTATATTCATGATCATTCACAGATAATAAACATTAGTATTCAAGGTTTCAGGGAAGTCTTCTTTTACTCATACATATTCTTATTTGATCATAGGACTCTTCTGGTTAGTTGAATCATCAATCAAGATAAGAGATATAATATGCGTAAAACCTGTGATTATTCAAACCTATACTTTCATGATTCTTCTGGTTAGTCATATCATCAATTATGGTAAGAAACATAATATGCATACATCCATGACTATTCAAACCTATGACTTCATGAATAATCATTATCAACAACACAACAGTATAAGATCCTAACACAAGGTAGGATTCTAGCTTGATATAGGAAAAACATACCTGGATTAGCATGCTAGCTAGTTATGTCTAACATACCCGCATAATGTCTTCTAGTTCTCTTCAGTGACTTGTGCTAGTAACCTGCATGTCTCATAAGTTAACCATTGTAGAACCAAGTTATACATACCTTGAAAGTAGATCTTCTATGTGATCCATGACAATGGATGAATCTTTGTCTTCATGTCACCATGAGCATATGTTCTTGAAGTAGAACATGATTTGACTTTCTTGGTGTACCTTTTGTGTTAGCAAACAACATAAACCTCATACAACATCACAATGCATTAGTACAATCATAAGTGTCAAAACCTTAATCAATGAATATCTTCTATTAAGGTGATACGACAAGTCCAATAATTAATCAAGATTGTACTGTAATGATATGATGACAAACATATGATAAACTTAACCATGAAACATACCTGTAAGCCATACCTGTCAAGATTGCTTGTAATCTTCTTATGGAAGGCCTTAGCCTCATCTCCCTCTGAGACAGGAACTTCTTCACTTATGCAGGTGACCAATCCATATTCTTCTAGGATTAGCCCAATCCACTTGATTTGCAAGAATTGGACCTGGAGCTGGATTAGGGTTTGTCAAAGAAACCCCAAAAATTCAAAATTTGAATTTCAAATTTCCGAAAGGATAGAAATATGCGCCTTGATGAGCTGATCAAGTTGGTATATTCAGAATTTGAAAACTGCAAAGTTTCATCCCTCAAAATTGCCTTTTAGATTTCCGGATTCACTTGGGAGGACCCTGAATTAGGGTTTGAGTTTCTCGCAGCTTCACCCAACCAAAAGATTTGATTCAAAACTCTAAGCTTCGATTTTTCTAAGGAGCTTCTAGCCGTGGTCACAGATTTCCAAAATTCCAATTTTTGCAGAAGCCCTAATTTTCCATCTTTCCGATCAAAGTCCCGAACTGGGGTTTGATCAAGCCCGTCCTTCTTCCCAACCAAAAAATCTCATCTTGGTCTCTAAATTTCGATTTTGATGAGTAGCATCCAGCCGTGGTCTCTGATTACAAAAATTCCAACTTTCTTCGAAGCCCTAAATTCCGGAAGCCATGAATGAAGGTACTCAAAAATAATTTTGTTTTGACAGAAATATGTACCTGATTGTTTCTAGTGTAACTCCAAAATTTTTGATCCACTGGGTCTGAAAACGTTTTCTAAGATAACCCAGCCTATTATCTTTCCATCCCGATAGGTCTGACCTCAATTGGATTCTCTAAGAGAGAGTTATGCCAAGTGTCGCAACGTGACCTGTTTATGGGATAATACAGGAGAGCAAACTTGTACGGCATGCCACGTGTCACTGGTTCAACTTCGGCCTCTGAAATATTTTTTCTGATATAGTACAATCTGTGTACTACCTGTTACTTTTTATGAAATTTCATTTGGAGCTTCCTAGCCCAAGTTATGATCTTTTTCCCAAGGTCACCTGATTTTGACTCAGATCTGGAAGAGGCAGAAACCCTATATTATACAGATAATAAATCACAAAGTACAACGAATTAGAGGTTTTCCTTTGTACACAAGGTACATGGAGATCTGATCTTCGACCTGTAAAAGTTTCAGATCTGACAACTTCGCCAAAACGGATTTATAGCGAAAGTGTTACGATGACTGGTTTTTGCTATATCAAGCCCTGACATCATAAGTGCAACAAGTGTCATACATGCCATATCATGCCTTCTTTCAGGCTAGCTCTGATACCATGTTAAATTTTCAGAATTTACTTCAATCTGATCTAGGATCTTAACTGAGAGAACAACATGTATAGCAAATCTACAGCATATCAATCATGGACACAATAATACAAGCACACAAGAGACACAAAGTTTACTTGGGGAAAACCATAAAGGTGTAAAACCCCAATAACTTCCTCAGAGATAGATAGAGCAATGATACAACCAGAATACAAGAGATAGTCTTCTCATAGTAGCAGAGCCTCCTCCTCCACAAGTGCGCCACTCTCCCAAGTGTGAGTGAGAGAAATAGAATGTGTAAAATGAGAGAGACACACTCTCTATTTATACACTAACTTGACTTGACCTTTACTCAACTAGGTCGGCCTCAACTTAACCACTTAACATAATGCTGACTGGGCCGACCCCAACTAGGGTGGTCTAATAACCCTTTGAACCACATGAATTATACAGGGCCGACCCCAATGAGGTGGTCTAATAACCCATCAAGTATAAGTTACGACACTTACAATAAAATGACAACACTTCCGTATAGAGGAATAATAACATCTCTATAGGAATACAATATACATATATGTGAAATACATTCCGAAGTTACATATACATCAACATTGCTTAGTCGACTGAGTGGTCAATTGTTCGGTCTACTGAATGATCAACGAGGTAATGGTCAGATCGACTAAAGCATCCGATTAATCAATAGGGCATTGCAGATTTCCTAGAAACAATTAGAACCAATGACCCTTATTTGTGGACCATGTCATCCTCAATTCAACGAAGTTTGTTAGATATGGAGACTATAAAAGAACAACCTGATGGATTGTATTGATATGTTGTTATGGAAGTTGAATAATGCATTGTGATGATATGATCATAGTGCGGTGTGCTTAAGTGCTATAAACAATGTCTTTAGACACCAGCCCTCTTCTTGGAATGCTTATTCCTTCGGCTATTTTCTTTTATGTCAAGTTGTTCAAAGGTGTTTCCCCAACAACACCATCGAAGGTAAACTTGGTCTTGTAAACCCATCAACACTCCATAACATTCTTTCTTTGTAGTCAAGGAACCAATTCCCAAGTGTGATTCTTCACCAAAGAATAATTTCAGCAGACATAGCATTTTTCCATTCAGGCACTCCCCGAGCATTAGCATATGTGTCAGGATCATAGGTTTCAAGAACACGTGCCATCAGTGCAACACTACCATGTTGTTTCTGACTACGGGTTTGGCGACCAATACTGGCATCACCAACATCAAGTATGTCAGCTTCAATAGTTTTAGCAACCCGTTGAGGTACACAAGTCGACGATGAATCAAATCGATTATTGTTAGTTGGATGAGCAGGTGTGTCGACATTTTCAGTCAATGTAGACTGACTACCAATCAACTTAGGAACAAAGGTCGATTGTCTGGTCGAAACTCTAAATGAAGGTACAAACAATCAAGATCCTTCATAAATATCAAAAGGATCATTGTGCAATAGACCAAGGGAAGAGTTCAACAACTTAGTACCTAAAATCTTCTCATTGAAGATCACATTTTTGCTCAAAATGATATGTTGTTTGAGAGGGTCAAATAGACGATGGGCCTTTGATTCATCAAAATAGCCCATCATGATGCAAGCATGACTCCTTGCATATTGAATCTTTTATATTATCTTTCAGCATAATATTTACATCATTTACATAGCTTGAGTCATCATGACAAACCAACAACATGGCTCAATAGATATATCTACCTTATACATGCCTATGTCATTCACTAATGGGGCCTTGTCCTTGGGTACCACACTAGGAATCCATACTTAGCATATTTACATTATTTACATCATCTTATTCAACACCGAGGTATTACAATCCACTCCCCCTTGAGGATTAACTATTGTTTAAATTATAAAAATATTTTTAAAATTATATTTATTAACAATTTTTGTAATGACGGTATAAATTGATATTAAACTATTAATAATAAATATAATGTGATATTAATAATATTTTTACAAAATTATTTGATATTAAAAATGTAAAACAATTTTAAATATACTTAATTTTTAATTATAAGTAAATAGTTTTAAAATACACTTTTTTATACTGTTATAAATAAAATTTAAATCTATTTACATAAGTGAAATCACAATTTCTAACAAACGATGAACTACCATTGGAAAAAAAAAGTGAAATCACAATTTGAACAACATAAATGTGATAAATAAAACTCTAAATCTAGTTATGATGAAATATGGTGATATGACAAAGAGTGAATTTGGAGGGTCGGGAGGGTTTGACGGTGAGGGTTTGAGAACTAGGGTTTTGATGGGGGATGTTCGGTTGGCATCATTGAATGACACTGGTTTTTGATGGTCTTGCTGGGTTTTTGGTCTGATACTTATTATATGTGTTGGTGTTTCGGTTCTACCTTGGAGTTTCGAGACTGTGTTTCTGCTTGTCATTGACTGGGTGTGGGTTTTGATACCTGACACTGTGCTCCTACCGACACTGGGAACTGCTCCATCTATCTGGGGGTCTGCCTATTTTTTGCATTTGTTTACTGTCCGGGTTTTGATGGTTCGGGTGGAGCCCAGGGGTTTGTGCCCCGTGACTAGTGTGGGGGCTCACTGTTCACCGTTTGTTGCAGAGGAGGGCCCACTTTTGTCTCTGACTGGGGAGGAATCTTTCTCTGCTAATGCTGATACGGGAAATAGTGATATTTTTGAACTTGTTAAGCTGTCGAGGAAGGGGGGTGGTTCATCTCGCAGTAAGGGTGCACTGGCTCGTATCCATCGTGCCCAGAAAGGCTACAGGCTTCGGGAGGAGGTTCTAGATATGACGGTGGGTAGTGATGTGCAGTTGGGAAGGGTTTTGAGTTTGTCTTCTAGAGCTCTGGTGGGCAAGATTTTTTACTCGGAGGTTAATAGAACTCAAATTCTGTCCTGGGTTACTGAATACTGGAAGCCCATTTTAAATTACTGCCCGTGAGTCCATGTCTTGGTTAATAAGTGGGTGGTATTTCATTTCATAGACGATGACCATGCAAGTCTTATTCTTGGTAGGACCTGGGTCTTTGGTCGTGGATCTCTTTTCTTGGAGCGTTGGACTTCAGATTTCAATCCTGTTACGGCGGTTAACAAGCATACACACCTTTGGGTCCTTTTAAAATGATTTCCACTCGAGCTTTGGTCGAGGGATATTTTTACTGATTTGGCTAACTGGATTGGGTGGTTCATTTTCTTTGATGAGAAATCCCCGTTTCATGAGGATAAGCGGACTGCTTGGGTTTTGGTGGAAATGGACTCTTCTATTGGCCTACCGGAGGTCATTCATATCAACTGAGGTGATAGGGTTTTTCATCGGCCCCTGGACTATTGGCAGCTACCATTTCGGTGCCATCTATGTGGGGGTGCTGGACACCTGCATTTTAATTGTGCTGTGAGGAGCACTAAACCTCGGGCTCATGTGGATATTGGGGTGGCGGAGGTTGTAAATGACTTACATTCTCTGGATGCTGGCATTGTTCCTAGACCCGTGGGTTGTGTACAGGAACTCACATTTTATGGTAAGCTTGCTACTATGTACCCTGATTTTTATGCTTCATTGTCTATGGATGAACTTCATATGTTACTTTCGGGTGAAAAAGAGAAGCATCATGTGGAGTGCAGGGAACCTTTTGGGGATTTGCTGCCTAGGGAAGGGGACTTCATTGACCAGACTATTGTTGTGGGTGGAGGGGATTCGCAGTTACTTAGGGATGAAAGGATCATTCTGGACACTTCAGGTCTGGATTCTATTTCTATCAAGGAACTTTCCATCTCCGAGGGTCTACTATCGAATCCATTACAGTCTTATTGTGGGAAGGAGTCTTCGATGCAGACTTCCAATATTGCTAACCCAAATGTTACGATTTGGAAAAAGGCTAGTAGTAGGAAGCATAAAGCTTTGGTGCGTCTCAATGGGGAGAGTCTCCCATTTTCTTTGGATACTTGTGACCGTGCCTCGGTCGACATAGGGATTGAGTCTTAGAATCTCTCCGAAAATTTTGGGCCCCTTAGAGTAGCGGTGGACCCATCCCAGGTTTCTTAATGTTGATTGTATCTATTAATCTCAGAGGGGTTGGGGGTGCCTCGAAATTGCTAGCCCTCCGTCGTCTTATTTCTTCCTCCTCACCTAATTGTATTCTCATACAAGAGACCATGTCTGTTGGCTCAAAAGCTTGTCACTTATTATGGATCATCCTCTCGGAGTGGGAGTGTTGTGATGTTGATTCTATAGGCCTCTCTGGGGGGCTTTTGACGGCCTGGAATCCCAGGTTATTGTCGTTGCCAACTTTTAGTGTGTGTGGGGGTATCCTGCTGTTGGGTAGGCATCGGGACCTCACCTAACCTATCCAAATTTTTAATTTTTATGCCCCTTATATTGGGCATCACCCCTTTTGGCAATCTATGGAGACTTCTGGGCTCCTTGATTTAAAGTCTCTAATCATTGCTGGGGACTTGAATTTGACACTACACACTGGTGAGATTTGGGGACCCAAGGCCCGGGAGGACCCGCTTCAACATTGGTTTCAAGATTTTTTCTCTGTGAATGATCTTATTGATGTGAAGACTAAGCCTTTACGTCCTACATGGTCGAATGGCCGTAAGGGGGAGGCCTTTGTTGCTAAACGATTAGATCGTTTCCTGGTTAGCAGCGGTGTTTATGGGTTGGCGGAGCGGTGTTCTACCTTCTTAGTTCAGGCCTCGGTTTCGGATCATACTCCGATTTTCCTTCGTTTGGATTGTGGATTTCAGATGCACTAGTATCCTTTTAAGTATTGTTCTGTTTGGTCTGAGGAAACTGCCTTTAACATACTGGTTAGGGACCATTGGGCTTCCTTTCATTGTGCTGGTGGGCGGGCGATGGTGACACTTCCTGCTTTCCTTCGTTCTTTAAAGTCGATTATTGTGCCTTGGACTGTTGCCCGGAAGAAGGCTCATATGGATGCATTGGAATGGATTGAGGAGTATATCGAAGAGTATTATGTGGATCCATTGTTTGGGTTACATTCTGATCCGAATGATCATATTATTAAATTTCTGAAGGCTGAGAAGGATTCTTTACTGAGTAATGATGAAGAACTCTAGCGCATAAGAGCCGGGCATTATGGATTTCGCTGGGTGATCAGAATATTGGTTTTTTCCATAAGTTTGCCAGTATGAGAAGAAATACTAATACGATTTGGGAAATCGATGATATGGAGGGTTCTAGGGTTACCTCACCTGTGGATATTGAATTTGCTGTTGTGGGGCATTTCAAGAGCCTTTTCTCCAAATCGGGGAATAATGATCTACAAGCACAATTGGAGGTACTTCAGGTCACGCCGACATTCTTTTTCAACTGAGGATAATTTTATCATTGGCGGACCAGTTACTGTTTCTGAAGTTGAAGGTATTTTAAAACGGATGGCCAAGGATAAGAATCCAGGGCCTGATGGCTAGACGGTTGAGTTCTACCTCCAATTCTTTGACATTCTTGGTACTGAGATTGTTTTCCTAGTGGAAGAGACTCATACTACTGGGATGGTCAGTGGTGGTCTTAATGCTACATTTATATAATTGATCCCTAGGGTCTTGGAACCGACTTCATTTCAAGACTTCAGGCCCATTTCATTGTGTAATCTTCTCTACAAAGTGGTCTCTAAGGTGATTGCTGATTGATTAAAGTTGGGTCTTTCCCGGGGTATCTCATCTGAACAATTTGGCTTTCTTCATCATTGCTTGATATTCGATGCCATTGGGACTTCCCAGGAGACACTACATTCTTCCAAGAAGAGTAGGATCCCATCTATGGTTCTTAAATTGGATTTGGTCAAAGCTTATGACCTAGCTGATTGGACTTTTATGGGGCTTGTTCTTCTGAATGCTGGTCTTGATTTACTGATCACTAATTGGATCATGGGGTGTATTATGTCGGTGAACTTTGTTGTTCTTATCAATGGAAGCCCGACCAGTTTCTTTAAGGGTTCTTGTGGTCTTCGTTAGGGTTGTCCCCTATTGCCCCTTCTTTTCCTTTTGGTCATTGAAGGACTTAGCAGACTACTGAATCAGGCTAAATTTGCGGGCATAATTATAGGTATCAAAGTATCTAAGCATCATAGTATTACTCACCTTTTATTTGTGGATGATGTTTTTCTATTTGGTATTGTTAATCTGGGAGAGTGGTGTTGTTTCAAAGAAATTCTTGATCTATTTTGCAAAGCCACGGGTATGGTTATCAACATCCCTAAGTCCTGCCTTTATCACCATTGTGTTTGTACTTCGATTTGTGATCATATTAGCATGCTTTTCTCCATTGATATTAAAGATTTGTCCGATGGATTTAAATACTTGGGATATATTATTAATCCCAATGATTATACTGTTATGGACTGGGGCTAGATTATCAAGAAATTTGAGGCAAAGATTATGGGCTAGTACTATCAGAGTCTTTCTTTGGGAGGCCGATTAGTCCTATTGAATTATGTTCTGGCAAACCTTCCTGTATATTGGCTCACTCTTGCCAAGGTACCGCTGTCGGTTTTGAATCAACTCAGAAGATTATCTTTTAATTTTCTTTGGTCTGGCTGGAGGGATAAGGTGGGATTTCACTTGTCGGCATGGTCCTCACTGTCTATTCCGAAGTCGAAGGGTGGGTGGGGCATCCAGAATATTTACTGGCTTTATAAAGTTTTACATGTGAAGAGTCGATGGGGGGCATTGACACATTCTGGACTCTGGGGTTTAATACTGAGAGACAAATACCTGAAGACATTGACTGTTATAGAATGGATTCGAGGTGGCCCTAAGAAATCGGTGGGAGTATCTAATATCTGGAATGGTCTGATTGAAGCCTTCCCTATATTGTTGAATCATCTGGGTTGGCAGGTTGGAAACGGTTATCAAATCCAATTGGGGGAAGATGTTTTGATTGGGTGTTCCAATTTACTCTCTGCTGGGACGATTAACCTTCTTCATAATCATGGTCTTTATTTTCTGAACTAGGCTCGTAATCCTATTGGTGTTGACTGTGCTGATTACTGGCGATCTGCGGGGGATCTTGGACTCATTGGGGATGCCGATGATGAATGGAATGGCTATATACAATTGATTCAACACACAGGGATTCAATTGTCGAATGAGATGGATTCTATATTTTGGTATTGGCGAGAGGACTGGGGGGATCCCTCGACTGATAATGTCTATCATGCCATGGCACTTCATCAACCTACTGCTATGAGAAAATGGTGGTACATCGTGGTCTGGCAATGGACTGTTCCTTTGAAGATTCAATGCTTTATTTGGTTTGCATTGAATAATAAATTATTGACTGTGGACAACTACATTTGCCGGGGGGGCTATGGTCCGAATGTCTGCACACTATGTCTGCAGAATGCTGAGTTGGTCGGGCATTTGTTTATCAGCTACCCGATTACATTACAATTATAGATTACTGGTGCTGAATATTGGGGTATTGATCGATGCTGGGGACTAGGTTCTATGGATGGGTTTCTTCACCAATGGCACCTGGAGTATCGGGCAGCAATCTCATATACACTTCATTTGGGGTATATGGAAATTAAGAAATCGCATTATGTTTGGAGACTGTACTTTCAGTTTCAGCAGCGCGATACAATACATTGTGAAAATCCTATCATGTGCTGATGTGAGGAAATAGGTTCATAGGGTTAAATCTATTACTGAACCTATACTTGTAGGATCTGTTACTATTGTTTTTTTTTATGGAGCGGGTCAAATGGGCAGGTATGGGGCAAGAGGCCTTATTATTATCTCTGCTACTGAATACATTGCGCTGGTTATAGGGTGTGGGATGAGAAGTAACAACCGTGCTGAGCTACTTGCCCTCTGGTCTCTCCTTTTTTATTTGAATCTGTTGCAGATCTCAAATGTGCAGATATATGGAGACTCTCCAGTCATCGTGGGATGGGCTATGGATACCATTTATTTTAATGTGGCTTCCCTCGTTCACTAGAGGAAAAAAATCAGAATACTTCTGAATCAGTTTGATGTTGTGTCTATTAAACATATATCGTGAGTATATAACCAGAGGGCAGATTGTCTATCTAAGAAAGGTCTTTTATTAGAGGAAGGAGTATTGGAAGTTTTGCACTACCATGAACTGAGGCCTCTAGAGAGTGTGACATTGCGTATTTATTAGTGCTGCTGCTCTTAGTTTAATACTTTTTGTAATATTGGTGAACTTCTCTGTTGAAGGATGATACACTTAAATCAGTGTTTTCTTAGAAGCTATTTTGTTAAGTCTCTTAGGACATTGCTATATGTGTAGGGATTAGAAAATGTGTTCGGCTGAGGTTGAAATAAATTAGCATTGCTCATAGATCTTCGGATTGATGGTATACTATCTTTGGATAAGTTATATTGTAAATTTATTTGATTCACCCTTATGAATAGCAAGAAATTTCTTTTTTTGTTTGAAAAAAAAAAAACTCTAAATCTACTTACATAAATCACAATTTCTAACACACAGTGAACTACACCATTTGAACAACATGAATATAGAAAATCTTAACCCTATTACTGGATATAAAAAAAATACCAAAATCAAAGCTAGAGAAGTGCCATCGTACCACACCTACTGTAAAATCCCATCGTTGACTTCTGGATATGGAAAAAATTACCAAAACGAAGCTACAGGAGTGCCAAATTCCAATCATAACACGCCTATCTTAAAATCCCAACGTTGATCAATGGAATTTGGGAGTGAACGGAGTATAATATAATGAAATACAGGAATGATTGGCACTAACAAGATGATATTAACGGTAGTAGGTACTACAATTCCTTGCTCTAAAATTCCGTGAATTGAGACGGAATTGTCACTGGATCTTGTAACCTAGCTTTGATCAAATGAAATCCAAACGTTGAGTGCAGACTGTAGAGGAGTGTGCCCCCAACATTTTGGCTGTGAAGGACGGCGCTGGATGACGTAACGGGGAGGGTTGTCTCTCGTAATCAGAATTCATGGCATATAATATAATTCCACCTGCTACGAATGCGTCAACTTTGATGGAACAGGTTGGATAAGATCAAATCAAGATTCATAATCAGAGTACTATCAAGATTAGTAATATCCAGGGAAGACTTTTGCGGACATCGGACAGGAAGTATATTGAAGTGTACTATCAAATCTAAAATACAAAGAGAGCAGAGCTAAATAAATCAATGGAGTCTCAGGGTGACGTACAAATAGTAGCCTATTATTTCGTCAACCTACTCGCCCTATATAGGTTCTTTGCCGAAGGAGGCTTCGAGTTCGACGGTCGACCTACCATTTTTTTTAATGGCCGACTAAGGCTTCAATCGCTTACAGGATTTCCTCTTTTGGACTAGGTAGGTAGTAGATGCTAGAGCCTATTCACCGTGCAGACTCACTGCAATTTCTACAAAGAGTACAAAACTTAAGATTGCCATCGATTCGGACAGATATTGTACTCGGAATCTTGAAAATATTACGCTTTCCAACAACCATGGAATTTGACCTGTCACGAGGCATTTTACATTTTACTGGCGAATATTATCCAGCCATTTAATGCAGCGGCAACAGGCGGCCGTTGGATCCAAGCAGCTCAGGATCCAACAGCAAACCAGCCATGGCATGCAGTGGGCTGGATAATATTCGTCCATTTTACCCATCAAAATATGGTTAACATTATTAACAAATGGTTGGTATCAAAGGTATCAAAGAACAGGCAAACAATTTGGGATGACCTATTTTTTACTGTTAGAGATTGAAACTTTACCACTTGAGTGAAACTTTCCCATTTGATTGAAGAGTAGATGGGTGAGTTTGCATTCAACGTGGATGTTTTTTCTTTCATTCCATTTGTTCTTTTTTCTTTATATTGTCCTAGCATTGTCCCAATATGTGGTCGTGCCTTTCCTTTTAGTGCCTCTTAGGATGGATAATATTCATCCATTTTACCCATCAAAATACGGTTAAAATTATTAACAAACGGTAGGTATCAAAGGTATCAAAGAACGGGAAAACAATTTGGGACGACCTATTTTTTAAGGTTAGAGATTGAAACTTTACCACTTGAGTGAAACTTTCCCATTAGATTTAAGAGTAGATAGGTAAGTTTGCATTCAACGTGGATGTAGCAACTCCAAGAGAGAGGTGGTTACCATTTTAGAAGAAGAAGTCTGTTTTAAACTATGTTAATTAAGGAATTAACCCAGATACCCATTTCTCTAGACAGTTTGAAAGTGCTCTCCTCCGGAGCTTAATTTTGGTAAGATGTTATTTTCAATTTTTTATTATAAATTTGATAATAATCGAAGAACAAATTTTAATGAAACTATTCTTTGTTTTTTCTTAAACATGAAATTGTTTTTGTTATTTTGATATTGTGCTGGGTTAACACTTGTGATTCGACAAATGCATGGAAATGGGGTTTTGTTGTGGGAAGCACACAATCCCACTTTTTACACTTTCAATACTTCCAAGGTCTTGTTGCTAAAATATTTTCAGTATCTATTCACATTCTTTTTAAATGATTTATTTGATATATGTTAAAACTTAATAGCATTTTATTATTCTTGTAATCTTAGTAATTGCTTGAAGCAATTACTTTTACTTATGGGTAAAAAAGATTCTAAACAAGTTTAGAGTTGAAAGTGGTTTCTTCTTATACATTTATAGCCAAGGGAAAGTGAATGGCCCAAAGAAGAAAGCATGAACCATGAACTTGTTGGTACATGGTTGTCAATTTGAATGGAAAAAATGTATCACAGCATTGGCTCTATATTAACAAAACTTGTGCCCAAAAAATAGTTTTTACCATAATATTTGCATCATGGATAATACATAGACAACTCCACTTGTGGTAGTTTGGTATGTCCAAGTTCAGGTTTGAGGAATCCAAAATAGTCCATACCTTGGAAAAACAAACTTATTAAACTTCTTTTGACAAAGGAAGACGAGAACATCATAGCACAATCTAAATTTCAATGTGTTTTTCAATGAATTGCCTATAGAAATGGCATACTATATTTGTCTCACCTTTTAATTCAAATCCTTTGGAATAAAATGTCACAATTTCAATTACACCATTGAAAATTTTGGTATGTTGCATTACATGTGGCCTAACATTAATCTTTAGAAAGGGTTCTAGGTTCCACCTTTTGTTTGTTTCCTAACTTTATCACTTAATGTACTTCAGATGCAGAGAGAGGGATCCATCTTAAACCCTTATCTATCAAGCACCGAGAGGGATCCAATTTCTTGAGGTGTATTTCTTTTTTTAAATTTAAACTCAAGAAATTTGATCTCTCTTGATTGATAGATCCGGGTTTAAGTTTAAGTTTTTATTTTATAAACGAACATCTATTTTTTAATTATTTTTCATAATTTTTTTAATTACTATTCATAATTTTTTTATTTTATGAGCTGATATGAATTTTTTTTAATTATTTTGTTTTCTAACTTTATCACTTAATGTACTTGAGATGCATAGAGAGGGATCCATCTTAAACCCGTATCTATCAAGCACCGAGAGGGATCCAATTTCGTGAGTTGTATTTTTTTTTTAAACTTAAACTCAAGAAATTTGATCTCTCTTGATTGATAGATCCAGGTTTAAGTTTAAGTTTTATTTTATAAACGAACATCTATTTTTTAATTATTTTTCATAAATTTTTATTTTATAAACGAACATCTATTTTTTAATTACTATTCATAATTTTTTATTTTATGAGCCGACATGAATTTTTTTAATTCAAATCCTTTGGAATAAAATGTCACAATTTCAATTACACCATTGATGCAACATGTTAACCTTGAAAATTTTGGTATGTTGCATTACATGTGGCCTAATATTAATCTCTAGAAAGGATTCTAGGTTCCACCTTTTGATTGTTTCCTAACTTTATCACTTAATGTACTTCAGATGCAAAATACCGACACATGTTACTTTTGAGTTGTATGTGTCATTGTTAGTAGGTTTTTTCGTTCCACCCTTGATTTTTAAAGTACATGACCAACTAAAAACACAAGTAAATAGGTCAATTGTTATTTTTTAATTGGAATTTAAACTCCTTGATAAAATGATATCTTTTAATTGAAAATTAAAATTTCACAATTTTTGTTTCTTAAGTTTATCACTTAATGTACTTCATATGCATAATGCTGACACATGTTACTTTTGAGTTGTTTATGCCACTCTTAGTAGTTTTTTTTTCCACCCTTGATTTTCAAAGCACATGATCAATGAAAACATGGGTAAATGAGTCTATTGTTATCTTTTAATTGGAAATTAAAACATATATTTTAATTGAAAATTAAATTCTTTAATAAAAATATTATTATTAAAGGGTTTTTTTAATAAAACTTCATTGTTGAAGGGTTATTTTTTCACTAAAACGTTGTGTGGCGGGAAAGATAAAAGTTCAAAACGTTAAAAAAAAAATAGTTAGAAGGGTAGAGTTGAAATGAAATTCCAACCCTACCTCCCACCAACTTTACCTTAGGGCTATGACTTATAAGGTTTTAACAGGAAATGTGCATTCTATTTAGCCAAAAACACTTCATACAATAACAATAATAAACTTTATTCGGTTTGAGCGTTTTTTGGATAGAAAACGCTAGCCTAAAGGAAGGAAATGTATGGCATTTATGACACTTGTTTCACTTGCGACAATTTTAAAGCTAGGGATTTGTATAGAAAAATATAGTCATAGTGGAACTTTCGCTATAAATCACTTTTGGAGAAGGTTTAGGATTTGAAACTTGGACAGGCTGAAGATGACATGTTCCTGTACCTTGTGTCCGAGTTTCAACCTTAGATTCGTTGTACTTTGTGAGATATGATCTGTACAAGTTAGGGTTTCTACCTCTTCCAGAATGCAGCCCTAAACAAGTGACCTAGGAAAAAAGGTCATATCTCGGGCTAGGAAGATCCAAATGGAATTCTGTAAAATTTTACAGTTAGGGCACAGACTGTAGTTTCATAGGTCCGAGTATCAGAGGCCGAAGTTGCAACAGTGACACGTGGCACTCTGTATAAGTTTGCTATGTTGTTTCATCCCATAAAAAAGTGACCTATGTAAAAAGGTCATATATAGGGCTAGGAAGATCTAAATGGAATTCCGTAAAAAGTGACAGTTAGGCCATAGAATTTAGTTTCACAGGTCCGAGTATTAGAGGCCGAAGTTGAAATAGTGACACATGGCACTCTATACAAGTTCGATATTTTGTTTCATCCCATAAACAGGTCATGTTGGGAAACTTAGCATATCTCTCTCATGGAGAATCCAATGAAGCTAAAATATGTGGGGTTGGAAATATGAAAGGTCAGGCTACCACAAGTTGAAGTTTTAGAACCTAAGGATATGAAATTTCAGAGATACACCAGAAACAATAAGGCACATCTGAAATAGCTCAATGAAGGAAATCAAAGAAGAAGAGGAAGAAGCTCTCACTTAGGGTTTTTAGTTGTTTTTTAGGTATGGAAGGACTTGATACAACATTGGAAACTTTGAAATGGATTTGGAATCCCTTCATCATATATATTAATTTTCCATCAAATGTTGCGGGAGGAAGGAGATTGAAAATTAGGGTTTTTTAGGTTCTACAAGTAAGAAGAAACCCTAGCAAAGTTGGGAGACTCATAGGGAAGCAATGAAGGAGGTTTAAATGGCATTGATATTATATCATCCTAGCACCATAAACATATATAAGATGTTTACAAGCAATATACCTTGGATGATTATTTTACCCTTATAGAGCAGATTACAAGCAATCTCGACAGGTATGACTTGAGGAGATGTAGGTATGTTTTGAAATCTATTTCATTTATTTGATGATTAAGTTCATGATATTTTTGTTTTCATATTATTGAGGTTAGTACAATCATGATTAATTTTAGACTTGTCTGATCACCTTAGTAAAAGTATGAATGCATGTGAATGATAGAAGACATTCATTGATTAGGGTTATGACACTTATGATTGTACTAATGCACTTGTGGTGTTGTATGAGGATGATGTTGTCTGCTAACATGAAAGGTACATCAAGAAAGACAAATCAAGTTCTAGATCAAGAATATATGACCATAATGACATGAAGACAGACTCATCCATATTATTTGATCACATAGAAGCTCTACTTACGAGGTATGTATGATTTGGTTCTACTATGCTTAACTTATGAGATATCTAGGTTACTAACACAAGGTCTCTTAATCATTGACGAGAACAAAGACGATACTGTTTGAGTATGTTAGACATAACAAGCAAGCATGCTAATTGAGGCATGTTTTCCTATATCGAGTAGGAATCCTAGCTTGTGTTAGGATCTTAGATAAGTATACTTTTGTATGATTGATAATGATTATTCTTGAAGTTAGAAGTTTAAGTAATCAAGGGTTTATGCATATTATGTTTCTTAGTTTGATTAATGATATGAAAAAACTAGAAGAGTCCTATGGTCAAATAAGAATATGCATGAGTAAAAGAAGTACTCCCTGAAACCTTGAATTACCTGTGTATAAAATGATCATGACCATACATGTTTAAGATTATTTAGGATTATAATGTTTTGATAGTATTGAGATTATACTAATGAATGTATGATTATGTATGAGATCTTGAGGATGACACATTGATGAAACTAGTTCACACTTAAGCATGCATAGTGGTACAGGATGGATAGAAGTTCAAAGACATATAATCATGATGCTATCATAAAGGGAAAATAGAGATCAGGAGGGAGGCAACCACACAAACATAAAAGATAAGTTTGAGTTGTTATTTGAATTACTTCTTGAATCTCTAAATAGTTATTAATGATATTGCTCGTAATAGTTGTATGCATATTTGTATTCCTATAATATATCATGCATAGTGTAAGCATTCACATAGCATTGAACAGTATACTACTAATATGCATATGATGGGTAAGTTGGACAAACATTCCATTGTTGCTTGTCTAGAATGAAACCTCTTTGCTAACATGCTGGGAGCTGTGCACGCTCTTGATAATATATTTTGGTAGAGATGGAAGACATCTAGATAGCCACTGTATGCATACAAGATATGGAAAAGTGTTGTTCCAAAGTATTGGTCAAGATAGTTGCATAACTATGTGAATCATATCAGTATGCATAATAGGTTATCATTGAAATGTCAACATGATTTGATAATTATGAAGTGTTACTAATCATGTAATTGAATTTGATTTGTAGGAAAGATCGTGTGCTATGATCTACAAAAGAAGGATGATAAACACTTGTTCCAAAGAACAAGTGATGACTGTTCAACAAGAAGACTTACAAATCAAACATACTATATAAGTACAAAGCAAGGCTCGTGGCTAAATGATTCTCTTAGAAAGAGGGAGAGGATCATGATGAGATGTTTGCTCCAGTGGCTAGACACACTTCCAGAGATAGATTACACCCATGGATGACAAGATCATTCTCTTGAATGGTGTAATTGAAGAAGAAGTGCATATCGAGCAAACTCCCAAGCTCTGAAAGAGAATCTCATGATTGAAGAAGGCTTTGTACGGGTTGAACAGGTACCCAAGATCGATAGTCATTTTACAAGCTTGATGATCACCACGGGTGATGCGGATTTCAACCTTTGCTACAAGGTTGAAAGTGGCTTCTACAGTTTACAGACAGATGACTGGTTCGTTGATGTATTTGACGAATACCAGGCCAGATATATCGTTTGCTGTGAACACCCTGAGTTAGTATCTAGTTGAGCCTATACGTGCTCACCTGGTAGCTGCAAAGCATGTGATGAGGTATCTGAAAGGTACGATAGATGTTGGTCTATACTATGTTGGAGATCATGACTACAGATTGTATGGTTATACAGATGTAGATTGGGCCGGAAGTGTCTTAGACAGGAAGAGCACCTTAGGTGGATGTTATTGTCTGGGATCCGCCATGATCTCATGGTTTAGCAGGAAGCAATACTGCATGGCACTAAGTATAGCTGAAGCAGAGTATGTCACAGCTTGTTCAGCTAGTTGTGAGGCAGTATGGCCGAGGAAGCTACTATCTAATTTGTTTGATCTCCAGTTGGACGCGACTTGTATATATTGCGACAATTAGAGTTGTGTGAAGTTTCATGAGAACCCAATGTTCCATGACAAGTCGAAGCACATTGAGATCAAGTACCACTAAATCAGGGATATGGTGCAGAGAGGAGTAGTGAAGCTCCAGTATGTTGCGACGGACGAGCAGATAACCAATGTATTGACCAAGCTGCTGGCCAAAGTGAAGTTTGAATACTTCAGAGAGAAGCTTGGTGTACTTCAGATCGAGGTTCCTTCCAAGGGGAAGTGATGAGTCTGGAAGATGCAGTTGCACATGGGATTTTTCGACATGGTGGTAGGTTGGTCCTCCCATGGTCATTGATGTAATTGCCGAGCTTTTCCGACATGGTGGTAGGTTGGTCCTCTCATGGTAGTTGATGTAATTGTTGAAGCTTTTCCAACATGGTGGTAGGTTGGTCCTCCCATGGTCGTTGATGTAATTGTTGAGCATTTCCCGAATGGTGGTAGCAAAGTCCTCCCATGTCTATTGATGTAAGTGTTGTGTTATGTGCATCTGGACTGTGCTCCATTGACGATGAGGTGATCTGAAGATGATGAGGTGATAGTAGGGTACACAGGTTTTGAAAAGGCATATAATCAGTCCTAGGATGCTCCTTCAGGTTTTGCAATGGCATATAATTAGTCCTGGGAGATCTTGCAGGTTTTGTAGTGGCATATAATTAGTCCTAGGATGCTCCTTTAGGTTTTGCAGTAGCATATAATCAGTCTTGGGAGATATTGCAGGTTTTGTAGTGGCATATAATGTTAGTTTTTCAGAATTTATTTCAATTTGATATAGGATCTTAACTAAGATAATAACATGTACAACATATCCACAGCGTATCAATCATGGACACAATAATACAAGCACACAAGAGACACAGAGTTTCACCGGGGAAAACCAAGAGGGTGAAAAACCCCGCAACTTCCTCAGAGATAGATAGAGCAATGATACAACCAAAGTACAAGAGATAGACTTCTCCTAGCAGTTTATCCTCCTCCTCACATGTGCGCCACTTTTCGAGTGATGTAGAAGTGAGTAATGAGATGATTAAATAGAGATCTCCCGATCTCTATTTATACTTGTCCTGTCCTACCCAATAAACTAACAGGGCCGACTTGTCTAACTCAGTCTAATAACCCATGGTTACATTAATCCGGGACAACCCCACACTTGGTGGTCTAATAACCCTTTTACCCACATGACTCATACAGAGACGACCCCATCAAGGTGGTCTAATAACCCATCAAGTATAAGTTACGACACTTACAATATGAATGACGACACTTCCATATCGAGGAATAATAACATCTCTATAGGAATACAAACACTTTCGTATAGAGGAACAATAAAATCTCTATAGGAATACAAACACTTCCATATAGAGGAATAATAACATCTCTATAGGAATACAATATACATGGGTGAAATACATTCCGAAGTTACATATACATCAACACTCCCTCTTAACTAGGAAGGTATTTCTCGACACAGATCTGCTAGCACAAGTCTTCTTCTCTGGATCATCGTCGCTGGATCATCGTCATTGAATCATTGTCATCGTCATTGCTGATGCTATCTCAATCAATCTTCGAACTACTTGTCATAGGAAGTTCTATAGAGCCAGTCCTTTTTCATACTGGATGTAGGCCCACCACCTGTACGTCTTCATCATTATTGGCCATACTGTGGAATCCTCAGCACTGATTACGTGCATCAACAAAACCTCAAAAGAGCATCCCAGGCATTTTATGAGCACACAACTCAACCTATCGGATCTCCCAGGATCTTTTACATGTTGACCTTCACAAAACCTACTCAGAGCATCCCAGGATGTTACGAGCACACCGATCTACCTGTCTGTATCTCGATAGAGCATTCCAGGCTGTTACGAGCACACCGCTTTACCTGTCCGGATTTTAAAGGATCTTTTCTATGTGAACTTTTGCAAAACCTACTCAGAGCATCCCAGGATGTTACGAGCACACCGCTCCACCTGTCTGGATCTCGATAGAGCATCCCAAGATGTTACGGGCACACCGCTCTACCTGTCCAGATTTTAAAGGATCTTTTCTATGCGAAATCGTAGCAAAAAATACTCAGAGCATCCCAGGATGTTACGAGCACACCGCTCTACCTGTCTGGATCTCGATAGAGCATCCCAGGCTGTTACGAGTACACTGCTCTACCTGTCTAGATTTTAAAGGACCTTTTCTATGCTACCTGCACAACTTGTCCATGGACACAGAGTATCAACCTGATACTCACCATATATCATCCTAATGTACATCATCACATGATCAACCTGATCATCATAGCATCAACTTGATGCATATCATCTGAAGCAACATCCTGAAGCTCGTCATCTGTGATCATCTTGATCATCATCATAGAATCAACATGATGCGTATTATCTGGAGCAACATCCTGAAGCTCGTCATCTGTGATCATCCTGATCATCATCATAGCATCAACCTGATGCGTATCATCTTGAGAACATCCCAAAGCTCGTCATCTGTGATCATCCTGATCATCATCATAGCGTCATCCTGATGCATGTCATCTGGAGCAACATCCTAAAGCTCGTCATCCATGATCAACTTGATCATACCATGCATCCACCTGATGCATATAATGTATCTGCCTAATACATATCATCATACATGATCCTCCCGATCATACAAGTATCCACCTGATACATACATAAGTACATGATCTACCTGATCATACAATGCATCCACCTGATACATACATAAGTACATGATCTACCTGATCATACAATGCATCCACCTGATACATACATAAGTACATGATTACCTGATCATAACAAGCATCCAACATGATGCATACAGAGCAGCAAATGGAGCATCGCCCTGATGCTCATCACATAGTGCTTATATCCATAGCCATGGGAAGGATCCTCCTCTCACCATGCTTGGAATGGATCCTGCAAATGTGTCCATCCATTCTTCCTCGAAGTGTTGTCAATCTGAAGAACACCAAGCCTCTCTCTGAAGTACTCAAACTTCACTATGGCTAGTGGTTTCATCACCACATCTGCAACCTACTCATCTGTCGCAACATATAGGAGCTTCACTGCTCCTCTCTGCATGGTATCCCTGGTATAGTGATATTTGATCTCAATGTGCTTCGATCTATTGTGGAACACCGGGTTCTCAGACAGCTTCACACAACTCTGGTTGTCACAAAAGATACCAGTAGCCTCCAATGGGAGATCAAATAACTCAGACAGTAGCTTCCTAAGCCATATTGCCTCACAACTAGCCGAACAAGCTGCAACATACTCTGCTTCAGCTGTACTCAGTGCTACACAGGACTGCTTCCTACTAAACCAAGAGATCATACCTGATCCCATACTGAAGCAACACCCAGAAGTGCTCTATATGTAGCACTACCAGCCCAGTCCGAATCAACATAACCCTACAGGTTAAACTTTTGATTTGCATCATACTTGAGCCCATAATCAATTGTACCCTTCAGGTACCTCAGAATATGCTTTACAACAACCAGGTGAACACCTCTGGGATCCATCAGGAACTGGCTCAATGTGTTCACCGCAAAGCAAATGTCTTGTCTCGTGTTCATCAGGTACATCAAGGACCCAATCATCTGATGATACATCATGACATCAACCAGATCATATGAAGCATCACACATAAGCTTCAGGTTCGATGCCATAGGTGTGGCCATGGCCTTGCAGTCCATCATCCCGAACCTCTTCAGGATCTCTACTGCATACTTCCCTTGTCCAAGGAAGATTACATCTACACTCTGCCACACCTCCATACCTAGAAAATAGTGCATCATCCCCAAGCCCTTCATCTCGAACTCGACAGCAAGCTTCCTCTTAGTATCGACAATCAACCCATCCTCACCTATTACAAATAGGTCATCCACATACAAGAGTAGTATCACTGGATTGCCTTCCTCAACCTTGTAGTAAAGGTTGGAAGCCACTTTACTCTTGGTAAAGCCCAAACTGGACAGAAATCTGTCTATCCTACCATACCAAGTCCTAGGAGCTTGATTCAAGCCATACAAGGCTTTCTTCAGTTTGCACACATAAGTCCCTCTGTCATGTGTCTCAAACCCGAGTGGCTGCTCCACATACACTTCCTCCTCGACTACACCATTGAAGAAAGCTGTCTTGACATCCATATGGTGTATCTTCCATTTCATCACTACAGCCAGGGCAAGTACTGATCTAATGGAAGTGTATCTGGCTACATGTGCAAAAGTCTCTTCATAGTCAATTCCTCTTTCTGGGAGGAGCCATGAGCTACAACCTCGCTTTGTATTTCTCCATGTTACCATCTGCAGCATGATTAATCTTATAGATCCACTTGGAAGTCACAACAGAATTCCCTTCAGGTCTTGGGACTGCATCCCAAATATCAGTCTTCATGATCGACTGGTACTCCTCGATCATGGCATTCTTCTCGAATCCTGGGAACTTCAATATATTCAATATCTTCAATAGATAGTTTGAACTTCATTGCTGGAACAAATGTTGTAGTTCTTCTTTTGTAGGTGATGGTATACGATCTTTCCTACAAAACAAGTTAAATTGCATGATTAGAAAACATCTCATAGTTTTCAGAACAAATTCTTACACATAAAGAAATATGTCATACATTCATGCAATTATTTTAGCCAATGCTTCAATACAACATTTATCCATATCCCGTAACTTTCTAGATGCCTTCCAATCTCTACCAGAACATTGTTAAGAGTGTGCACAACTCTCAACATGTCAGCAAAGAGTTTTCATTCTAGATAAGTAGCAATGGAATGTTGTACAGTGCCATAGGCCACTTACCCATCACATGTATATTAGTGGTATACTGTTCATTAATGCAGTTATTCTAATATGCATAATACACACCCTAAGTCTAGGAACATAAGCATATACATCATTGAGCAATATTATTTAAACAAACAAGTATACAAGAAATGACAATTCAAATACTTATCTTTGTTTGTTTGTTGGGTTGACTCCCTCTCAGTCTTTGCTTCCTTTCTGCAACTCCATTCTGATGTGGATTGTGAGAAGTGGTCAAATCCCTTTGAATGTCTGCATCCTTGCAGAAACTACTCGAGTGTGCTCCCTCTTGACCTTTGCTTCCTGGATTATCTATCCTTGAACTTATATCCATCCTCGATCACTATGCATGCTTACTAGTATCATCATTGTGTTACCCTCGAGATCTCATACATAATCATACATTCATTAGTATAATCTCAATACTATCAAAATACAATAATCTTAAACATGTATAGTCATGATCATTTCAAACACAGCTAATAAGCATTAGCTTTCAATGTTTTAGGGAAGACTTCTCTTACTCATGCATATTCATATTTGACCATAGAACTCTTCTGGTTAGTCATATCATCAATCAAGGTAAGAGACATAATATGCATAAACCCTAGATTACTTAAATTTCTAACTTCATAAATAATCATTATCAATCATGCCATGTATACTTATATAAGAGATCCTAACACAAGGTAGGATTCTAACTTGATCTAGGAAAAACATACCTGGATTAGCATGCTAGCTAGTTATGTCTAACATACCCGCATAATGTCTTCTTGTTCTCTTCAATGACTTGTGCTAGTAACCTGCATATCTCATAGGCTAACGAAGTTATACATACCTCGTAAGTAGATCTTCTATGTGATCCATGACAATGGATGAATCTTTGTCTTCATGTCAACATGGTCATATGTTCTTGAACTAGAACATGATTTGTCTTTCTTGATGTACCTTTCATGTTAGCGGACAACATCAACCTCATACAACACCACAATTCATTATTACAATCATAAGTGTCAAAACCCTAATCAATGAATATTTGCATTCATAATTTTATTAAGGTGGTACGACAAGTCTAAAGTTAATCAAGATTGTACTAACCTTAATGAAGACAAACATACCATAAACTTAATCATGAACAGATCTCAAAACATACCTAGATAAGTCATACCTATCGAGATTGCTTGTAATCTTCTTATGTAAGGCCTTAGCCTCATATCCCTCTGAAACAGGAACTTCTTCGCTTATGTAGGTGACCAATCCATTCTCTTCTATGATTAACCCAATCCACTTGATTTGTAGAAACTGGATCTGGAGCTGGATTAGGGTTTGTCAAAGAAACCCTAAAAATTCAAACTTTGAATTTCAAACTTCTGAAAGGATAGAAAGATGCTCCTTGATGAGATGATCAAGCTGGTATACTCAGAATTTGAAAACTGCAAAGTTTCACCACTCAAAATTGCCTTTGAAACTTTCGGATCTTCTGGACAGAATCCTGAGCTAGGGTTTGATAAAGCCCACCCTTCTGACCAACCAAAAGGTTTGATCCAAATCTCCAAACTTTGATTTTTCTAAGGAGCTTTCATCCATGGTCACAGATTTCAAAAATTCCCATTTTTGCAGAAGCCCTAATTTTTCACCTTTCCGATCAAAGTCCCAAACTAGGGTTTGATCAAGCCTGGCCTTCTGGCCAACCAAAAAATTTGATCTTGGTCTCTAAATTTTGATTTTGATGAGGAGCATCCAGTTGTGGTCTCCGATACAAAAAATCCAACACTCTCCGAAACCCTAAATTCCCTAAGCCATGAATGAAGGTGCTCAAAATCCAATTCTATTTTGACAGAAATATGCACCTGATTGTTTTTGGTGTAACTCCAAATTTCAGATCTACAGGGTCTGAAAATTCTTCCCGTGGTAGCCTAACCAGTTATCTTTCCAACCCCATAGGTCTAACCTCAAATGGATTCTCCGAAAGAGAGTTATGCCAAGTGTCGCAACGTGACCTGTTTATGGGATAAAACAGGAGAGCGAACTTGTACGGCGTGCCACGTGTCAATGGTTCAGTTTCGGCCTTTGAAAAACTTACCTGAGAAATTACAGGCCGTTCCCTACCTGTCATTGTTTACGAAATTTCCTTTTGAGCTTCCTATCCCAAGTTATGACCTTTTTTCCTAGGTCACCTGTTTATGACTTAGATCTAGAAGAGGCAGAAACCCTATATTGTACATATCATAAATCACAAAGTACAACGAATTAGAGGTTGTCCTTTGGACACAAGGTACATGGGGATCTTATCTTCGACCTGTAATATTTTCATATCTTGAAACCTCTCTGAAATGTATTTATAGTGAAAGTTCTACGATGGATGGTTTTTGCTATATCAATCCCTAGCTTCGCAAATGCAACAAGTGTCATAAATGCGATACCATGCCTTCTTTCAAGCTAGCTCTGATACCATGTTAGTTTTTCAGAATTTACTTCAATTTGATCTAGGATCGTAATTGAGAGAATAACATGTACAACATATCTACAACATATCAATCATGGACACAATAATACAAGCACACAAGAGACATAGAGTTTCACCGTGGAAAACCAAGAAGGTGAAAAACCCCGCAACTTCCTTAGAGATAGATAGAGCAATGATACAACCAAAGTACAAGAGATAGACTTCTCCTAGCAGCTGATCCTCCTCCTCACATGCGCGCCACTTTCCGAGTGATGTAGAAGTGAGTAATGAGATGATTAAATAGAGATCTCCTAATCTCTATTTTTACTTGTCCTGTCTTTCCCAATAAACTAACAGGGCCGACTTGTCTAACTCAGTCTAATAACTCCGGGATGACCCCACACTTGGTGGTCTAATAAACCTTTTACCCACATGACTCAGACAAGACCGACCCCATCAAGGTGGTCTAATAACCCATCAAGTATAAGTTACGACACTTACAATATAAATGATGACACTTCCGTATAGAGGAATAATAACATCTCTATAGGAATACAAACACTTCCATATAGAGGAATAATAACATCTCTACAGGAATACAATATACATGGGTGAAATACATTATGAAGTTACATATACGTTAGCATATACTCAGTCCTGGGATGATCCTTCAGGTTTTGCAGAGGCATATAATCAGTCCTGGGAGATCTTGCAGGTTTTGCAGTGGCATATAATAAGTCCTGAGATGTAACTACTTGATGGATTGCTCACAGAGATGATGAAGACCTACATGGAGGATAGGCCTACATCCATCATGAAAAAGGGCTGGCTCTGTAGAAATTCCTATGACAAGTAGATTTGAGACTGATGGTTGAGATAGCAGCAACAAATTTGATGATGATCCAGTGATGAAGACTTGTGCCGAGGAACTGTGTCAAGAGAATACCTTCCTAGTTAAGAGGGAGTGTTAATGTATTTGTAACTTCGGAAGATATTCATTTGTATATTTTATATTGTATTTGTATTTTATTATTGTACCTCCAATGGAGATGTTTATTCCTTTGGTTGGAGAAGTCATTATTGTATTTGGGTCATGTAAGTCAATGAGGTTAAGCCTCCATTGTATGATGGGGCATTGACCCCAGATTTGAGTATTTCATGGGTTATTAGACTCTCCTAGAGAAGTCATCCCAGTCAGTTACACTTAGGGGCCGACCTGTTTGGGGTTAAGGCTAAGTGAAAGGTAAAGTATAAATAGAGAGGGTGAACCTCTCTATTTCATCATTCACTCACTCACTCATTTCGCATAAGTGTGAGAGAGAGAATTTTGCACAAGTGGAGGAGGAGGAAGCTGCTGGAGACCATCTCTTTGTTTTGGGGTTTTGTATTATTGCTCATTCTATATCTAAGGAAGTTGTGGGGTTTTCTCCTTTATGGTTTCCCCAGTGAAATGCTTTGTGTCTCTTGTCCCTTGTGTTTGATTTGTTGTGCATGTTGTTCTCTCAGATAATATCCTAGATCATATTGAATTAAATTGTGTAAAACTAACATTTCTCCCCTCCATCCCTCCACACCGTACTTCCTTCCCCTGCTCCAGCTCGATCTGCAACCCCTAAAGCCAATCTGAAACCCCTGAAGCTAGAATCCCCTACAGTCACGCCCTCACGCCCTGAATCCATGAACATTGTTACCAACATAAAGACACCATGTCTAGAAGGATCGATGGTTTGGCATAAAGACTGCTATGTTCCCCTGTATTTCTGAAGAGTTCATATGCTATGTTCCTTTGACTGCTGGAGTTTTCATCAACTCTGTTCACCTGGACTGCTGAAGGATTCGTCATAGGCGTTGCAACTGCATCTGTTTTATTCCGGTTCATTCTCAAGTTTAGGGGTTCAAGTAAGTTTGCCTTAATTTATGTTTCTCAGACAAGTTATGTCCCATGTTTGCTGAAATCTTATCATGTCAAGAATCAAACAATAAGACGCATTTTCTCTACACGTTCTTTTATTTTTCGTGTACCATGTTAAGCCATTTTCCCAGTTATTGTTAAATTCAGAGAAAATTTGTTTTGAGAAATCATCAGTTTCACACAGGATCTAGTGAAGGAATTCCAATAAGATAAGGCAATGGCCATTTTCTGACAAGGTTAAGTCCAACCAAAATTTGGAAAAATTGGACTTAGTCTTCCCAATGAAATCATGAAATACACAGTAATAATTTGCTGAATCTTTTACAATTCCTGGAATACACCATAGAATATTTATCGACCTTGAACTTCATTTCTGAGTGTGTGAAGAAATGAGGACATGACATTACGTTTCTTATATATGTATATATATATATATATAAATCATGAAATACACAGTAATAATTTGCTGAATCTCTTACAATTCCTGGAATACACCATAGAATATTTATCGACCTTGAACTTCATTTCTGAGTGTGTGAAGAAATGAGGACATGACATTACGTTTCTTATATATATATATATATATATATATATATATATATATATATATATATATAAATAAATGGTTTCAAAATGTATCTACAATGGTTCATGAAAATGACTATATATACAATGGTTCATGAAAAGGACTATATATATATATATATATATATATAAACGGTTTCAAAATGTATCTACACTAGTTCATGAAAAGGACAACATGTAAAGTATAAATATTAGTGCGTTAATTCAGTTAAATTTAACTATTTAAGGTATGCATGAAATGCCCTAACCAGAGGTTCTGCGCATAATTTTCCATAGAAACATGTTGAACATTTTTAATGTAAGTTACAAATCTCTGAATCTTGCATGTCAGGGTTACCTGTTGTTGCATCTTGTTTTGTTAGCAACATGCATTATGACTTGTATTTAAATACACATTTACAACGACTGTGGTACATTGACTAGTTGTTGTTATTTTATTCTAGGATTTTGTATTTTTAGTGAATAAGGACTTGTAGGATTACAATATATTTTTGGAACTAAAGCAATACATTGACAGGATAAATGCAAGTGACAATTAGCATTTGTAACTGTTAACAGGGTAGGGATTAAGAGGGGGGAAACTATCACTTGTGTGCTTTTGGGATGCATTCGGATTTGAATAAAGCTTGGTTAGGAAGATTCCCATTACAATTCAATTAGGCTTCCCTTTCTTAGGATGTTAGAGAAAATCACGGTAACATGCACCCTTACAAATTAAGGTATTACACTTATTGACGATTCTTATGAACTGCAATTTATATTGTAGGCTATTGTAAATGTGGAAGAAGAGCAATTTTGGAACAATGTTGTGATATCATGGTTGCTATAAAATTTCTAACAATTATTTCCTTAGTGATGCTATTCATGGGTGCGTATCTCCAAATTTGATACATTTACAACATTTATTTTGAGGTTTTAATCTGATTATCATTGCGATTTCTTGTTAAACCAAATCTAAATCTCAAAATTGGATCTCAAATTTTGGTCAGGATGTAGAACAATTGATATACAAATAACAAATCAATAATGTGTTGCCATTATATCTTTGATTTTCTTTCTTGTGATGCTTAGATCCATGACTAGCTACTTTGTTTAAAACATGATATAAAGATAGATGTTGGCCTTTGGAACAAGGAGTGTCATGATAGATATTAGAACACAAGAGTACAAAAACATAAGTAAAGAACTTTATTGATTTATTGATTGTAAATCATCTAATAAAAAATATCTTGGTGTTTTCAAATATGCAATAGAGATAAATACCATATAATAAGCAATGTTGGTTACTAAATTGACCAATGGCCTCTGGGCCTCAGTGATCAAGCATTTACAGATCTTTACTCAAAATATTTCAATCTTATTAGAACATAACCAAATTAATTGAACTAGCTACCAGAATGCTTCCTAGTATTCATTAGGTTATAACAAAAGTCATACCCATTCAATACAATAAGCAATAGTACTATTCATTTCCAACTGCAAACACATCCCAAGAAAAGATAGGTTTTATAGCGGGAAAGGCCTCAAGATTGAGGAAAATCCTCACTGCCAAAAATATTAACAATATATCTATCCCAACTTAGCTTATTATGTCATCCGATAATCTCTTAGCTCTCCAATGGCATAAACTCTACAAAAAATTCTCTACTCTAATTACTAGGAAATTGTCCATGCATTACTTTAGTTGACATAAAGGAAAGGTCTTTTCCCAACAAGTGACACATTGAGGACAATATTGTAGTCAACTGCCATTTTTATTCTCTTAAGGAAACTAGATATTCATAATCTACATTTAAAGTTTTACCAAGTTTAAAATCCTGAGATGGCTTACTAATTTAATAGGGAAGAGCTTGTTTGCTTTTCTAGGTCTACAAAACTGATACCATTTTGTAGTTATTGTTCTCCATTTGCTTCTGGAGGGCATGCCCAACTTCTTGTCGATGGCATTAATTTAGGGCATACACCTAGTCAAGTTGTACGAGATGGGAATATTAGGGTTTGTGGTCAGTGTTGTAAAATATTAGGCACTTTCCAAATGTTTAAAATGTTATGAATGCATTATTCTTTGCTTATGTATGCCATCCAAATGCATGCTAATCATAATGGGTATTGTAATGATTATGAATATCAATATAGGTGATACAAAATGGTGCATGATGAAGACTGGTGAGCTCCCAATATGGATGCCTAATGAGGGCAGCTGTACTAAGAGCCTACTTTAATTATCAACCCAGGGGATGTACAAACTTTAGAGGCACTGGCACTGTATGTGCTCTTCTAGGATAGTCTTTGTCGAAGTTTAGGTGATTGTATCAATGTTCTTAAAGAGTTTCCTAAGAAAGATTAAATGAACTGTAAACAGGATTGTAATCTATGGAAAAGAAATTCCTATGCTAAGAAATCAAATACTGAAAGCAGGAAATCTATGGATAAGAAATTGAGTGCAGAAAACAGTAATCTATTTTTAAGACCTAGCTTGCTGTAGACAATAAAAATTATACTATGAAATTGGATACTGGAATTATAACAACTCTACTCTAAAGTAATGAAAGTCTGATCTTTAATCTCACTGTAAATTGAATGCAGAAAACTCGAAGTCTGATCTAACATAATCTAAGTCTAAAGGTAATTTTGGAATACCATTATCTAATGCTAAAATCTTTAATCAAATCATGTAATAGATAAATACTAAAAGAAATCACTCTCTATAAACAGTTCTAATAGTGAAACGAATACATAGGCTGAAGATCTATATTGCTGCTGCAGAAATAAATGAAAGTACATAGAGAAATGGGTGTTGATTATGCTTCAACGGAACGCTGCTACAGGACTACAGACAAAACATTATCATACTACATAATGCATTGTAATTAACTACGGAATCATAAGTGATCAACCACTACAGAATTTAAATCGTATTATCTAACGCTAATTAAAATACTCTCATCTGCAATATAATTTCAATCGATGCACAACACATAATGAGAAATACCTGTACTGCAATATCTCCTGACTTACGTGTTGGAGGGGCCCTCTCCAACTCATACTCAGGAGTGAGAAGAACTTATAACCGCTGAATCATAGATAACATCAAATCTTTATTTAAAATCGAAACTTCATCAATTAAAAACCAGGTCTGGAATACATTGTCGTAATAGTCTGAAACTGAAAACAATAATTCTTTGAAATAGCAGCCAGGGCCTCTCGCTACTCGAGAGGTCCATATTTATAAAATCCTACTGCTTTAACCTAACAAAAATGTCTAACTTCCGATTCACTCTTGAACAAGAGTTCGTTCTCTATAAATTAGTAAAAAGGCTCTGAGTTTGGTGATGTGCTTCCAGTTCTCCACTTGATTCACGCGTCATCCTTGAGTACACCTACACCTGCTCATCCAACCTCATTTTACATGCAATTAGCTCATAGCAATGCTTTTCAAAACATAACATAAATAATCTTTTAAACACTTCATTAAATTATTAAGGTAAATAATTTTCCCACTAACGAGTGTATCCTTTCAACGTCTCTTGTGTTTTCTGGTGGAAAAAGAAACTATCAGATACCTGAAATGGGGACTCATCAAACACCCGACACTAGAATTTGGTAGCATTTTTCTTCCATTTCAAATTAATTGGTTTGTATTCTTATCTTTTGTGTTCTTGAGTTGATTAGGTGTTTTAGGAAGTGTCATAGATTCAATATTTTGCACTATAGCTAAATTTGAAGCATATATATCAATCAAGAGTCACATTGAGGATTTCTTATACTGTTGAAATTCTTGACATTCTTGACACAACAATTTCCATTGAAGGGATGGGATTATCATGCTTTGAAAATGTCTATGATCTGAATTAAAATGTCAATTACGAGATACCAAAAAACATTCTTAGTTTATTTCCTATATTGCTTACCAAAGGAAGCAAAACGAATGCCATTATTTGGCATAGTCAAATAGTAAGTGGATTACTTTTGTTTTCTATCATAAAGAGCATCTATTCTTATGCATTTTGGTATAGGAGATAGGATTCATATAGAGTTTAATATAATTTTTTTTCTTGTTGGAACTTTTGAGGGGATTCCTTTCCCATTAGTAATTATGTTTCTTATTCAATTATGAATTCTTTTTTATTTTCTTTCAACAACGATGTTTTATGTAATCCTTTTATGAACCTGTTTTTTGGTCCTAGAATGCATGTTCTCATAAACTGACATCTCTTTATATGAAAATAAATTTTCTCTTGCAACTCTTGCAGAGGCAGCCTAAATGACTCTAATACAGATAGTAATAGTGTTTTACTAGATTACTTAGACTAGCCCTATTTGATATGCTAGATATTAGGGGTCTTTTTTTTACATCTGTTCATTAGTTCTCAATAATGCATCGATTTATTTAATATGTTTATCTTTTTATAAATTTGTATAACAGTTTCTTTTGTTTTTGTTTTTGCAGTGCATTGGAAACATTCATGGTGGTTGAAAAATGGACACTATGCATCGAAGTGTCCCGTATTCCCAACCCAGGACAAGAAACCATTGCTTACGTTCTACATAATAATGCTACAGATCAGGAGTTCTAGCGAAAAAGGGATGTATGCGGAAGGACTACAAATAATGGATATTATTATATTTCTCTTATTGAAGGACTACAAATAGAGCTAAAGCATGGTGCCAATGACACAAGTTCCTTCACAAACTCCGAACTTGTATGCAACCAAATGAAAGGCACATACCAAGTCAGAAATGAACATCTAAAATCGCTTCATAGGGAAGCTAGAATTATTGCTTCCCAATTTGATTCCTTCACGATAAATCACCATAGAAATATTGATAGGATGTCCAATGATATATTGTATGGGGCAATGTCAACATCGTTAGGGGGGCAGGGGAGAAATGATTTGGTATCAAGTTGTATTCCATCAAACGTTTTTGATGGACATAGTTATAGTTCTTATATATGTGTATCTTTTTTTGTTATATTTATTTTGGTTCCTCTAATGGTATGGCTCTTATGCATATGAGAGCCTCCATTGGCCTTATTTTGTAAACTTGTTTAATTTTTAGTAATGAAATAAACATCTCCTTTGTGTATTTTTCGGGGAAAATAGCTCTTTCATAGCCTATATGATTCAATTGTGTGCAAATAATTTTTAATGCTTGGATATATAGAATGATGTAAATTGCAATCCCTGATATTTTGACATGAAACAAATGCAAAAATAGCAGTAAAAATATGAAAATATGGGAGCCAGGAAAATGTCTCTAATAGTAAAATAAATCTACAATTAAAAAAACTACCCTCAATTCAATCCTAAAGAGCATATCAACAAATTTACAACCTAAGAGAGTGAGGGTTAGAAAATATTTACATACCTTCAAATGGGCAGAAGAATCTACTGTCAACTCTCCTACAAACTTAAGGAAATTTGTAGATCATTGAAGTATGTAAATTACCCACCAAAATCAACCCACTCCAAATTCACTTCAGATCTTCTCTCTTTGCCATAAGTCCAAATTATTCATATGCTAAAGACTGCTCAATGAGAAAGTGAGGCAAAAAGCGGGAGGCATATTTAAATAGAGATATGTTATGGTTTAGGAAGGGTCTAAACCCTTATTTTATTCCTTTTTTTGTATGTGTTTTTATGAATTATTGGCATGTGGAGCAAGGTCATATGGAACCAACAGTTCGAGGTCAGACCAACTGATTGGATCGATTCATTCATGCCAGTTTTGGATCAAAATAGTATGATTATAATAACTATGTTTTCTACAAGGAAACTATTTTTCTTTTTAAGCAACGAAGAGCATAAGGAGAGACATTCAGACATGTTGACAATAACATTATTGGGAAACCTTGAATCAGACCCAAAAAATCCTTCAATGTTGGAATGCTTATGTTGGTTACAATTTTAATGATGGTATTATCTTGCTCATGTAGGACCAAAAATTATTCCCAGAGCTGAAAATAAATTTTAGTTTTGATTTCATGAGATAGTTTGATAGGACTTATTAGTTTAAACTTATCCCCCATAGTTTGTGAAACAAAATATGAAAATGTTAAGAGATAAATTTGATCAACTTGATTTACACTACCTATTAATTTGAATAGCTGCAAAGGGTACAAGAGTTGGAATGCTCAATTTGATAAACTAGCAAGTTGAATCCAATTGAGTCCTTCCTTCAACATAAGGATGCAAAAGGGTGATGGAATTATAGAGTTGAAAGGTTGTTTAGGTGGGTTTGGTAGAATTATACCTATCAAATTGAGGAAATACTTTGATGGAGAAACCATTAAGGGAGTTGGGTATGTAGATTCCACCAAAACTAAATGGAATCTAGATTCCAAAATTTCATTGTCTTGAAACAAGAAAGTTGGATTATGTTACATATGCAATAATACTAGCATAATTGTTTCTTTTATTTTTATTGTTTTTATTTTTTTGCTTCTCAATTTCCAAACAAGGTTTGATGAACGTCAATAGCTTGTGGAATTTAAATCCAAAGTGGTAAACAAAATTATGAGGCAGATGCTCAGTCCAATAGTGAAGCATGTCAGCATTGGGATGCAGTGACAAAGACAACATCGTTCTTCTCAAGTGAGGTTGTTGATGGAACAAAAAAGATTTCAAATGAGACCAAATGATGGTCTTTGCTTTAACATGGGGTTAACACACATCACAAGATCACTTATAAAATTTTGGGCTTTGTGAGGGTGGATGGATTTCAACTAAAAACACAAAATGATTTATAGCTAGATCCCAAGATATTGAATCAATGCATATCCCTCATTTCATGTAGTATAGGGCTTCCCAATGAGACATTAAAGATATAGATATTTCAATACGAAGAGTAATTCCTTGTACACCCCATCTAGTCAAGAAGGTAGTAGTAATAAGAGATATTGCATGAATATGATATGGAGATGTTGTCAAGCTTCTCACAAAGATTGTCCGGAGATATGCTTTTCTCTACAAAGGATTGCAAATGCAAGAAATGAAAATAAGTGTTGTATGCACGGCAAATTTTTCAAGGTCTAAAAATAACTCTCAGATTTGTACATACACTCTAATATAAATTCTTAGCAACATACCATGTCAAGTACAAGAACGCTTCCATCAATGTTTGATAGACATATTTATGTACCATAGTTTGAAAATGTTATCAATAATACAACTTATTGCTACAAGGTCTTGAAGCAACTCTTTCGGATTTGTATAGAGGAACTATGTTAGAATTTTTAGTAGTTTACTGTATTAATTACAAATTACAATACGTTTATGCTCTAATATTTGAGCATCAAACCTACATAATGACCTTGAGGTATAACAAGCTAAAGAGGTTCCCCAAAATATTCCTACAATGCTTTATTAATATCTTAACTCATCCTAAGCAAAAAAATACCAAATAATTTGGACTTCTATCATTTTTTTAATTCCAATGACTAGAATATCAAGTTAGTTGGTTTCCAGCTACTACTAATCTATATGCCTCTAAAGAATGGTTTTAGTGGACATCCATGATAAAGATATGATACAAGCTATCAAATGGGTGATTGCCAAGGACTATACCATTATTACTACTTGCTTTGTTTGTGCTATGTTGTCTTAACTCGAGCAAGTTAGTTGCTATTTTTTTAATATGTTTTAATACTGGCCATACACCGAGTACGTTCAGATATTATTCTACTATTTTTCTGTTAATGCAAATAAATAGCTTGTACCAATTTCTATTGTTCTTTTACTCCATCATGCTTGGCATGGCCAAAATATATATCTTATAGCCTACCTTTTACAAGAGAACATCAATTGAGATCTTTTAAATTACTTCTCATTAAGATAAATTCTAGTGAATGTGTGCCCCCAAGATGTCTATTTCACTTAAAAATAGAGATTTTTTTTTATAAGGCTACTATATTAACACTCACGCAAACGACAATTGACATTGTTGAGAGTGACCTAGAGTACCCACCCACAATGGCCAAAAAGACTTACCCATGGTTGAGATTACTTATCGTGGTATAGAACACTATGAAATAAAATTATAGTATCAAAAGCATTATCCAAAATAAGATATTGAGCTTTATACTTTCCCAAATGCAATATGACTCTACAATCAATCTTTTATTGTATTTCAAATGCATGGAAAATGGTAGAAAGGGTAATCAATTGTAACAAACAACAACACAATGATGGGTGATTTAGCTTAATTATTGCATCACTTTAGCAACACCATACTTCAAAGTATTTAAAGAAAATTAGATTCCTCTAGAAATGCAATTTTGTTGTTGCTAAAAAATGGAGAAGTTGTCAGTGCATAACTGAACCTGCATTTAACTTTTGATATTAGAATAAAATAAAGTGAATTACATGATAATATCATGGATGAAATTTCATCCCCATACAGACATATAACACCATCAATTTGCTTCACCAAGCCTCTACAGTGGAGTCACAATTATAAGTAGTGTACAAAACAAAGCATTAAGAAAATCTCTTTGAATCAATGGTTGCTTGAGAGAGATTACATACTGGTCATGTCCAGGTAAAAAATGACATAATGGTCATGGATGACACCAATTATATTCGCATCAAGAAAAGTTCCATTAACGTCATCCTTTAAGCTGATCTCATCAACATTATCATATTTTGTACCTTTGATAATCAAGATCCCACTTAGTCCAACCTGTGTGACAAATAAAATGGTCAAACGTTTTTCCTTCTAAGTTCTAACCTACTCTTGAATAAAAACAACTTGCTAAATTTCTTCTTCAAGGAAATATTTCAAATTTTCGTACCTTAAGTTGGATAAGGCCATTAGTATAAAATTCCCAATCCATAATATAATCATAGTTTGCAACATATGCTTCCATGCATACTACTAAGTTCACATTTGGTATGAATTCTCGAATATGTGGCATGATATATTTCAATAATTAGAAATACAAACAATATGTCAGTGCAAACAAAAGCATCAAATATTTTCAACATTTAACCAAGTGCCAAGGCGTTTTCCAAGCACAAATTTAAATGCCAAGGAGCTTGTCACCGAGTACCAAGCAAATACCTAATGGTACCCATCCTAATTTCCTTTATGGAGACTAGAAGGACACATATGGACAACCAAACATAAGGTCTATTAATATTAAGTCCTACTCTGTATTTGCAGATTTATTATTACCATACGTTCTAGTATGTCCCTGAAAATTTGATACTTCATGTAACAACTCCTATTCAGGTGGATTTTACAAAAGTTAGCATATCCACATTTTTGGGAAAACCGGGCCTATAGAAAACAAGATTATAAACCTAAAAATGTCAACGGAGCTCAAATTATAAATCTATGTAATAACAACAAGATGAATGCACAAGCAACTCTTCTTGAAAGGCCTATTAAACTAGAAGGGTATAACCCAAAATACCTAAAGAGGAAAGAAGTCAGACAAATAGATATAGATACAAAAAGTGGGGGAGGAGAAGGAAACCCTTCCACGTGCTTCCTTGAAACACAAACATCTCTTCTAGCATTCAAGATCAAAGGATATCTACACTAGTACAAAATGAGAAATTAGTGACTAAAAAAATGACTAAAAATCGCATATAAACAACTATTTTTGAGTCGGCGACTAATAGTAGCTAATTTCCACTATCTTATAGCTCGACTAACTTAGTCGTATTTATTTTAGTCATTAATAGTTGCCTTATTTAGTCGTATATTTGGTCATTGATTTAGTCATTAATTTCACCAATTAATGACTAAGTCAATGACCAAATATACAACTAAATAAGGCAACTATTAATGACTAAAATAAATACGACTAAGTTAGTCGAGCTATAAGATAGTGGAAATTAGCTACTAATAGTCGTTTATATGCGAATTTTAATCATTTTTTAGTCACAAATTTATCATTTGTGGTAGTCGTTTATGTCTATTTAGTAGTTTCATAATCATTATATAAATTACTAATTTAATAATTGCATATTATATAATTTTCTTTCATTATTAATCAATATGAATGACTAATTTAGTCGTTTATTCATTTTATTTGTGTTCATTATTAATCAATACAAATGAATACGATATTGTGACTAAATTAAAAGAATGTCATACAATATTCATGCTCATCAAATATGAATACACATGTGAATCATGCAAATTTGCATTAGTTAATTACAACACTAAATAATATCAAGTGCAAACAGATACTTTCAACCATGTAAATTGTATTATATGAAATGTTAAATATTACAATATATATAAGTTCCCAACTATATATCCATTAATGGACTAATACTAGTCCATGAAAAAAATGGTCTCCATATTTTACATGAAAATCATCTACATCGATGACTTTTGAAAATTTTGCAATGGCCACTGAGTGAAATCTTGGAAATTCCCACAAAAATCCAATGATTCTTATTGTCACTTAACCAACCCCCACTACACACTTGCACATCTTGTTTCCCAACATGTGTCCTCGGTTTTCTTAAGTCCTTGCCTCTTCCTATGTAGAATCTATCTTCTGACTCTATGATTTGATACTTGATATTTTCCATCCTTATGAAATTCAACACTGCAAAGGTGAAAAGAAAAGGTATAAGTTAATACTGAATTCAAGAATGTTGCAAAACATCTATGAATTAAATAATGTTTCAAAACACACTTATAATAACAATACCAAAAATTTGTCATGAAGGAGTAGCATGAAAATTGTTCACTCTCAATACAACAATAAAAAAATACTAAAAAAGAATGCACAGTTAGCTCAGAAAAGAACAATGTTTACAACAACAAATAAAATGTTTCTATTCAAAATTGAATACCATGGTTGGCCATCCTTTAGACATAACATCATCATCCTTGCCTAACTATAGCTTTTCCAATAAGGCACAATTACCCAAAAAGAAGACGACCAAATCAGCAACCAATATGATACAATTACACATAAGAAAACCTGCAAGAAACTATACTTAAATATGTTATAATTGTCCTCTTTTGATTGTAAATAATTGATAGAGACCACATTTATTCTTATGCATACTTCCTTGTGGAAAGGCCTGAATTTTTTTGTATTGAAGTCATATGGCCCATCACCTCTTTTAGTATAACAAGTCATTCCAAATTTTGATTGGCAGGAGATACTGCATTGTCAATAAACTCTTTATCCTGGGAACTTAAAGTTGGTAAGTGCAATTTAGTGCAAATAAAGAACAAATAAATAAAATTGAAATCCATTTGAGGTGAGCACCTCTAAGAACACTTTCAAGTGTCACTAAAACATATTAGATAAAAAAAAGTCTTAAGTTATGAAAGTTCAACTATTCTCTCAAATTTATAGACTCAACAAAAGTAACAAAAGAGTGTTTCCATGAAGAATTAGAAATATGGTTCTTACATGAATATTACCAAAAACCACTCATATAATTTCCCAGTCTAATAACTACATTGAAAGGACGTCAATTTGTTGATTCCACTCTACATATATTCCAAATTCATTTTGGAAAACATAAGGTTTGACTTCTTGCAATACGTTCTTAAAATCCTATAATCAAATCAACACATTTATAACAAAGTGGATCTTGAAATCTAACTCATAAAATCCCATTGCTAGTAAGCATAAACTTGATGCAAGATAGATAAAATATGTCGGGCATACAAATCCATTTCCAAATGTTCTAAACTTCTAAATAAAGAAAAGTATTCACAAGAGTTCTAAACTTCTAAATAAAGCTGAAATCAAACCTCTGTGCATAGGCATAACTCAAGACACCGACTTTCACCGCAACAACCAGTGCAGTGCATGTAACCAACACAACAAACATATCTGCAAAAGGCAGTAATGTTAGTAGAACACTGCTATCAAAAATATAATTCATAAATTTGGAAAGCATCAAGCTTTCCATCATTTAAAAAGTATCTAAAAGAAATATTTTTTTCCAACAGGACAATTACCTTGACATGTCATTGTATAATGCTTGCTTCCACAGTAAATAAGAGGCCCAAGGTCCACTACAACAAAATAGCATATAATATTCTAGATAAAATGCCAATTGTACAGATCAAATAACAGTATTATTTGTTAATAAAATAAAAATAAAATGGCAGTCACTGAGATATCTTTTCAAAATCATAAATCCCACATAAATCACATTCTAGACATCCTAATCCAGTATTACATATAAAGCAAATGATGGAAAAATCCTTCCATAAAGCAAGCAGAAGCTACAGATTCTATTAACTCAGGTTCTCAAGGCTCAGGAAGCTTCTAGACAAGAATAGGCTTTACAAATTCAATTAGAGTGACAACGACACCAAAATTTCTATACAATTTCACCAAATATGCGATGGCACATATACTTGTCACAAAATTTGGTTGAGCTCACAAAAGGAACTTGGGAATTGCCAAAAATATCATCCAGGGAAAATTTATAAACTACAATTGGCAAGACAATAAACTACATCCTTTTGTATTAGCATAATAATAACTTTTTTAACTAGTTAACACATTAAGTGATAATCAAAATCACTCCACAAATTCAAGACTCTTGTGGGCATGTGCAAGATTAGCAATAACAATTCTCAACAGAAGATTAATGGCACAAATTGCAGTCATATGCTTATGTCAATTATTACAAAAATAATTGTATTATTATGTATTATGGAATTATAAAAGGATATATGAAATTTAAATTTGACATCTTTGCATCCAGGTCTAGTAAGTGTGGGGAAGTGATCATAAACAAGCATGGGTTAATCGTAGAATTCCTAGCCAATTTTTAAAGACCAAAACCAACAACCAAGCTAATATTGAAATTTTGGTCCTTGGAGTAAAGGAAGCAACTTAAGAAGGGTATAAGAAAATAGTTTTCAAAGGTGACTCAAAATTGATCATATGCCATATAAATCAGAAGAATTCACAGCCTTCAAGGGAATAAAAGAAAAATTCTTGGACCCAATAAGCGTGGATGTGTTTTGATGAATGGGAATCTGGATATGTTAAAAGATGAACAAATAAATTATAATGAATTCACATCACTCTCATGACATGGCCACCCTTCAACATCAGAAGAAGGAGATTGGAAGGAAAATCTATCATGTTTACTAGGCCTAGGAATGGATCCTTCCATTCCCCATTCACTTCATTCCATAATGACAAACGAAGTGGGAATCAGTGCCATTAATATGGGAATCAAGAGATGATCATATCTCACTCACTAATGAAGATAGAAAAGGACACCCACCACCTCAAGTGGCATGATTTAGAGCAATGGCAGGAGTCTTCTTAAGTAGAGATTGAAGGATTTTAGCTCTATCACAACCCAATGTATGAATGCACTGTGATCCATAATCTTGTTACTCTTGGTGGAGATGTTATGGATGAGTAGGGGAGAAGGCCTAGAGGTCATCCCAAAGGCTCAGGTAAGAATTTCAATCTTTTATAAAGCAGATGGATGCACCAGGGAATCTTATGCCAATTTCATGGCCTGACAAGCCATAGCGAATCCTAATAAGGACAAGAGATCCTCAAGTTCAAAGAAACCAAAGCCTAAAAAAATTACAAATAAAAAGAGCTAATATGCACTTTTCAAACTTGGGGAAAGAGATAAGGACTAGCTTCACGCCAAGCAAAGGTCTGAATTTCAGAAGAAATGCATATCCAATAACTTTGTTAGATCACTGCACGCTCGAGGTTGTAGAAGGAGAAGATGGAGGGAATATACTTCAAGAAAAGGAAGGTGTACTATCTGAAAATGATCATGATTTAGTACTACACAAACAACAAATAGCCCTTTTTGAAGAAAAAAATGAAATACCAAATCCAGTAATAGTCGAGAATGGCCAACAACCAAAATTTCCAACGAGGATGAGAATCCATCTATAGAGGTGGTGGAATCCAACAGCTCTATGGAGCATAATGGATGGTTCAAAGCAGATGAAGTGTTTTTGGAGGAGCACAATATTGAGCTCATAAGTGATTATGTGAAACAGGTAACTGAACCTCCTAAACCTCTTGAACCTGAGCCTCTTAGGATCTATGATAGTTTTGAAACAAGAGAGTGCTCTATCAATGTTACTAGAACAATGAAATCCCACATAGATCATGAGACACATAATAGGTTCCGTGTGCAAGTAACTGAAAACAACCACAATGCTTTTGAGGAAAACAAGAAGAAAACCCCAAAACCAAACCCAAATTCAAATCCAATAAAAAATGAATGTGGTGATTCCAAGGATAAGGCTAGAAAATTTTGGTTGACAGACATGGTTAAGAAAAGGATACATAAATGGAACAAAAGAAACCGTCACAAACATCATCACCCACAATGCCAAAATCTGCAGTCCCGTGACACAAGGTCTGAGATATTTGATGATGTCAGGCCTTCCTATGATGATGACCCAAGTTTTTCTATTGATATCAGTAGGACTTCATGGGAGGAGCCGATATCTTCATGGTATGGTATTTTGATTGATAAATTGGTGGCTTCGTCGATTGTTGGACATGAAGAAGCTTCCGTTGGGTCCTCAAAAAATCAATTTTTAGCAGAACCCATTAAAATTCACGGTGACGAGGATGTCAATCAGCCAGGTTGGTCATTAGAGACTCTAGATTAATACTTGGACTCTTCTCTGTCTCGTTTTCCAAAAACATCAGGTGGATCCCAAATTGGAGGCTTGAGATGTTTCTGTCATTCATCCCAAATTTTTCCAATCAGCTAACAAAATTTTATATGAAACATAATAATTTTTGGTGCTTTCAAATTTTAATGCCATGGTAAATTTTGAAGAGGCATTGCCAAAACCAGGGATGATTTTAAGAACCCCCCCCAAAAAAAATTTATATGTATAAAAAATGGGAGAATCTTCCCGATATATAGGAAAATTTGAAGGCAATTTTATTAATAATATAATATGTATATATAATTTTTTTGGCGAATATTTCATTTTATTATATGATGTAAAATATTGGAGAATATTTCACTAAATTATAAGATATTGTAAAATATTGGTGAATATTTCACCGAATTATAAAATATTGTAAAAACTTGGTGAATATTTTACTGAATTATAAAATTTTGGCGAACCTTTCGCTAATTTATAAAACACATTTAATGGCACTCTGCTTGTTAATTCTGAGTTCAAGGCTTCATCAAATGTTGAGTTCAATTTCTCTACTTCAAGTTTTGGTCTCAATACCAAATGGTAGTGGCCTTAATGATGCCTTCATATCCAAGCAAATCCGAGTGGATCTTGTAGACATGTATTCTAAATGTGGGTTTTTGGAGGATGCACATAAGTGTTTGACCAAGTGCCAGAGCAAAAAGAAAAAATCGTTGGTTGAGCAAGTGTTTGATATTGTGACATAAGGAAAAATATTTAAAAATTATAGCTTGGAATAGCATCAAAACAAACAAAGACAACCACAAGAACGAAGAATCATGGCCAAAAACAAAATATTGAACCACTTTGAAAAAAGGGGGAAAGAAAAAAGGGGGAAAAAAACTCGTTGGTTGTAAAATCTTGATGGAAATGCATACGCAACAACCATATTTGGATTATTACATGAAGAGTTTAATGTAGTAACAAGACTAGGTGTCACTGAACTCATAATGGATAAGAATGACACCTCATAAATAGATAAAGATAATAAGTTAATAACTAATAAACAAGGTGATTTTCAGGTGTTACTCTTCATCCAATGTTTGTCAAGATTCAGGGCAAGTGGGTAATCCACTTGTTATCTCATCCCTTAATGGTCTAATGGACATGTGGGGACTTGAATCTTGAAAAACCGATAAACTGATAGAATCAGACATTATGCATGATTCTGGCCTCCACTAGCCAATTATGCCCGTGGAAGCTAGGAAAATTATGCAATGTAATTATGCCAATTGCACTAGAGGAATGTTGGTCTCATGCCAATAGGTCTCCTACAATCAATGCATATGAACCTAGTGCATAAACCATTTTTCTCTTCGCTTAGCTATGTAGAGCTCATTTATTTTTCTGAATAACGATAAGTATTTACAAAGAAAATATACAATCAACATAAAAGAATCGAAAAAGTGAAGACAATTAATTCATGCAACTAAAAGGTAATTTTCATCAATATTTGAACAAGAAACAATATTCTAGATGACGCCTAATCAACTAAGTCAATCTTTGAAAACATAAAACTTCTCCCATATTGAACTTGGACACATCACCACTAAAGGTATATTTGCATTTCCTTCTCCATAAAAAGAAAATCCATTCCAAATGAATTGCACTCTACAAACCTCTACCCTTATTCTTAATCATCTGGTTATCTCTCTAAATATCACCACCCTTCAACTTCGAAAACCTAAAAATGAGGTCAAAATTTATGTCTCAAACCCATCCTCAATTATAGTCTCCATTTTGTGGAAAATTATACATGATCCTTTTCAATCCCAATCTATGCACCCTAGTGTTAATCATTAAACTCTAATGAATTATCATCAACCATATTACTTATGATTCTAAAGAGATTCTGGTTTTCCAAATAGATTGATGATGCTTCAACCAGATTTTCTCAAAATCTTGTAGTCTCATATTCTTTTACATCTACTCAAAATGTTAGGACATTCTCTTATCATTTCATAAATTTTCAATGTATTATATCTAATAAATATTTATCATAACTCCATCTCCAAGATTTCCAAACGAGGCTTAACACCACTATCTACATTTTAGACTCTAAGAAAGTGATCAGATTTGTAGCTACCAGCATATGTAACCAAGTAACTGGCCTCCAATCTTTCCGAGTTAGCAAATTTGTCCCATCAATCTCCCAACATATGAAAACCTTCCTTTTACAGCTACAAAAGTCTCCCATATGTCATCTTGGTGTTTCAAAATACTAAAAGGATCTAGTTGCTAGATCCCATGTATTTTGTAGTCTATGAAATTCATAATTAAGTTCTCCACCTGTCAAGCTTTAAATTTTTATTTTATTTTTTTAACCATTAACATTGAAGAAAACCATCCCTACAATAACATCACATATCCCAAATGTCCACTTCAATCCATTAACATCTAGGTAGTCACTAGTCTATGTCTTATGAGAATTTGTTGTGTTGCCTCACCTTTAATTTCCATAACAATCCACTTTGCAGTCAATGTAACCCTTTCTATCAAGACCAATTCTAGAAAATTCATGCTTGTTAGCTAGCCTCTAAACCAACACCTACCATTAAATTACTCTAGGATTAAGAGCACAAAGTGTAGACCAAATCATATTGATTCTCCTAAACTAGAGATCTTCATCATGCATAATTGGCCATCTAATTCAATTCTCAGTTTTATTGGTCTTGGGCCAAATAGATTGTATGGCATGTAAAAGTAGTAGCATAGGTAGATTTCCCATTTGGTCAAATTCCATATCCACCTTCGTGCAACACCTATGAGGGATGCCATAAGCTTTTCATCAGAGTCAATCATATCAATTATGTCTACATAGGCAAACATATACTCTTATTAATGATTAGATAATAGATTCATAGAAAGATCCCTTTGTGCAAACCATCAGCCTGATCTCAATTCCATAGGTCATTATGTTTACAAAGACCTTTTATTGAATATAACCTGCCATATAACTTTTGAAGAAAGAAAATAGATCTAGTAGCTTTTAAAAACTTAAGATACTGTTGCAGCCAAGGTCCTATAAGTTAGCATTAAAATTTACCTTGTCAAATATTTTGAACTTTCACCAAAATTGCGCCAAATTCACTATTCTCGCCTAATTTGCACAAGTTGTGTAAGGTTTCCCATTGTCTCAAGCCTTCACTTTGGTGAGCCTCAAATTTTATCATTATTTCTATATTCTAAGGGTCTTCATCGAGTCAAGATTCATAAGCTTCTTGTCTATCTAAAAGTGCCAAGTTTTACCTCATTTCATAACTCCTTGTTTATAAATTCATTTTTAGTCATATCAAACTTATAATTAAAAAAAAGATAAAAAATGGATATTATTTAGAAAATCTTTAAACTTTCAAAATAATAAAATATTTATTTTATTATAAATTTTGGTAAAAATAAAAAAATTCTTTTTAACTTTACCATTTACCAAGCCAAACACTTTATCCCACCTTTTATTAAACTCAAGTCCTTGATAACACTTTATCCCACATTTTTATTAAACTCAAGTTCTTGATATTTATCACAAGCCAAGTCAAATCTTTTTAAATTATTATTTTATAAATCTTTTTTAAATTATTATTTTATAAATCTTTTTAAATTATTATTTTATAATACTTTAAAAAATTCTGGGAAATAAAAAATGGAAACTTTGAGAAAACTAAATTCCTTGATAACACTTTATCCCACCCTTTTATTAAACTCAAGTCCTTGATATTTCTCAGAAGCCAAGTCAAATATTTTTAAATTATTATTTTATAATAGTTTAAAAGTTTGGGAAATAAAAAATGGAAACTTTGACAAAACTGAAGTTTTATCGCACCTTTTTATTAAACTCAAGTCCTTTATATTTATCACAAGCCAAGTCAAATATTTTTAAAGGAAACTTTGAGAAATAAAAAAATAATGAAAACACTTTATCCTACCCTTTTATTAAACTCAAGCCTTTGATATTTATCACAAGCCAAGTCAAGTATTTTTAAATTATTATTTTATAATAGTTTAAAATTTTGGGCAAACTCAAGCCTTTGATATTTATCACAAGCCAAGTCAAGTATTTTTAAATTATTATTTTATAATAGTTTAAAATTTTGGGCATTAAAAAATGGAAACTTTGAGAAAAATGAAGTCCTTCATAACACTTTATCTCACCTTTTAATTAAACTCAAGTCCTTGCTATTTATCACAAGCCAAGTCAAATATTTTTAAAGGAAACTTTGAGAAATAATCGCACCTTTTTATCTGAGAATTAGTAACAAGCATTCCACTAGTGTGGAAGGTAAGCTCCCATAGGGGAGCTCACGGCCCAAATCCTATGCTCAAGATTCAGTCTAATGGAATGGCATTAATGAATATAAATCGTAAGAAACTAGAATCGTATTTCATGTGGGATATATATACCGAACATACAAAAGAACAACACCTGAGATAGCTCACAGAGTGCACAATTCATCGCCAACACAAAGAATGTGTACCAAGCACTCACAACTATCGATATTGATTTTTGATCCATCACGAAGTGCCATCAAGTGTCATCGAGCATCATATTAGTGTTACAGTTTCAAACTGCTATGATGCTGCCCTTTTTCTTCTTCGAGGAGATGACAAGTGATTCAATATTTGGGATCTACTTTTCACACTAAATAGAAGGAACCCAATTCTTTGGTTGTTGTACACTCATAAGGAATTTCCAGTGATAATCTAATTCGATGAAGAGGATGAAATGTCTAATGATAGAAGCTAGGAAAGAAGGTGCAACTCGTGATGATTTTTATTGCCTATGTTTTTAGTCATGCCTTATTGTGCTCTTAGTGGAATAAATTTCAAGGTAAATTTCCTAGAGGAACTAATAGTTCGGGCCCCTTTAGTGATTCATCCAGACAACAGAGAAGCTTCACAAAATTTAGTGTGTTATTCTGAGTCCATTTTGGCAAATCTTTTCCATTGAAAGCTCTTTTCCATTTTTGGTATTGTATCAGAGTATGATGAAGAGGAACTGTGCAAGCTTGTTCTTTTTGTTTCATGACACAGGAAAATACCTGAGTTTTGTCTCTCCCTTGGACTTGAAGCAAAATGGTAGGGATTATGGAAATATTGGTCAACAATTGAAAGCAAGTTGAGGTTGTTAACTTTGCTCATGTGTTTAGACTAGTAGCGATTGCAAAATAACTATATGTATTGTGGATTATCATTTAATGCATTTGAGCACATAACTTTGAATTTTTATTAAAACACGTTCATTGATGTGTCGCTACTATCATCAAGTGAGATTGAGTGGGTCAAATTTGTAGCAGGGAAGGAAATAAAGATTCATTCTAATTATTTCTGAAGCAGAGAATTTGGGCAATCACGGTATACATTGGTAGCTCAACTTCTTATTAAAAAATGCAAGATTTCAGGATTAGAAACTTATTACATCTTGTGAACAAGCACCAACAAGAATTGATCCCATTTAGTGTACACGCAGATGATGGGGGTTTTATATGCATTTTAAATATCTTAATATAATAGAGCAAGAGATGGATATAGTAAATCAATTAGGAACAGGTGGCAGAGACATAGCACATCACGCACATGTTTTTTCGTTAATCCAGAATCCAAGGAAAAAGTTCAACAAATAATCAAAGTAAATTCATATTCAAAGGCAATAGTTCCATCCATTCCAGATTCGATGGAGGAAGAAATAACTTCAACATCCTAACAAGTTCCAGATTTTTAGGCAAAGAATCAATAGATTCAGTTCCAGATTAATAGGAGAGATTGATCCAACATTTGAAGCAAGTAGTTTCAAATTCGATCAACATTTAGACCTTTTGACAATTTAAAGTAGTATTCCCAACAATCAGTTCTAGTTTCTTAGGCATAGATCGATCATTGTAACCTTTAAAAGGAAATTCTATTGAATTCAAGGCAGGAGCTTCCTTTTGGAAGAAAGGGCTCAAGAGTATCTTGCTTTATAATTATATTTTCTGGGAGTCCAATTTGTTCTTTTCACTTGCATCCAAAAATATTGAGAAAACAAAAGAAAGCAATCTAACTTTTGGGTCACACCAATATACATCCCGGGACCCTAATCATTCTGCTCTAGGTATCAACTTTTGAATCCTTACCTAACCTAGGTTAAGCTACAAGACATTAGGAATCTTGCTTCACTCATGGTTGGATCCTTGGGACTCTGGCCTGGCCTTAATATTTACCTTTCTAGGCTTGTTGGAGTTGTTTTTGCATTACCATTTAATTATCAATGGTTTTATATTTTCTTCACCATTAACGCTGCATAATTGTTGATCACGCCTTTGCCTTGTAGTAGGAAGGACATTATTAATATTGATTTTATCTCATAGAGAGTGAAATACAAGTCAACTACAATGAATCATACATTTTTTGTCCCATATGAGTTTAATTCGCTTAGTTTGCACCCTTGTTCTGTGCACAGGGACAACAACTTGGAATTTATTTTTCAAGATTCCCTAGCAAATGCAACATCTCTATTTCATGTTGAAATCTCTAAGTTATCTGAAGACAACAAATAACTCAAGAATCTATGTTGAGAATAAGAATTTACACTACCTGACATAGCGACATTATTCATAATTGATTGGTTGATAAATTAATTTTTAAGGCAATGAACATATGTGCATTCAAATAGCCATACCATCTGCATTCTTCATTAACTTGTAGCTATCCATAATACTGCAAAACAGAATAGGATCAACTTCACTCCCTTTACTTTCTAATTTACCATGTTCACTTTCGAGACCTAAGAGGAAAAGGTTTTCATCATTGGAGTTGGATTTGTATGCCATTTAATTCTTTCATGATAAATGTAAGCAACAGGGGACCTGAATGAGCACAATTTTATGGAAAATTAGGATGTTTCATGTAAGGAACTCATTGACTAGAACCTTTTTAATGTGGAGTTAATATTTGTAAAATCGTCGTCCAGAAAACCTACATTGTACATTTGATGTAATCAAGGACTTATGCCCCATCAATTGCATTCAAATGTGTAGCAGGAAGAACATGATATCCTGCAACAAAGTCGTTTCCATTTATGGGTGCATTGCATAGAATCGTTCCTAATCCAACTGCCATATGAACTTCTTAGCCTTTCTGAACTCTTGCATTGAAGGCATGAAGGGAGGAAATATTTTTTCCTTCAACTTGGTGGGGATCTAGAGATCCCATGGTGCAGAATTGTCTCCAACATTATTCCCATAAAATATGTTAAAACTCATCAACATAAAGAGTTGTAACTTTTTTTTCCTTGAGCTATTATTAATCCAAGTTTCTTCTTTGGAAAGAAAATTTCATAATCGATAATGGAATTATAACTATTTTGAAAATCATTAAAATTAGTAATTATGTAGCATACCCATCATTTTCAATTTCATCTGGACCTATCACATAAGCTGTTGATACCATAGGATATATGTTTTTCTTTGGTAACCATAACTATGATATTCTTTGTCCCTGTCATTAAACACAAATATATCGATGCTTAAAATGATAATTCTAGAATAATACTAAGGATCAGATTTGTTGACTTCAATTCCCTTCACAGGAATTCTAATGGCTAACAATTTTATGGAAGGATGGAAGGAAAACGTTCAATAAGCACAATTTCCCTTGAAAATAGCATTGTAGAGAGTGACCTTCATAGTATTTGGAACTACTCTAGTATCAATGCATGTGTTTTGGCCATTAAAAGATTTGATAATGGTTTGAGAACTACTTGCAATATGAACAGAGTGAAAAGGGCATAAGCATATCAGCCTAATTTAGTGTATACATATTTTAGGGGTAAATTTCATTCCTGGGTTTTATGAGGGAGATTTATGTATATGGATTTCATATGATGAATTAAATGTGCTTTCATATTTGAATGAAAAACAAAAATGAATTTGAAGAAATAATATATACTCACTATATATGTCTTGTTGTTTCCAAGAATAACACATGAAGAAAATTGTCTATCAATGCTTCTTTCTCCCACAGTTATGATCCATGGTGCAACATTTGAAACTGTCCCCGGAGATGGACCACTATTTCCATCAGAAAAGATGATTACCTTTCCTCTTTGGATTGCATGGAATGCTCCAGTTTTCACTACATCTTGAAAATAATCAGAAAGAGGAGGGCCATATCTGAGAGAAACAGAGAACAAATTATCAACTTTGTAATGTACACTGGCATCAAATGCTGCAAGAATATCTTCATCATAGCATTGAGGCCAACGGACTTTGTAGGCTGCAACTCCAACATGAGGAGCTCCTCCTTTTTCAATCCCTTTGGCATATCTAGTTATAATTGCGTTTTCTGAAAAATTCCCACCAGTTGTGGGAAAGGTGTTAGTACCATTTCCATATATAACTCATGGAGAAAGAAATACACCCATCGAGGGATCAAAAATCCCATTTGCAGCCTCAAATCCCTTGATGAAGTATCTGGCTCCAATCAATTTCCTGTTGCAAACAACACACTGGAGAGTGAATATTTGATTCTATGAAAAAGGTTCACGAGGTCTGCTTCTTGATTAAATGCCTAATGTACAAGACATTATAGAGTGTGAAACATTGATTCTATGAATATAGGTAATAAAGTTCCTTATTCTTTAAACATGTAAATCCTACAACAGAGTTGATTTCTAGTAGGAAACAACAAACTAACAAGCATGAGGAGGCATAGGATTGTCCAACATTCACATTGGAATCATTCTTCTCCTTATCAATACAATGCAACAATAAGGAACAAGAACCACATTAGACTGTAAGGAATGTAGCAAAAACAAACAAGAATGCATGAGAGTATGTGCATGTATTATTATTGTTTTTATCAATAGAATACAAAATAAGTAACGCAAACACATGGACAAAATTCAACAATTAGAATATCCATCAATAGATATTACACAACAAGAACCATGAAAGTCATAATGTTGCATGTCCTTCTGTTTACCATGTATGTGCAGGCCTTAAATCTATTAGTGAGAACAAATTGATAAAATTCGAGGCCTTGGACAGAATCCTTTGGCTCATCCATAAGTGAAAAAGGAGGACCTTAGTAGTACTTCTATAACTAATACATGGACAAATTAAAGGACTAATGGGATTTTATTGTTCACCCCCCCCCCCCCACTCTTTTGAGCAATGTAAGTAGACCTCCCAAGACACGTTGAGAGATGATATCCCAAAATACAGTTAGAGCCTTGCTAACATAGACTCCCCAAGGGTTCCTAACCAAAAGGGACCTTCCAAAGCTGCTATGAATAGTGTGAATAGTGAGACTAGAAGTAAAATTTTTAAAATGATAGAGTTTTTGAATTTTTTTTCTGGGTTTCTTTTTTGGCTGGTTTTGTAAAAAATTTAAAAGTATAGATGTTTCTGAATTTTTTCCGGGTTTCTTTTCTAGCTTGTTTTTACCACATTTTTTTTAGGAATTCTTTGAAAAGCATAGTACAACGATGAAACTTGCATAATCTAGGTACCTTGGGTATTTGAGAGCTTGAATCCATTTATGCATTTAGAAACAAGATTTGAACACTTCAAAATTCGGATTTGGAAGGAAAAATCTTCAGATTCTGACCAAAAACACCTGAAAATCGAAAATATATACCATCAGAATTTGAACACTTCAAAATTCAAAATTTGGATTTGGAAAACAAAAATCACCAAATTCCGGGAAAAAATACCGGAAAATCCAAAACATCTATGGAGTTTCTCCAACATTGCAATAAGGACTCTTCTGAAAATCCATAAAGCTGGCATGAAGACAATACATTATAAACATCATGATTAACACAATTGGAAATGGATATTAATGGAGGCACCTATTGCATTGATCTGCACTAAAATTTGTTCTAGTTTGGAAGATCCCCTTCCATAGATAAGGAACATGGTCCATACTCGTGTCATTGAAGATTTTAGATTCAGGCCATACCCTTAAGCAAGAGCATCAACACCAAACACATAAATCAAATGAGCTTATCTTGATATTATCTGATTAGGAACATATACAGAGAAATAGAGAGAGAATGATCTATTTCTATGGATATTGAGGACAACAACCTGTATCAATGTTAGCAATGATAACATCCTTTCCAAATTTTGTTTTTTCTCAATAGTGATTGCACATAAATTACTTAAGTCTCAGATATTTCACCTCCATCTAGTTGTGTGCAGATATATTTATTGGCTAACGAAGATAGACAATACCGACAGGAGCTCTGAATAACAAATTCAAATAGTAGTAACATCCATTCAGTTAGAAATTCAAAATTCTTTGGATCTCATACCTTGAACAACCATTCATTCATTCAATCAAAGTGAGAGAAAATATGGTTGAATGATGCAAAATAATTCACCTAAGAGAGTGTGAGCATGCTCTTCTTCAAGACAAGTAGAAAATCCATTTATGGACTTGTTATAGGAGTAAAATATATCCTCCTTGGATGCTTCCTTTCTATAATGTTTCATTGAAAATTGATGTGTGAAGACCGAATTAATAGGGTGAAAAATCATAGTCAATTTGGCCTAACATGTAGCTATACCACAACATAATATCAATATCATGCTAAAATATGCAGATAACAGATTCAAATTTAAAACCGATGCTATTACATATATATAGATAAAACCATAGGAGTATTTCAAATTTTACAATATATACATAATTGTTCCATTCATTCAATCAATCAAACATTCATTCAATATTACCTTCCTAGTACTGATCCCAAAAGTTCATGATGAGAAACAACTACTAGAAGTCAAAATGGTGTTCCAGACTCTCGTCATGTTGTCCTCCCAAGTAGACCATGTAAGACTGCAATAGACAAAGCAATAAATTCATAAATTCGATTGATTGATTCAACAATGAACATCAATTGCATTGACAAAACATCAAATTCTCTAATCCTAGTAAACACAGTAAAATTCATCAATAAAGAAATATTAAGAATTATAACAAACTAAAATGAAAATTTCTAAAACTTCAATTAAAATAGATTACAGATTAAAGCCTACTTTACATTCACGATATAGAATACTAATTTGCATTCAATATTTAGAAACAACCATTTATATCGAAAAAAAATTAATCCCAACTTCAATCTCAAGCTCCTTAATCCATAAAAGTCAATATCCAATAAAATCCCAAATCACACTTATCACAAAATCTTCAATTTGAGGCTCTTGAGCAACTAAGTCATAGTACCATCCAGGATAACCAAGCTAATATTTCAAGGGAAAATTCCTAAAGAAGTGAACCAAGAAGCATATAAACATCATCAATATTAATTCAAATATGTGAATGCCATGGTCTCCATCTTACAGTCTAGGTAACCAATTGAAGTGTTCTCAATGAGTTCCTCAACAGGTTGCAGCTTCAATGCAAAAGGAAATGGATGGACTGGATGATTAAAGATTGAGGAATTCTATTGGAAAATGTTCCCCTGCTATAATTTATCAATATGGGCCTCAGGTTAGCCCATTAGTCTGCCTCTATGTGTTCAGAAGGAAGAGATGGCCCTACTCATACCAATTTAAGTAGGTAATAAAATGTGACAAAGAGGGTGCACTACCTTTACAATTCTAGTACAATAATAAAGTAGAACTTATATGTTGTCCAAGGAAACATATAAGGAAAGGCATTTGGAATAGGCTAACCATTTATATATATTTGAGAATCTCACCAATAATGAATGGAAATAAACTGAAGAATGACTCTACGGGGAAACATCATCTTGAGGGTTCAATCTTTGATTTGATCTTAGATATAAACACAGAAACTGGAGAAAAAAATAGCATGTCTTCAATGGAGTTTTAAAATTTCTTGTGAGTGTTTTCATGGATCTAATAATGCTGCAACACTTATCTGCCAAACAAATTGATGTAGGTAACATAGTCTGATCTTTAATAGGTGAAAACCTCTGCTTTATATTGCTAAATAGTGAAAATTCTGCAAGTTATTTTGGTCCGTCTTTTTAATTCAGAATCAACACTAACCTAAGGTATATTTAAAATTTGGAATAAGTATGAACTTGTGTCAAGATTGCTACAACCGTTAATATTTCAAAAACATCCCAGATTTAGTGTTTTTTTTGTGTAACACTGGGCTCATCTTATGGGTTGAAGAAAGTTAATCTAGAGATAAGCAACGTGAAGTACACAATTAAGATTATGAAGAGATCCAAAATTTAATAAAATAATGGGTTTTTAAGAGTTCGTTTTTGTGATAGAAAAGTTCAAAAATAAATTGCCCATAAATTAAATGATTGTTTGGACATGGTGATAAACACATTCATAGACCCTTGCAATGGATATAATCTAAAAATCACAAGAGGTAAAAAATTAGAGCACTCATGCCTCATTCTGGAGAAGTACAATAATGTCTACAAGATTCGATGGTAACCTCTTCTGCAAAACATTTAGTTGAGTGAAAAAATTGTTTATTTAGCAGGAGACGATGGATACTCTGTTTTGGTTTATGACTCCTTCAAAAAGAATTATTCAAACAACAAATAATGGGGGTGAATGCAACCAGACCTTTGATTTACATGAAAAATAAAGGCGAACCAGCGCCTATGAACCTCTTCTCCTGGAAATCGGGAGCGATTGAAGGATTAATGACAATTTTAGCAGTATATCGGGGGCGAATGGAGGGTTTCTAGCGAATTTCAAATGGTGAAATCGTTTTTCTTTGCTCTCTCTCATCAATAAGGGAAGGTGAATGGTTTGGTATATATTATTTTTTAAATAAATCTGGGACGAATTTATTGAAGTTTAAAAAATCATTTTCATATAAAAAATTTGCACAACAAAAATCATAAACTCCTCTAATTTCGCCCATGTGCTATATTTCGCCCCTAAAATTATCCCTGGCCAAAACACGTTTTTGGATATGAAGTACTAAGAATTCAATACAAAACTAAAGGAAGATTATTAAGGCAACATAATCTAACATGTAAAAATATGACAAAGACAGAGACAGGCATAGAAGTTAGAGAAGGCCAATGAGTTGGTAACGACAAGCCAGAAAGAAATCCCTATCTAAAGTGGGAATGGAATAAATGTTGACAATAGAAAATCTTTCCTAACTTTAGGCTTACATATAAGAGACATCTATATTGACAAGAGTAATGTAAAATAAATTCCAATTAAAGTAATGAAGTACTACCAAAAATAGGACAAAATAGGATCACTACAATGTTAAATGATCTTTGAATTAGAATTACCATGATATCACAAAAATCCTACCTCTCTCTTTCATAGAATTCCATTCGGATATGATAAAATTCCTCCAGAACTACAAGTTTGTGAGGCAATCCCATTTAGAACTGTTCTTGAACTTGTGCATTAAAAGACAAAAGAATAGAAACCAACATGAAAATCAAATAGTGATGAGTTTCAGGAATGTACCTTGCTTAGGGGTCTCATATTTATGAATGATTCCCTTTGAGTAAAAAATATGCGTGCTACTTGTACTGACGATAGTAGTCAGTTTTAATTTATTTAAAAGACCCTCTTGAAGTGCAATCTTCATATTCTCTTCAGACAGTGACACCTCACAATGGACCCTGGTATCAGTATTGTATTCCTTGTAATCCCGGAAGACAAATAATTTCATGAGAAAATATTTGCAAAATATTTAAGAATTCTTAGGTGAAAACCCTTTGGATGAATGAAAACAACCCACCCTTATGAATGGATCTTTAATCTTATAATTCCCAGTCATCAATGCTTCCAAAAATTCCTTGTAATCTTGAGTCCACTTGCGAATAGGAAACTCTGTAATTCTCAATGTTGTCTCATTAATCTCCTCTATGATGCCACTAATTGTGTAAGTTACATAGTTATCCTTTGTAGTTGTTTTCTCAATTGTACCCTGAATATATACCAGATTAGAAGTGAAAACACCAGTTGAATAAAATTTGTAAAATATCCAGCAAATCTCTATAACGAATAATGGATAGAATATTAGCTTAAAACCTATGTACCAGAAACATCAAGTGGGTCAAAATTTGGGATGATGTTGCAGAAACATCATATCATTCTAGTACGGAGTATTCTTTTCCCATGGAAGGAAAAAACAACCCAGTTGAGGTTTGAATCAGTTTACTTTGATAAGCATTTTCTCATTTTTGCACTTTTTATTAGGGAATCACAATATATAATGTAACCACGCCACTACACTTACAGATGTAATATACCTCTAAAGTTTGCTACAATATGGAAAGGTTCCTGTTGGAAAAATTAATAATGAGATTATTGATGCCATCCATTTTTAGTTTTTGTTTCCTGTTGTATAAGATGAATGGTGTGCTTTCTTTCCCATGATTGATAAATCATTTTGGACTTGAGAGGGTTCCCGATCATTGTGCAAATTATTCTTTGAGAGGGTGCCACACTTGAGTCCAAGGGTAGAAGTACCTCCACATAGTCTCCGAGATTCTGCCCAGACCGGGTGGGTGGAGATATTGACACGGCAGGGAGGTGGACGACAGGATTCCCCATATATTGATGAGTTTTTCCACTAGTGGCAGCGACAGGTGATCGCCATTGACGACTATCCCTATGAGGGGATTTACTACCGAGGGGACAGAGACATGTCGCTCCCACCAGGGGCCGCATTTGGAGACACTGGTAAGATACTCTTTTAAAGTTTTGCATATTATTTTTTTTGTATTTTTTATTTAAGTGAAAGGAAAAATATTTTTGGTGTGGTATCATGTATTGATGTTTGACTGTTTGCTCGTAGACTTAGGTCCACTTAGACCACAAAGCTTCCCACGGCATCTTCATAAAGGCAGGGATGGTGAGGTAGTGGGCGCAGCAGCATAGCGCACATTAGAGACCGTACGGGTCAACCTGACCCGTATGACTACCAGGGTACCAGTGATTGAGGTAGAGCATCTCCTAGAGGCGATATAGAGACACGTTGTACAAGTACCTGGCACATGGGTGCGATTACTCAGGCGCATAGCCAACGTTGTGCATTATTACATACAGACACATCCTGTCGAGGCAGCGAGGCCTCCCTGTAGGGCTTAGATTCCATGGGATTTCATATTTTTGTATCGAATTGTATATTTGAGAGCTACGAGCTCTAGTTTTGTATTATGACACCACATTTTGGACATATTATTTTGATAATGAAAAACACTATGATTTTCCAGATCTACTATTGTGTATGTACAAATGTATGAATGTTATTTGTGTGGTTCATTGCTTCTTTTATTGATGTGACAAATGCCAATCTAGGACATAATTAGCATATGCATCAGTTACATGATTAAAATGTCTCGGAACATGAATATATGTGATAAAAACAAATTGACGCTCCAAGAGTATTACCCTTAAGAATATCCTTAGTCACATAGGATCCCTCACACGGTACTGGCCATTCAAATGAGACACAACCAGTTGTGAATCCAGGCGAACCTCTAAATACTGGACACCATGTGAAATGGCATCACGAAGTAACTTGATAATGGAACTATACTTAGCCACATTGTTCGATGTAGGACCGAGACAAGCACCTCCTGAAGACACAATCTGATGGTCGGGTGAATAAATAACCCACACAGTAGAAGCTAGTCTCTATGTATGACGGCTAGCCCCATTTGCGAATTCTAAGAAGACCGGAGATTCTGCTGACATCTGCCAACCAAATAGAAGCGAATCAACAGACTCGAAAAATCAAATGAAATCTAAACTATGTATAAGAACTATACAATAGTATACAAAAGTATCAGCTCGAGCTAGAAGCTCAAGCATAATACTGCTTGAGGTAGATTCCATTTCTAGGCTCCCTCAAGGCGTTCACCTCATAATCCTCTAACTCATAGGCTTCTTTCTCTAGGACACACGTCACAATGTAAGGACTGTGCCGCATTGGGTTAAACTTGCCTGCCCCCAGGGGTTCTTTAGCTTGGTCATAAAGGACAACCAAGTCACCTTCAACATATTACCGAGGACAGATAGGCCTATCATACCGAGCCTTGACACGATGTTTTTTGGCATCAATTTCCACAGCGGCATCTCGACGGTACTCGTCAAGTTTCTCAAGGTGGACTAAACACTACTCTACTTCTGAAGTATCAGGCAGGAGTTCTATGGCTAGTTTCAATGAAGGGATTTTTCATTCAATCAGTAAGATGGACTCCACACCATGGACTAACTGAAAAGGTGAGAACTGGTGAAAGTCTTTATTGCGGTTCGATAATCCCACAAAGCAGGATACAACATGATATGCCAATTACTCTTGCTTTGTTGGATGGTCCTTTGAAGAATGGCCTTAAGGGACTTAGTAACTGCCTTGACCTGACCATTCGCTTGGGGATAATATGAAGATGAGTGATCTTATATAAACCCAAGCTTAAGTGATAATTCCGTCATCATCTTGTTTTGAAAGTGACTACCATGGTCAGTGACAATCTCTTTTGGGATATTGAATCGAGCTATAATATGATTGAATATGAAGTGGGTTGTTGTTGCACCATTGGATTTAACGATCGGCATGGCCTCATCCCATTTGGTAAAGTAATCAATGGCCACTATGATATGATGATGCCCCCCAGCCGAAGCTGGGTTCCAATCCATGAAATCAACCCCCCACTTAGTGAAGGGGTTGACGGTGATGACCGGATGAAGAGGATCAGGGTGCGAGTGCATATTCCAAGAAAACACCTGGAAAGGGTGGCATCTCTTCACAACGTTAACACAATATCTAAAGACCGTAGGCCAAAAATAGCCCGCTCGCAAGATACGTTGGGTTGTCACAAGCCTGGATAAGTGACCACCACACGCTCCACTATGGAAGTCATTAAGTACTAGCTCCGCTTCCTCATGAGTTAAGCAACAACGTAAGAGAGAGTATTTTCCTCGGTGATACAAAGTTTCATCGACGATGACATAATCTTTGGCATGGTGTCTCACACATCGTCGCTCATCCCGTGAATAATGTGAAGGGAACTTTAGAGTCTGGAGATATATAATGATGTCTCCATACCAAGGGTCCATCGACGAGATAAGGAATAGATTCTCATCAACAGATGAGTCTTTGTGGACCACTTCCTCATCAAGTCTTGGAAAATCCAACATTAGCTCCACGAAAACCAAGGACTTCACTGTCTTCACCGAAGCAAAATCAAGGTCAAATTCTTGAAGGATGACAATCCATTTATTATATTCCTCCCAATGAGATGTCGTGAGAGCATGAGCTGAAATGGATTGACATGTGTTATAACTGTGGTTTTCCTAAGCAAAATATATTGTTGTAATCATTGGACTGCATGAACAATCGCAAGGGCCAATTTCTCAATGTGAGAATACCTTAGTTCAACATCGACTAGGTTTAGACTAAGATAATAGACAACATGCTCTTGAAGCACATTGTCCACCTGAACCAAGACCATACCAATCGTATCTTGAGACGCAACCACATAAAGAAAAAAATCTCTTGCATAGTCAGGTGGACTAAGAAGAGGGGCCGATACCAAGGATTTCTTAAGGGCATTGAAAGACTGCTGGGATCGCTCATCCCAGATAAAAGGGGTGTCCTTCTTCAATAATCGCGTGAAACCCTTAGTAATACTGGCATAGTTTACAATGAAATGATGTAAGAAAGTATCCCTTTCTTGGAATCTCTAAAGTTGAACCAAATTGTGCGGGGGAGGCAACCGAAGTATTGCCTCAACCTTTAACAGATCGTCTCTAATACCTTCCTTCGAGACTATGAACCCTAGAAGGCGACCAATTTTCACACAAAATATGCACTTGTTTGGATTCAAATGAATATTATATTGTTGGAATATTTTGAAAACAAGATGGAGGTGACCTGGGTGATCCATTCTACTATGAGAGTGAGCGGTAAGATTGTCCAAGAAAACTTCCATTATACATTTAATATTGTGAAACGCATAGGTCATGGCCCATTGAAATGTAGCTCCGGTGTTTTTAAGGCCGAAGGGCAATTTCTGGTATGCGAAGTTTCCTCAAAGACATATAAATGCGGTTTTATGTTGATCCTCAGGTTTAATCTGGATCTGATTATAGCCTGAAAAACCGTCCATAAACGAAAAAAAATTCGCTTCCCGCACACTCATCCAATATTTGGTCTATGAATGGGGTGGGGAAGTTATCTTTAGGACATGCTCTATTCAGATCACGAAAGTCGGTGCACACACGGATGGTTCCCTGCTTCTTATCCACAAGAACGGGGTTAGATACCTATTCGGTAAGGGGAACCGGGTAGATGAAACCAACCTTAAGCAGTTTCTCTACCTCTACCTTAATGGCGGCTTCCTTCCTAGGATTAACAACACGAACGCATTGTCAAACAGGCTTAACATTGGAGTAAGTCTTAATTTCATGTTTGACAATACTAGGGTCAATACCTAGCAACTCCTCCTATGACTAGGCAAACACATCCCAAAATTCTTTAAATAGATCGGTGTAAATACGAATCTCTTCAGGAGAGCAATCTGCACCGATATATACATTTTCGATTTTCCCAGGAGTGCGAGAAATGTTGATCGTGGTGGTAGGATAAATATTAGCCATGTTCTCCTCTGTATAAATGTCATGCGACTCCAAAGAATCCACAGTGTGACCAACCTTCTCGGCTAGAGACGATCTAAACTCATCTTGCTCAATAAGATCAAGGGTTGGAAGGAAATAATATCTATGATGTAGGTCCTCCCAAGGCATGTCATCACCATTCATGGCCTCGATGATGGCTTCATCGAACGGTAAAATATCATCAAGGAAGTCATGTGAATAAGACGAGTCGACTACCCATGCGGGCAGCATAACGAGATATTCTTCCTCTATCCTTGAAGATGATAGATCAGGCTCTGTAGTGACTTGTTGAATCTCACGATAAGAAGGATCAGCTAGAGACAAGGGCATAGCCATTACTATGTGCGAGGTATCTCCTGGCGTGGGACTCGTGGAAGGTAAGGTCCACAAATCACCAAAATACGATGTCCAAAATAGTACAGGAGTTAACAACAAAGGGTTAGCATCGGATATGGTTCCTATAAAGGATATTGGTTTGGCAAAATCGAAAGATCCCATCAAGGATGGATATAAGCCTACACCAACATTCCCAGTTTTCGGCTGAGAATTTTCAATTTGAGGGACCATAGATCCTCGGGATGCTACGGAATTAAAGGATAGCTGATCAATCATTACAATCTTTCCTTCATGGGGAAAGAAAATAACTCTGAAAACAAAGGATACAATCACTTTCATAGCATAAATCCAATTCCGACCCAGTAAAAGGTTATAGTCAATGGGTGCATCAACCACTTCGACCTCTATAGGCACGAATTTCCCACCCAAGTAGACCTCAAGGGAGGGGAGAATACCATGCGGATTGAAAGACCTACAGTCAAATTCTATAAGCAAGGTCGTAGACTTCGATAATGAGGGTGATCCGAGAGCCTTCCAACAAGATAAATACATTACTGAAGTAGACACACCTTCATCAACGATGGTACGCTTAACGCTCATCTCAAGGAACCTAACATGAACTTGGAAAGCTACATGATAGGGTACCTGAGGCTGAACATTAGTAGTGTCAAACTTGATGACATTCGGGCTATCATAATCGAGGGCTCTTAAAGTAGATAAAAGGGCGTTCCTTTGAGAAGGACAATCCTGAAGTACTTTGAGTGCAGACATAGCACACGAGGTTTGGCCCAAATCTTCCACAATTGAGTAGTTTTGGGCGGCTCGGGCATTGGGATTATGCGTTGAGTGCATTGGGATTATGCGTTGAGTGCATTGGGATTATGCATTGAGTGCTTAAGGGCACATTTCGGTACCCATGACATAAAATAGGGCTTCTCGATATGCAATGGAGTCTTAGGTGGAGGGGGTTCATTCCCCAAAGAAGGTTCTGGAGCTCCATAATCACGCGAGTGAGTAGCAACACAAACCTTGGATTTAACCATGTTTGTGCATCCAAAAGTGTCGTTATGGGTAGCAGAAGTTGATGTTTCATTAGTCCCATGACCCATGGTGGAAGCACCAAAAGCCATATTCTGATGATGAGGAAGGGGATTTGTCAACACAGCTGGGCTTTGTGCAATATGCTTCGATGCTTCCTCCATACAAGGACACAAATGTGTAAGGTAATATTCCGTGCAAATTTTACAAGGAAACTTCACGTTACGTCTAGGCTTGCGATCCCCACTAGCATTTTCGCCATCCTGAGGAGGGTTAGCGTTCTCTTTCATGTTCTTATTATTCCCACCCCTATGATTATTCCTCCCCTTATTTTTCCCACCAGGTTGTTGATTACCGGATGGGTTCATCGATTGCACAGAATGTACATTGGAAGATTGGGTGGAAATGGACGAGGCATGAGCCTATCTAGAAGTAGACTGGTTAATAGACAGATTATGCATATGATTCGTAACCATATCTATGGGACGAGTACTTGTGGAACCAATAATGCCATTGGCATGCGGTCCAGGAATGGGATTGGGCTCATGTCTTGATCGTGGCGCATTAGGTATAATGTCATACAAAATACCATATTGAGCATAGACTAGGTCTAACTGCTGGGATTTGAAGATGGCTTATTCCTTAGTCATAATCCCGTACAATGAAACATCTTTCGAAATATAAGGAAGAAAAGACTTGAGGAACCATTCTAGGAGAAACTCCGGAGGAATGTTGGCTTTAACTAACCTCTTCCATCGGTGCCACTCTTGAATATGTTCAGAGATATGTGTGGCCTTACCTGATAGAAGGTGGATAAGATTTCAGTGCCCGTATCGTAACGAGTTGACAACTGGAAATGGTCGAGAAAAATGAAAGCCAAATCTTAGAATCTCTTGTAAGTGCCCCTAGGAAACTCGACATACCATTTCGCGGCAACACCCGTAACTAGGGTGCGTTGAAATAGACTCAAATGGATAGAATCGTGGTTCAAGGAATTCGAGGAGCACCATAAATGGAGTGTGGTGATGTGATCACCTGGATCCTCACCCGTCTTTCCTTCAAACTTCGGAACATCGGAAGGGATCTTGGTGGGAACTGGGGTCCATTTATAATCATGACACACCGGATTATTTGTGAGTTTCAAAAGATCGGGAAAGTTTAACCTAGCAAGGAATGGGAGATGGGGCTATGAAGCTTGATTAAAAGCTCCCAAAATAGACTGACTTTGCGAAACTGAAGGTGAGACTGTGTTCATTGAAGTGGAAACTTGAGGTGCCGACGAACTCTGATAGAAACCATGACCATGACTAGAAGGATGATATCATCCTCCAAATTAACCCATATAAGGATATGTAGGTATGTGCATGGAATGGGATAATGGCCAGGACCGATTGAATAACTGTAAAAATTACTCCCATAAGAATGGAGTCCCATATAACTACTCGATGTAGGAAAACTAGTCGAGTGAGGTCCATAAGAAAATGGTATGTTCCCACTCCATGAAACCGAGGAGCTAGAAGGAGGAGGATGTTGCAGGATCATATAAGCATTCATCGGTGGAGGCATATATGTAGAGGCATTCGGGTTAATGGACGAAATATAAGTGGTAGATCTGATACCTATCATGAAACCTCCACTCGAGAAAGGGTTCACACTAACACTAGGGGCTGATGAAGGAGGAGGCCCTCCTCCAACATTCGAAGAATATGGAGTGATGTGACCACTCCCAAACGGATAAGCAGTATAGGGGGCATAGTTCCCCCAATCCCAAGGCTAGATCTAGCATGACTACCAGACATGGTGGGTGTAATATTCAAAATAAAACTGGGCATACCTAATGAAAAAGGATCTGAGGTCATAGGGACGGATGTAGAACCAAAACCTGACACACCCGTAGATGAACTATATGGAATACCTGATGACCATGTATCATCAAATGGGTTCGTACTAGTGGGATAGGATGTACCAAACCCATGACGATTGATGTGTGGTGAACCTCCCTCCCATCCACTCCTCGGAGTGCTAGGAGGGGAGTTTCTCTTTGTGCAAGCAGACGGGGTCGAGGGGACTCCCAATGTACCAGATGCAGAACTCATAATGGGAGCTCTCAGAAGCTCGTGAGATGTGATTAAAGGACTGTTGTAGGTACAATAGATCCCCTGTTTTCACTAAAACAAGGGAGCCCCAATTTTTATATGAAAAGGTAATGTTTAAATTCCTTCATCATTTTGGGGTTTTTATCCTGCTTATCATGCTTTCTATGTCTTTGTCATGATTTGATTCAGTTAATAATTTTCCCTTTGAAAATTCTTTCATTTTTCTGTGTTTGTTGTGAGTTACGAAAAGAAGTAATTTTCCCAAAAGTTTGTTCTTTCTTCAACCTACAATCCACAATCCGCAATGTGGATTGCGGAAGCTTGGTTTTTGGATTTGAAACTTTTCTTTTCCACAACCCACAATCCGCAAAGCGGATTGCAGATGCGGAAATATTTCTCAATAATCGTGGTTTGTCGCACCTGCAACCCGCAATTGCAGATTGCGGGAAGAGTTTCAAAATAGTGCTCACTTTGTGTTTCCGCAACCTGCAACCTGCAATTGCGGAAAGTGTTAGAAGAATAAATCTGCATTTTGTTTTTCTGCAACCCACAACCTGCAATTGCGGATTGCGGAAAGATCATTATTTTAAATTGTGTTGTTTGCGTTTCCGCAACCCGCAACCCGCAATTGCGGATTGTGGATTGCGGAGAATTTTGATTTGTTTATATTTAAAGTTTCCTTCCCGCAACCCGCATTGCAGATTGCTGATAGAATGTACATATTTGCAAGAATAAAATCCCGCAACTCTCCTTCCACATCCCAAATCTTACATCTTAGACGTTTATTTTTGGTCATCCTATGGTCCAGATTGCATCCGACGGAATAGTTAAATATGTTGAATTTTCAATCTTCTTTTACCATTTTTCAATTTCTAGATTTCACCAGCTACAAGGATTTTCACTGCGAATTTTTACCAAGGTTATTTTCTTGCTATTTGCATCGGCACGGGCTAGTTTACCCTCGTCTCTCATTGGTTGTTTGTGGATTTTGTTAATTTCAAACTGTTTTTAATTGGTTTTAATTTATTTTACCAAAAATTACCAGCTTCCACAATGTCGAGAGCTACCCGTTCTAGGACAACACAGAAAGACCTGTTGAACAGAGACCCTAACTTTGACAACTTTGCTGATACCAGTGACAGAGTCTCGGAAACCTATCAGATAGACTGGTCTAAAATTTATGCCATTTTTTATAATGATGACCTGTCGGACATCCAAGAGAACTGTCTTGCCTATGAGAAGATTAGGAATTCCCAGCTACACGCCATAGCAACCAGACCTCCCCTTCTCCCTTACACGGACGCATTCAAGTGGATAATTGACCATGCGAACCCCAAAGACCGTTCCTTTAACAACAGTGCAAGGTCCCTTTTGGTTTCCTTTTGCCCTGAAGTTTTCATTAGCTCTTATGCTCTTAAGCCGGCTACCCAACTTCGTAATGCCGCTTTCCTGGAATCTTCCAACTCCAGGTTTAACTTCAACGAGATGATAAAGTAATGGATGAATAACCCGACCAACTTCATACCCAAAACCGATAACCTATACCATGTTTCATGGTTCAAGGAACCCTATTCCCTCTTGGAAGCCATGATTTGGAAGCTGTATGGTCAAACTAATTGTTCTATGTTCAAAGCCGAATGGACACCTGTGTCCCATCACGTCCTCAAAACTAGGGAATCATTTAATTGGACTTTTATTATGTCAACGGAGTTAAAGTCAATAATTGAGCGGTATTAGAAGACACCATCTTCAAGGAAGCCCTCTTTCTTTTATTTAGCCTATGTAATTGATGTATTCTGCTCAGAATTCCAGTACCCTTTTATGGGATGGAATTGGACACTTTCAGCTCCCCTAGTTCACATTTACTGTTCAGCAATGTGGGAGAAAAACTATGTTCCTTTACTGTATGATATCTGTGATCACTTCTATGGAACTATTTATCACCACATATTCAGGGAAGATGCACCTGCCTTCTCCCATAATGCGAAAACTCTCATTTCCACCATTGGTGACTAGTATGTGGGAGAATATTTCTCTTGTATTAGATTTTGGGGAGGTAGCACAGTACACTTGTTGCCAAGGATAGTCCCAGACAAACTCCTGCTTGAAGAAATAGCTTTCCAGACCGTTACAGATGGAGTTTTTCTCAATCTCACAGGACCTAAAATAAAGGGATGGCCTAAATTCCCTTTAAGCCTCAAACCTTTGGTTATTCCAACCTCAACATATGCTGCAGTAATGGGAAAGAGGATTGTTTCATTGAAGTTGGGACAAGCCCCTAAAAGGATGCATGATCCCAAGGAATTCTTGGCTTCCCATTTTTCTCAAGAACACATGAAGACCACCTATGCCCATGAGGATACTCCTGATGACTCTATTTATCAGGGAGTAAATATCTTTTATGAAGTCCTGGTTAGGGATAAAACCAAAGAAGAGCAAAGCTTCATTCTTTAGTACCAACAGGAACTCAAGACTAAGGTTTGGAGTTACAGGAAAATGCAGCTACAAATTGAAGAGCATACCAGAAAGGATAGAGAAGAGAGATAATCACAAAAGGAAACTACTTCTTTGATGTCGACATATCTAGATGGAGGCAAAGGCAAGATCCTTGTAGAAAATGTCCAACAGGCCAAGAAGATTCCAATTCAATAAGTTGATGAGATGAAGAAGGCTTTGGAACATATGAATTCAATAATTGACACTCAAGTGATTGTTTCCAGTAACCCAACCAATGATATTGAAGTGGTTGCTGCAAGTAACCCAGCCAAAAGACAAAAAATTCAGACCTCTCCCTCTCAAATTCCTACACTGAACATTGAAGACAGTGATGCTGAGGATGAAAGACTTCCTCCTGTTCCTATTGTATAAGAGGTAACTGAAGGTTCTTAGGAAACGACTAATTTGCTTGACAACATAGTGGTGGATGACCCCATTCCAGATGATCACTTTCCTGAAATCACCACCACTGTTGATGCATTAACTTCCACACCCCCACCTTCTTTTGTTGATCTTCCGACCACCTCATCGTTTGAGGCTAACTTACCACCATCCACCATAACTAAATTATTTGTTGTACTTACCTCCATTACCACTTCCACTTTGATGTCTACCTCTTATATTACCATGTCTATCCCTAATTCCACTGTCACCGAAACAGCTCCATTGGTAGCAACATGCAATGTTGCTACATCTTCAATTGAGTTGACAACTAATCTTGAAGATGATGGTGTGGTTCCCCTTGGGGACTACTTTTACAGCAGGACAACAAAAGTAGTCTTAAAAAGAGGTAACAAGAGAAGCAGGGGATCAACTGTGCTGCAAGCACATGTTCCTAACCAAATAATTTAGGCCAAATAGTCTCATGACATCCAAAAGGAAGCATTAGAAACCACAGTAGCTATGGGGGCATTTGCTGGAGCCAATTTTGATTTAGTAACTTCACTGAACAAATAAATTGACAATCTGAAAGAAGAATTGAAGTAGCTTCAGGAGCAGTTGATTAAGGTTAATAAAGAAAATGAATCTCGGGTTCATGAGTTAAGAATTCAGCATAAAAATCAGCTCAAATACTTGCAGGAACAAAACATTTCTCTTCAGGATGAACTGCAAGATGCACAAGTCCTATGTACTGCAAATGTGAAGAAGATATAAATACTGGAACAATAGTTGAAGGATGAAACTGCAAGTGCAACCTTCTCTTCTTTTTCTAGGTTTTCTCAAGAAGAATTCAAGGAATTGGAAAATAAAGTAAATGAGGATCATTGCAAACTCTTAGCTAAATTATTTGATTCCCTTAATAAAATTTAGGAAACTCATAGTGCTTTTGAGCGGATGTCTGTTGTTCTAGAACAACACATTGAGAATAGCCAACAAGCTTCCAAAGCTTATGATGATGTTGTTGAATGGAAAAGGTATATCAAAGAAAAACCAGAGGACATCCTAGTTTTTGATAGCTTCAAGTTCAGAAGAATCAGAACATCCTTGAATGCTTGGAAAAATATTTCGGACATGGTTGAAGAAAAAATCAAGAAGGCACAATCAATCTTTGGGAGGAGATGGTATGTTGTAGATAATATCATGGTTAAGTTACAGTTTCCTACTATGGATCTCACTGAGAAGGCTTGTCCACCGAAATTGATGATTGAACAGGTTGATAGAAGATGTGAGAAGGTCAAAGAGCAGATCAAATAGCTCGAGCACATAGGGATTTACGAAGTTGAAAAGTTCATCAAGCAACCTATCATCCTATAAGGCAAGATCCATATTTTTCTATGCACTTGGCACAAGTTAGTCAAGAATGAGATCGAGTCCTTTACTTTTGATGCCCAGTTGGGACTCGAGTTAGCTAATTATCCAGATGTGGATGAGCTTCTAGAAGTTTGGACCAAGTGGCAAGGGGCCCTTGGTCATTTTGAGACTAGTCTGATTTTGTAATCCCTATTTTATGGGAAGTCTATCCTTTGTAACTATTATTTAAAGGGTAGAGATCTCATAGGGGAGGGGGGGAGAAAATCATCAAAAGAGGACTGGAGAGACTCTGATTCGTAAGAGATTGTAATTTTTTGCAAGCCTTGAAGAAATACATTTATTGTTCTCTTGATATCTCTTTTGTCAATTTATCAAATTTGTTTGATGAGTTTTGATTTTTCACTTCAGCTTATGAATAATCACTATTTTAATTTTGCAATCAATAATTAATACATTGATCTACAGTTTGGATTTGTCTTAATTGATGATTTGTGTGTCTTTATGTTTTAAGTGAATTTATTTATTTAAAACATTTATCTATTTCCACAAATGATTAACAAAAAATATTAAATTAATGTTAATTTTTCAATTAGCATTTCATATACAAGATAATCTTGCATGTGCATAATCCTTAAGCTACTATCATTTGATTTTCATCTTTTGGTTATACCTTAAGTTAATGAGTAAAGATCCAATTTCACATTTCTATCAAATTGGTGAAAAGACTTATTAAATTTCAGATCAAGTTACATTGCACAAACAAAACATATCCTTTAGATTAGATCTAACTTAGTTTAGATTTCCTTTAAAGAAAACTTACTTCTAGAGATAGAAATTTTTTAATATTCCTTCATAGAAAGACAAATCCTTTCAAGATCAAACCCCATCAGTTCCAACGGAGGCCTTTATATCCGTGGGAGTTAACTATACCAAACAGTCTGGGGATAGAACTTATCTCGCGTAGAGCTTTTTGAATCCTTTCAGATTGGGTTTTCACCCTCTGTTGCTAGCCTTGGACAACATTCCAGCAACCTACATACCCGAGGATTCAACAAATGGCACTAGAAGTAGGGCCAAGAGAAATATATTCATAAACAAAACACCCATAGAACTTCTCCAGCAAGATCACTGGTTGTTACCCATAGTCACATGTAGGCATCAACATTTGCAGAACAACCAGTGCAAAATCCCATCACAATTCTTGCCACCCCTGTGATAGAGCAAGAAACTAGAAGAGTCAAAATTATTTTTATATCACCCACCAAGGTACCCCTCACACTTGAACAATTATTGAAAGTTTCTTCTGATAGTGTTTCTAAGTTACAACAAAGGATCATAGAAGAGCGTAATCTCGGATTAGCAGCAATTCAACATCACCTCGATCCGCAAACAAATAATCAATATAATCAACATTCAAGTGACCAAAATACTGAACATCACGATTCATTTAGCCACCATCAGTCTCCTGATTTTAACCTTGATTCATTATTCCAAGAGACAGAACAAGATAAATCCAACGTTGCAATAGGTGGACCATCACCAACACCTCCTTCATCATCCTCATCCTCATCGGAAGAGTCATCAGATAGTGAGTCATATTCCAGTTCATCTTTAGAGGATATACCCATGGCAGAGGTTGGAAACAGACCCTGGCTGGACCAGGATGCTGTGTTTATTGTTGGAGAACAACACAGACTCCCAAAGAATCCTTAAAAGTGGCTCCCTAAGTTTGATCCCGATGAGAAATCACTTGCACTTGATCATATTAAAACTTTTATGTGGGCCATTAGGCTTAGGAATGTCATACATGAAGATGTAGTTTGTAGATTGTTCCCTTACGCCTTCCAGGGAAAAGAATCTACTTGGTACTTTTCCCTAGACGCCAAATCCATCTCTTCTTGGGATGACTTTGAAAAAATGTTTATCCAGAAATTTGGAGATGACAAAACTCTAGAAGACTTGGTCATAGATTTATCTTCAATGAAAATCAGAGGTAAGGAAAGAGTTAAATATTATAACAAAATATTTTCATACCTAAAGAATATGATCCCTGCCAATATTCTTCCTGTTGAAGAACTGTTGGTTGCATATTATGTCAAAGGTTTACCCGTTCCCATTGCTATGTGTGTGAAAAGAGCATGTAAAGATAACTTGCAGGAGGCTTTTGCTGAGGCCATCCAGGTTGAAAAAGATACATTCTGCTTGAAAGATAACCCTGATGCTTCATCTGATCAACCTTCTACCTCTCGCAGGAAACCAGATAATCCCCCAAATCCCACTATGCAGAATAAGGACCCTTTTGAAATGAACGACATGAAGAAATTCCTTCAAAATATTTCTAACGAAATGGTAGACCTAAAAAGGACCAACATAGAAAACTAGAACAATTTTAGAGGATTCAATAAACAACCTTTCAGAAGACCTTATCAATGCCCAGAGAACCAAGTCCCACCTTATCCTGATGAAGGATTAAACTATGAATAAATTCTTTCCATATTTAAATCTTTGGTTTCAGAATCTCATCATTCTCCTGATCATCCAGATGATAACCCACAAGAGAATCAAGATCCTGAACCACCATATGAAGTAGAGGACCAATAGATAAACACTATTAGTTTATTTTTAGAAATTCCCATGGCTGAGGAAGAAGATGATCTTGAGGATGTTTTCAATGTCCAACACCCTTATAATACAAGGAGTAAAGGATAGCCTACACAAAAAGCTTCTCCTTCAACAACCACACCAAACAGAGGTAAAACAACAACACATAACGACACTGTCATTCCTGAAATAGAGTACAGCTTGATTGATGACTTAAAAAGAGTGAAAGCCAACATCTCTCTTTTTGAAATTATGAAAATCCCTGCCATGAGATACAGTTTACCCAAAAGCATGATTTTTAACAAACCTAGGGAGGCTCATAACAACAATTTAGAGACATATTCTAAACCTGGAAATCAGAAACCAGGTAGCAAGAAAACACCTCCTTTCCTACTTACTTTTGAATTTTTCAATAGGAATGTCCATAAATGTATGATAGATTCAGGGGATTCATCCAATGTGATGCCTCTATCTGTTTGCAAAACGTTGAATGCCTCTTGGGATCCCTTCCCTACTCAAATTGTTCAACTTGATCGATCTAAATTTAGAGTAGTGGGAGAACTGAAGAACATCATGTTAACACTGTCTGTTGACCCTAGAATCCACCAGGCTGTGGATATTATTGTAGCTGACATCCCTGAAATGTATGGAATGTGGTTAAGAAGGGATTGGTCAGAAAATCTCAAAGTCTATTTCGCACTGGTCCCATTTATGGCTTCCCTACAATGGAAGACCAAACATAATTAAAATCAGAAGAGAACCTTATATGAAACAAATTCCCACAAACTTAAATTATCCTAGTGAGCCTACAACATACTTTAGCTCACATGTGGAACACTACACTTTCGATACATTCTTTGGGGATCTATTTGCATATTTGTAACTTGCTGATAATGCACAGAATCAGTCCCAAATTGTCAATCTTTCTTTTTTCCCATTCTCAGGTACTGTTGTACATAATGTATACAATGTAAATACTAATTTTAGGATAGATTTGAATACATGGACTCTTTTTTTTGATGGATCTAGATCTAAATATGGAGCTGGTGCAGGTTGTGTCTTAATTGATCCAAAAGGGACCAAAACAATGATTGCATGCAGACTTGAGTTTGAATGCACCAACAACATAGCTAAGTATGAGGCCTTGGTCCAGGGACTCATGAAGGTAATTGACATGGGTGCCCAGGTAATTGAATGTTATGGAGATTATGAGATTATAGAGAAACAGGTGAGAAACAAAATCCATTGTTTATCTCCTCATCTGATTAACTATTAGAAACTAGTAAGGGACTTAACTAATTCTTTTTATGCATTTAATATTAAGTCAGTCCCAAGGTCCCAGAATTTTGATGCATACCTTTTGGCTAACACTGCATCCAGGTTGATACCTCCAGAAGGTTTGTCACTTAACACTTTTTCTATTGAATTGATGTACAGACCTTCGATTCCAGACAATATAACTAGTTGGAAGGTATTTGATGATGACCAAAAAATCTTAGACTTTCTCATAGCCCAGGATACTTTTCAGGATGTGGCCATAGATGAAGTTGAGCATGAGAAGTCTCTATCCGATCCTGGCTACCCTTCCAATCTGATCCCTAAGTCAGTTATCAACCTGGAAAAATACTACAATCTGTAGGATAAGTTCAAGCAAAATAAAAACTGTATAACCCAAAGTTCATCTCTCAATTATGAGCATGTCAGCCTAGGAACTGAACAAAACCCTCGTTTGATCAATCTAGGGGTTGACTTCTCTGCTGAGGAGAAGAGAGCTTTCATAAAACTGTGCAAATAGTCCAAAGATATTTTCGCATAAACATATGATGAACTCAAAACTTTTGACACCAATATCATGCACCATAATATACCAATGAAACATGAGGTAAATCCTTATCAGCAAAAGTTAAGGAAGATGCATCCTAGTCTGGAACCCTCTGTCAAAAAGGAGCATGAAAAACTGCTGGAATTGAGAATTGTTTTCTTTGTTAGACATACATAGTGGATTGCTAACCTACTACCTGTTCCGAAGAAGAATGGGGAAATCAGGCTCTGTGTTGATTTCAGGGACCTAAACAAAGTTTCTGAAAAGTAAAACTACCATGTTCCTCCCATGGAACAAATTTTACAGAAAGTGGCAGGGGCTGAGATGTTTTCTCTCCTTGATGGCTTCTTAGGATATAACCAAGTCCTGGTCGCTCCCGCTGATCAACTGAAAAATGTTAGTTTTTCATCATTTAATTCAATATGATATAGGATCTTCACTGAGAGAACAACATGTACAACATATCAAACACAAGAGACAAGAGACACAAAGCATTTCACCAGGGAAAACCAAGAAAGTGAAAAACCCTGCAACTTCCTCAGAGATAGAATGAGCATCAATACAAAGATCACAAAGATCAAACCCCACAACAAGAGATATTCTCCTAGTAGCTTCTCCTTCTCCACTTGTGCGCACTCCTTCTCTCTCTCACTAATGCGAAGTGAGTGAGTTTGTGAATGAATAGAATGAGAGAGAAACACTCTCTATTTATACAATGACTTGACTTTCCTTTTACCCTAACTGGGCCGACCTCCCTTAGGAGAGTCTAATAACCCATTACCACTTGTCACTGGGTCGACCCCACTAGGGTGGTATAATAACCCTTTAACCCGCATGACTCATACAGGGCCGACTCCACCAAGGTGGTCTAATAACCCATCAAATACAAATTACGACACTTACAATGTAACTTGTGACACTTGTAAATACAAATGACGACACTTCCAAGTGGAGAAATAATACATCTCCGTTGGGGATACAATAAAGTACAAATGTAATACATACAATATACAAGTGAATATATTCCAAAGTTTCAAATACATTAACACTCCCTCTTAAATAGGAAGGTATTCTCTTGACACAAGTCATCAATACATATAGGCACAAGTCTTCAATACTGGAGTTGGACCATCGTCATTGGATCACTGGAGTATCATCGTCACTGCTGCTATATTCGCCATCTCGATCACTGGTGCTATCTCCCAATTCTTCTCGTCATAGGAATTTCTACAGAGCCAACCCTTTTTCATGCTGGATGTAGGCCTAGCCTCCTGTAGGTCTTCATCGTCTCTGCGAGCTGGCCATCCCGTGGAATCCTCAAGACTGATTACATGCGTCAAAAAAACCTCAAAAGAGCATCCCAGGACTGATTACGAGCTTACTTCTTAACCTATCATATCTACTAGGATCTTTTACATGTGACAAGAAAAAACCTTAAAAGAGTGTCTTGCAACCTGCAAGATCTCTAAAGAGCATCTCGATACTTTTACGAGCACACAGTTCAACCTATCGGATCTCCAGGACTGATTACATGCCTTCTGTAGCAAAACCTCGAAAGAGCATCCCAAGACTTTTATGAGCACGCAACTCAACCTATCAGATCTCCCAGGATCTTTTCTATGCTACTTGCACAACCTGTCCATGGCCATGGAGTATCGACTTGATACTCATGATCCCACTGATCATCTTCTTCTCATGGAGCATCATCTCGATGCTTATGATCATACTGATCATCATCATACAGTACATCCTACTGATGCACAACATTTGGAGCATTAACTTGATGCTCATCACATATGATTGTCTTGATCATCATCATATAATACATCATCCTGATGTACCACATCTTGAGCATCGACCTGATGCTCACCACACATGCTCTTACTAATCATCATAGCATCATCATGATACATATCATCACATGATCATCCTAATCATCATCACAACATCGTCCTGATGTATATCATAATCACATGATCATCCTCTTCAGATCATCTCATCTTCCACAGAGCACAGCCCAAATGCACATCATACAACACTTACACCATGGGAGAACACATCTACCACCATTCGGGTAAGGCTCCGGTCCTTACTTTTTCACCATGGGAAAACACATCTACCATCATGTGAAAAATGGCTCAACAATTACATCACGACCATGGGAGAACACATCTACAACCATGTCGGAAAAGCTCAGCAGTTACATCATGACCATCGAAAAACACATCTACAACCATGTCGGAAAAGCCCATGTGCATCTGTGTCTTCTGGACTCATCACTTTCCCTTGGAAGGAACCTCGATCTTGTTAACACCCAAAAAGTGCTCACTAGCTCATTCCCTTATTCAAATGACCCATTTGTCTTCTTTTTCCACCATTTGAGACTCTAAAACCTTCAAAAGGTCACCAAAAAGACCATAATATCCCTTTTCCCCCTCAAAATATGTATTTTTCCTCAAAAAACACAAAAATCTCTCAAAAAGGGTCCAAAATTCCCCAAAAATATTAAAAGGGAATAAAAATATTAAAATTATTCAAAAAAAGGAAAAAAAGAGGGAAAAAGAGACCTAAACCATGTTGGTTAATACCATTGGTTTCTGTAACGTCCCCACCCTTGGACCCAATGCAAGGAAGGGAATTTGATGCCATTCTATGGGGCTTTTACATAAACTCAGCCCATACATTAGATTTTAAAGCAAAGAAATACATGTGTGCAGATGTAAATCAATTAAACATGCACAGCGGAATGAAAACCTCATCCACACACATTACATGATGCCATTCAATTTAACACAGCCAACAAATTAATACATTTGCAGAATTAATTACATAAGAAATACTCATCTTGATGTAATGCTGTCCCAACAACTAGCTATGTCGCTGCAACGTTCCTCCCAACCGTAGGTCTCTGCCCAACCTGTATTATTTCAGCACTCAGAGACCACCCCCGAGCTGGGCATGATATCTACAAGGAACTTGGGACTATCAAACCCTGCATGTCCAAAGCAATGGATACCCATCTCAACCCCAACATTCTTTTACACACAATAGCTCAAAACTGGCATGGATACATAATTCAACCATGGATTCACAAAATAGGGTCTATGGGTTTTCCCCAAAATGTGGGCACACCAAAAACGGATTGTGGGAAGAGGGAATCAACCCCAGGGAAGAAAACTGATTTCTCCCACAGACATACGAGCATTAAGTGGGACAAAACGGCCTCAATTGAACCCCAAATCGTTTCCCCTCTCTTCCCCACTGTTAGCCACAACAAAAACGCCCTTCCTAGCTAGGAAAACGAAGGTAAACACAGGAAATTCATGGAGGGAAATGCCCAAGAAGCTCTAAACTCGTGGGAGAGAAAAGCTGGTTGATGGGTAATGGCTTACGGAGTAATTCATGGCTCTTTTCTTGCCCAAGAAGCCAAACACGTTTTTCCATGTAGGGTGGCTTGCCCATACTCGAATTTGGACAGCCATACCTCACATTCCCCAAGGAATTAACTACCTCAACCAACTCTTGGAAGAAATCAATGATTGGGTACAAAAGTCAACATGGGTAGTTGAGGGTTCATGGGTTCTCTCATTGACACTTGGCTTGACTCAATTGGCTCAAGGGTTTGAATATCTTCCTCCCAATTCCTTGTAATATCATGCTCCCATCTCTTGTTGCATTGCATATCTAGTTGTGGGCATTTATATTAAAATGCATATTTACAATTCCCATGGTTCACTAGCACATGGGTAGCATAATATCAAATACTTGCCTCTTCTAGATCGAGCGTTCACTAGCCGGGCCTTGGCCTTGAGCTCCACGCTAGGAATCATACATAATATGCATACATTATTTACATTTTAGCCCAAAATATTACAAGGGTCAAAATCGGGGACATTACAGTTTCCTTAAAACCATAATGGTATTCCCCATCACCAAAACCTATAAAAAGGTGATAGGGGCTCCTCACTTTTCATCCACATTTCATCCTATCCTTATGCTGCCAAATTCCCTTTGAGAGCCATTGCCTCCCATTTTGAGTTTGAAGAATCCTATTGAAGCTTTGGAGAAGAAGAGACCATTGGATATTGGAGCTTCTCAACCTTGGAGTTGCTCAACACCCATCATCCTCACCATTTGAGGTAATACAAAAACAAATTCTTTTAAATCTGTTGTCTTATTTGCTTATTGTTATCAATCTAGTTCTTTATTTATCTTACATATGTTAATGTTAGATTAGATTAAGTTTATTTCTATTTGCTTTTCATTCGAGACTGCTATTACAAGTTAATAGGTGCATCCTTGCACATGCTTGGTTGAAAAACCAAGCAACAGTTTTTTGCGACTCCGCTGGTATTCGAATTTTTGAATCTTAAACTTTAGCTTTAGATCTTCGTTTTTTACTAGTTTTTACCATTCCAGTTTGCAGATTTGCCATACTAGACAACATTTTCATTGCTGCCCTAGCTTTTGGCCCTTTTTGTAGCCTTTAACAGCCCAAAATTTCACTTTTTGGTTTTGTTTCCGACGACCATTTCTCCATTCTCGCATCGTGCCTTTTCGCCCGACAGCCGCGCAGCTCATCGCAGCCTCGCGCCCTTTTTCCGCGCGGCTCATCATGGTCTCACGCCCTTTTTCCGCGCTGCACATCACGACTTCGTATCTTTTTCCTGCGCTGCACATCGCGGCTTTGTAGCTTTTTCCCACGCTGCACATCGCGGCTTCACGGCTTTTCTCTGCGCTGCACATCGCGCCTGTGTGCTTTAAACCCATGATGCACATCGCGGATTTTACCCATAAACCCGTGATGCCACTGGTTTTTGCCCGGCCCAATTTTTTTTAAAAAACATTTTGCTGCGTTTTTGCCCATTTAGCCTATTTCGTCAAGCATTATTTTTTCTATTTCTAGCATTCTGTTTTAATTATTGCAGCAATAGTAAATCATTTTCTATTACATATGCTCAATTAAAATCTTTTTGTAAAAATTTTCAACAAGTGAAAGAAAGGTTTTTTAGCACTTTGTTTAGATCATAGATTTTACTTCTTTGCAAATTTCAAACCATCTTTCCGATTTGCTCAATAGTTTTTCCCAAGCAAGCGCTTAGAAATCCATTTCTTTCTTGTAAATTTTACGATATTTGCTTTTCTTTAAAAAATTATTTCAAAAGTCCATAGTTTTTGAATTATTTTTTGTTAAAGCATTTACATTTGAGAAAAAGCCTTTTATTTTTTGCAAATTGAAATCGTCTTGTTTTTAATTTGTAATCAATCGCCCAAGCGAGGCAAATTATTTTTCAGTTAAATAATCACACTTGCACCCAATCTGCCACATTTTTAATTAATTGAGTCTTATAATATGCCTAAACTCAACAAACACTTTAACCCCACTTGGGGAACACTTAAAGAATCTTGTAGCTAGGTAGGATTGGGGGGATAGGTGTTCCAATAACACCCCTCAATTATTTACATTTGAGACATAGTGGTTGACATTTAGGATACCAAAAATTCTTTATTATTTGTTAACACGGTTATACACCAATTTATCGGGAAGGCCTCTCTCTTAGGAGGGTTGAAGTAGCCAGACTAGTTCCGGAAGTCTGAGTGGAATACCGCTATCCATTGAGTAACCGAAGGATACCTTCCATAGTTCTCATTGTACCACCCTTATGGGAGTACAACGGCGATAGAACCAAACTACAGATTCACCCAACCGGACGTGTCATGAACGGGGTATCTTAGTGGCCAATTTTTAGGATTGTCTACCCAGTGTCCCTCCCAGTAGGGGGATATCTAGCCTTTGATTCCACATTTTATATTGTCTGACTTGGATTTCATCACCTTGTAGAGGATATACCTTGTTGAGTCATAATACCACTTTTAGTTACGCATTTGCATGCTCTGCTACCCCCCTTGGTCTAGTGAGCACCACTTTTTTCTAGGAGCCGCTTGATTTTTGGTATTTTGACCACTTTTTCTGATTACTCCACTTACTATAGCACAGTTGTTATAGTAAGTGCTTTTGAGGTTGGTTGTTGGCCTGAGAGCCATTTTTTTTTCACACTCTTCCCCTGCACACACCGTTGCACTAGTGTCTTGAGTTTTTTATCTCACCACCATCCATTGGAATTTCTAGACATCTCTCACCATTGAGAACTTAAGACGATCTCGACGTTTGCAGGGTGAACCCCCTCAGTTTGGTACACTTGAATCTACATGTTATAGACATAAAGCGTTATCCCTTGACTCCACATGTCATCGACATAGAACCCAGTCATCCAATTATGATGCACCTCATTTCACATCTGATTCTGAGGCTGAATTTGAACACCCTACCGAGACATCACCAACCAACCCCATGGCTAGATCACAATATGACCCCCTTTTCACCAGTGCTGTTGGGGCTACATCAACAACCCCAGCTACTACTGTGACACCCACGGTAGCCACAACCCCCTTAGGCATGCCTAATATGGGGGCCACACCCGCTTTAGGCATGTCCAACACAGGACCAACACCTATATTAGGTATGCCTAACATGGGGGTCACCTCCTCCCTCATCGCCATTACCCAGATCCCAATGATTACTGTAACCATTCCTAACCCATCTGCAACTCATGTTGCACTTGGGAGTGTAGGCCCCTCCCACACCACATCGGCTAGAGGACATGTCCCTTTCACACCTAGCATACCCTTAGGGGGAACTGGACCAATCCATAATGCTACCATTAACAATTATGCCCTAGTGACCATGCCACACCCATCTGCCAGTCTGCCATACATGGCTAGTCTAAACTTACCAGACTTGGCAAGGTTGACAAACGACCCTATTAGACATGACCTTGTGTGGCTCCCCATGCCCACAAAGCTTCCCTCAAATATCCCAAAATTTGAAGGAAACGCTGGGGAAGATCCCTAAAACCATATCATGTTGTTTCATCTATGGTGTTCCTCAAACTCCATAGTAGATGATTCTATTAGAATGAGACTTTTACAAAGAACTTTCACCGGCTCTGCAGCCAAATGGTACATCGAGCAACCACATGGGACTCACAACACATTTACATCCCTCACCTCAACTTTCTTCCAGTTCTTTCAACTACCTATACGCTATGATGCAGGAGTGGAAATACTTTTGTCTTGTAGACAGAACACCGCTACACACATCACCGATCATATCCATGAGTGGCGTAAGCGCCGTAGCCTCTGCAAGATAAACCTTGACGACCATATATTTTTGGATTAGTTCCTCAAATCACTCCTCCCCCTCATAGCCAAAGATGTAGCTTCTGAACGACCCCAGTCAGAAGAAGAATCCATCTTAAAACCTCAGCAGTTCAACCTCATAAATGCCCAATCTAGATATCTATACACCATTTTACCTGACGCCCCACGCGGTGATCCATCTCGGACTGACAGGCCGGGGGTATCCCATGCCACCGACGGTATTATCGGCTAGGTTATGGTGCAAAACAAGCCTTTTACCATGATGAGGTCAAACAATTCCCCAGACCTCTCTAGGCCTACATCTCATTCTGGAGCCACAAGTTCATATGCTCCAATAATACACACCCACCACACTCATGGACCCTCATGTCCACCACAGTGTTATGGGCAAGCACCATCAGCTTATATACCATTTCCATATTATAAATAGGTGGCCCACCAGACTCCAGTTCAGCCACAAGCCCAAGCGGCTTATTATCCTCAACAGGAAACACCTCTTGCTCCAACACTTCCAGCAGCTCAAGGTTACCCACAACCGCAACAAACACCAGGTCCACCTCAGAACCCTTCTGCTTACTACCCACTGCAACCTGCTCCAGAGCCTGCACGACCTCAAAACCCACCTACTGCCCAAGGGCATGTGTACGCACAGCAAAACCAACCTCCAAACCAGAACAACTAGCGTAACCGAGGAGGTCAACAAAATTTCCAAAGAGGGCGTAACCGTGGAAACAACCAGCAACACAACCAAGGTGCACCACCACCTAATCCTACAAATAATAATAACGCTACTCCCCCCAACAAAAACCCTGATCGTCCACCGAAACAGGCCAAAAATAATAACTTGAGAACAAACCATCCATGTTCCATATGTGGAGTCTACGGCCATTACACACATAATTGTCCTCATTTAGATTGAGCACGTCAACTCTGGACTGACGACGCCCAACGACAAGGACATGCTGCACAGCCAACACCTCCTCCTCAGCCACAACCCATGATATCTAAAAAGCCCTTACCAAACCAAGGTACGGTAAACACTCGTCCAAATGATCCCCCTCAAGGATCTGCTGCAACATAGCAGCAAATTACTTACGCGACAGCCAACTACCAGCATACAGAGTCCAACACTCACCATTTGCTAATGATGTCATCAAATGATGTCAATCTTCAAACCCACCGAAACCAATATGGCTCAGCCCCTGAGGTAACACCTACTGACCCATCTCCGAGTACCCTCCCAACCAACCAACCTCTTCACATACCCAATGTGCCCATGGACGGAGGTCCCAAAGCACCCCGTTTCCCTTTGAGACGAATTAACAATCACCCTAACGCTCGTGCAGTTTCCAACTATAACATTGTAGAGGATTTAGCTCAGTCCCCCACCGCTATGTCCGCTCTAAAAATCTTAAAAAATTGTCCTACACAGAGAAAATTGTTGTTATCTGCCATTGGTGCCATAGATCCTAACGACTCTAACATGATGGCATTCAACTTAGAACAAGCTGAACCTCGCATGCCTTCATCTCTAGCTTTTCAAGTTTCCATCTCTATTCGCAACCTCATCGTTCATCGATGCATAATCGATGAAGGGGCCTCTATCTGCGTTATGTCGACTTTCGTATTGCAGAAACTTGGATCCCCAATGCTACAACTGTCAACTACCGCATTACGAGCTTATGATGGCCATGCAGCTCAACCTCAAGGTTTGTTAGTGAACATACCCATACAGCTTGGGGGAAAACTGGTTCTCATAGATATAGAAGTCATTAACGCCCAACTTGATTACAATATCCTTTTGGGATGAAGTTACATGTATAAAATGAAAGTTGTCGCTTCTTCAGTTTTTTGCCTTATGATGTTCCCCCATGAAGGACGCATAGTCAAAATTGACTAGATTACATACTATGATCCCAATGCCCTTGTAGCGCCTGAGAACGTTCTTCCCATGAGCGAACAACCTGTTCTAAGTGTGCCCACATCGTTTGTCTCCTCGGTTGGACCTGGGATATATTCGGATACCCCCATGACCACCACTTTCCCTTCTATCCCACCCCCTCTCCCAGTAACTGAAGTATCTGATTTATGCACCCTCTCGCAAAATGAACAACAACATACTTATCCAATACCACTACCACCCACCATGCCTAGTCATATCGAAATGACATCGATTCACACTATCCCCTTCTTGTTTCCATTTTCAGGAGTTGTCAGCATGCCAGTAATGTCTACACTCAACCTTCCAGGTTTAACATTGGTTTACCGGTATGGTACTTACCTGCCCCAACCCCCCAATCGACTCCGACCATTGTTTTACAACCGGTACAACCCGTGAATATGTCAAACTATCCACCACCCGGCATACCCAAACTCCAAAACCATCCCCCACCTGGTGTTTTGAACCCCCAAAACCGACCACCTACAACAGGGGGCACTACATCGACATCTAGTTACGTTCCCCCTCAATCCCGCCACATCGGGGGTAGAGGTACGCAAACCTAGACCACTGGACCTACAACTCGCACCCCACCAGTAACACCCAAATTAGCTAAGAATCCCCCAAATGATACGTATTCCCCCTAAGTGCGCCTTGTGCGATGATATAGGCCATGCTACCCATCTATGTCCACATCTACCAACACTTCAAGAACATATGAATATGTTGGATGATGACACCAACGTTCTGGTCGTCAAATTAGAATTACCACCTCAACCTTGCGATAAATCATTGCGCAAAAACCACCCTTGTGCAATATGCGGAATCTACGACCATTATTCACATCACTGCCCCGATCTGCCAGATTATAGAGCAGCACTATGCAAGTTGAATAATGCCGACCTAGAGATATCCCCACCACTTGTCGAGGAAATATTCCCCCAGAATATTCCCATTCAGAAGAAATCAATACCATTTATATGATTTCAACTACCTATAAACCCGAACCAATTAATTTAATGGCACACTACTTCTGTACCGATGAAGAAATCCTAGAAACACTCACTGCACCGGACTACCCTTGGGATGATATGCACCATCAATCATACTTCCTCCCTAAGGTGTCTACGTCCACCGCGGCAAACCAACTATCTGTTGAATCCAAGGACTTCTTTCCAACCAAGGTTGATTGGTTCAAAGATCTAGTACCAACTCCAGAAGCCTTCGAAGAAGGTAACATGGCTAACATTTCGGCCATTATAAAAATCGACATCTCCACCACCCCCGAAAAACCTGAGCTTATCTCTTTAGGCGCATCTTGCACTGAAAAAGAAACCCAAGCCTATAGGAAACTCTTCCAAGAATTTCGAGATGTCTTCGCCTGGTCTTATATTGAGATGCCTGGTCTTGATCCTACCATCGTAGAACATCACATAGACACTTGGCCCAACATATCACCGGTCCGCCAGAAACAACGCCCCATTCACCCATCCAATCTTCCAGCCGTCAAAGTAGAAATTGAGAAGCTTCGAGCAGCAGGTTTCATATACCCTATTGCATACACCACCTGGGTTTCAAATCCTGTACCAGTTAATAAGAAATTCGGCACCATCCGCGTTTGTACTGACTTCCGTGACCTCAACCTAGCTTATCCCAAAGACAACTTCCCCACACCATTTATTGACCAACTAATCGATGAGTGTGCGTGGCATGAGGTACTTTCTTTTATGGACGGTTTCTACGGATACAACCAAATCAAAATCCATAAAGAAGATCAATACAAGATCGCTTTTACTACCCCATGGGGCACCTTCGCCTATCGCGTCATGCCTTTCAGTTTCAAAAATGCAGTAGCCACTTTCCAACGTGCCATGACTTATTGCTTTCATGATCTGCATAAAATCATATTGGTTTATCTAGACAACCTCACCGCTCAATCTAAGAAACGATCTGACCATTTAGATGATCTTCGACAAGTTTTCTTGCGTTGTCGAAAATACAACATCCGCTTGAACCCACTCAAGTGTGTCTTTTGCGTTCTAGCATGTCACTTGCTGGGGTTTGTCATTTCAGAAAAAGGGATCACCATTGAACCTCTAAATGTTCATTCCATAGTGGACCTACCATCACCACGTATATTAAGACAACTTCAAAGCCTCCAGGGGAAGTCCAACTTACTTCGTAGTTTTTTCCCAGACTATGCCACCACAGTACATGGTTTCCTCCATTTTCTACGTCTTCATACCCGCTTCGTATGGGACAACCAAGTAGAAGGAGCTTTCACAGACCTGAAGAAAGCACTTACAAGCGCCCCGTTGATTTCTCCACCAAATTTCACAAGAGACTTTACCCTTTACATTTCGGCATCAGATTACGCCGTCTCTGGAGTTCTCGTCCAAGAAGACTCCGCTCGGCAAGAGCATGTCATTTACTATGTGAGCCAAACTTTATCAGGGTCACCATTACGCTACCTGCATGAAGAGAAAATGGCCCTCGCCGTCATCTTTTCTGTACAAAAGATACGACATTATATCCTCCTTAGCTATACCACAATTGTGGGAAATTCCAACCCAATGGTCTATCTCTTGAATCGTTGCCTTCTACAAGGCCGTGTTGCCAAATGGGTGATTATCTTACAAGAATATGACCTAACTTTTAAAACCCCGAAGAGCACCAAAGCATTAGCACTCGCTTAACTCATTATGGACTTACCATCATTGTTGTCATCACCAACTATCCATACTGATCTAATCGACGAACATTTGTTCATCACCTCGTCTGACGACCCTTGGTATGGCGACATTTTGGTATACCTCAGCACACAGAAATTTCAACCCAACATCGACCGTGACAGACGCTGTCGCATCCATCACCATGCCCCCCGTTATCTCCTCTTGGGTGATGTCCTCTATCGACGTGGCATCGACACAATCTTACGACGATGCCTTTCCCAAGACGAAGCAGAACAAGTCCTTAACAACTGTCATAGCGGTGCCTGCAGCGGCCATTTCTCCGGAATGGCCACTGCCCAAAAGGTAATCCGCGCAGGTTATTTTTGGCCATCATTATTCACTGATTGTATCACAGCAGTCAAACACTGCCAAAATTGCCAGCTCTTTGCCCCAAAGGAAAGAACCCCCCCCGCCCCCCTTCATCCAGTCGTCATCGCTGGACCATTTTGCAAATGGGCCATCAACTTCATGGATTGCAATCCCACATCAGCCCGGGGCCACAAACACATTATTGTGGCTGTTGATTACTTTACCAAATGGGCGGAAGCCATGCCTACTTACAATTGTAAAGCCGACACTGCAGCCTGTTTTTTCCTCAACCATGTTATTACTCGTTTCGGAGTACCAAAACAACTCATCTCAGACCACGGTTCTCACTTCGAAGACTCCTTTTGGAGAGAATTATCCATACTCCTTAAGTTTGAAAATCATTTCTCCTCTGCCTACTACCCCAAAAGGAATGGCCATGTCGAAGCTGTTAACAAAATTTTGAAGACCATCCTCCAGCGCACTGTCAACAAACATAAATCCAACTGGCATCATATGCTTTTTCCCGCATTATGGGCTTACCGCACGTCGACTAAAACCGCCACCAGCTTTACCCCATTCCATTTTGTTCATGGCATGGAATCTGTCCTCCCCATTGAATGCCAGATACCAACATTACAAATTTCCATAGAACTTATCCCCGATACGTCACTAATTGAGGAACGTCTACTTCTTTTAGAGAAGGCCGAAGAAGATCGACGCGTAGCTCTCCAAACAATTGAAGCCACAAAAAACAGATCTAAACTCCATTACAATAAACATGTTCACCCACAAGCATTTAGTGAAGGAGACCTGGTACTTGTTTACGACCAAGCCCATGAAAAAACAGGCAAAGGAAAGTTCCAATCTATGTGGCAAGGCCCATATATCATACACACTTGCCTTGAACATGGAGCATACATATTGACCGACTCGGAAGGAAATCCCATGCGCAACCCCCGTAATGGATTGTACCTCAAAAGATTCTACCCATAAAAACTCATGGACATCATAGTCCATATTGTACAGTTTCTTTTTTAAATTGATTTTTTTCACTATAAATTTTCAAAACCTTACATTTCCATTCTTTCCTGCATGAACACAGATGGATCCTACCCCACTCTTCCACATTGGTTTTGCCAATGGTGCAAGCCGTTGGTCTCCAAATCTCGCTTCAGCAACTTGGGTAATTTATTCCCCTTCACATGAGTTGATCCACCTCGACGGAGTGTGCATAGGTGCTTCCACAAACAACCAAGCTGAGTACGATGCCGTGACTGGTCTCCTCGTTGCCTCTCTCCAAATGGGCATAAGTCACCTTCATGTTTTCCTGGACTCCCAGCTCCTTGTTTCCCATCTTAACAACTGTTATCAGGTACGTGATCCCTGTCTATTTAGAAAATTCCTGCGCACAAAACAAATGATTCGACATTTTGAATCCATCTTTTTTACTCATGTCCCAAGAAATCATAACACTGTCGTAGACCAAATGGCTAACAACATTCTAGATTGACACGTCAACCAAAACATGTAGGACATCACGACATGCATCACATAGGAATTATAAAATTATCAAAACATTGCATCCACGTGCATAAAATACGCCTCCACGGGCGTACAAAAAATCTAAAAATTGCATCCACGTGCATAACATATGCCTCCACGGGCGTACAAAAAATATAAACATTGCATCCACGTGCATAACATATGCATCCACGGGTGTACAAGGAAGTCAAACATTGCATCCACGTGCATGAGATATGCCTCCACGGGCGTACAAAAAATCAAACATGCCTCCATGGGCAAATAAAGAAACTACAATTGCATCCACGTGCAACAAAATGTAATCAAGATTAGATGTGCATCCACGTGCATACACGACTATATACCAAAACATATATATATATATATATATATATATATATATATATATATCATCATAAAATTCATAATGTTAGGAGTGCCCTCAACACCCAAATATACAAAAAATACAGTAGCCGTACAAAATGTGTATCAATAAAATCATCCCCATATGCTCATCAGCATTTGGGGGCAGGTATAAGATCACCTAATCATCGTGATCTCCGAGATCCTCTGGCTCCTCCTCCGCTGGCTCCTCCGGATCATACTGATCCCAAGACCTCCTCTCGGCCATCACAACAGCTACTCTAAGCAGGATAGATCGCCACTCACGGGGAGCATCGAAACAACGCTCGATAGTAGGCCGGTCCAAATCCATCCAACCCTCCTCTGGTGCTCCCACTAGAAGCCCCTCTAAAGTCTCACGTATGCCCTCCAGGGCATCATCTCGAGGATGCACAACCGCTCGAGCACGAGGAGGTGGTGCTGCTACAGGTGTAGGTTCCACCACCATCATCCATCCTCGATGGCCTATATGATCAGCTGGTGGCCTCATACCAATATATACACAATCACACAAGTGAACCAAGTCAATATCATATAAATATCTCTAGCTATACTCATAACAAAAACATCTATAATGATATAACAGAGAACCAAAAACAAAGACATACCGTCTAGACCCCAAGCCTTTCCCTGAGCCCGAGGCATCTCAGGATCTCCTCGGAAGTCCATACCAGCATATGGATAATCATCAATAAGTAGGGGCATCTGCTCCCACTAATCATACATATCCGTTGAAAAGAACCGTCGGATACCACCACCACCCCGGGGCATCATCTCCCCCCACCACACCATCCGTGGCTCAATCCACAACCCCTCTCGAACTGGCACACGGGGCCGCAAGGTAGGGACCCTCTCAAAAAAGAAACAACAGAGGAAAGAAGCATAGCTGAACTTTCCTCCCTCCTGACTAACCTTGTTCAGCTCTTGCCGAACAGGCCAAATACATCTGCCCCCAAGCATAATAGGTCCCCCTCAGGACACTGTCTACCATCATCGTTTGTTTCCTAGACAAACGATGGGGTGGCTGTGCACGATGAACCCGCAAAACACAGGCCACCACCGCCTGCATCGCCATCTCCCGCAGATCAGTGACACTCAATGCGTTGTTCTATATACGGGCCCCCGAAACGCAGAATCTCTCCAGTAGATCCTTAATGTCCAAACCAACCAAAATCCTCAGCTGCAGCTCCCTGATCTCCCCCAAACGGGGCAAGCTAGTAAGAAAATAAACATCGGTCAAGGTGATCTCTAGACGCTCACCTTGCACCATGAAAGCCACCTCCTCCAGGACCTAGAAGTCAACCAACTTGTTCAGCAGATCTCTGACTGAACGCATAAGAGGAACTTGAGTGAACTTTAGGAGTCCACCCTCATCCAAGGCCGCCCGCACACCTGGGTCATCATGAATCCGACCCATCAATCCCACATCTCTCTCTCTCTCCCACCATGACACTAGTGGCCTCCTCAGCATCCTGCCAAAAAACAAAGGAACAATTTTTTAGGAACAATTTTTTTTTTTCAAAAAATCCCATTGCGACTTTCGGGCTCTTAGCCGCGATGAACAATGCGACTTTCAATTCAAAAGCCGCGATGAACATCGCGGGTATCAGCCCCACAGTCACGATGGGCATTGCGACTGTAAGCCCCACATCCGCGATGAACATCGCGGCTGTCAGCCCCATAGCCGCAATGAACATCGCGACTGTCGGCCCCCATAACCGTGATGCACATCACGGATATCAAGCCCATACCTACGATGTACATCACGAAAAATGCGCCGAAACCCGCGATATTCCACGTTGGGAAGCCAACGTTGAATTACGCAGCCTTCGGGGCCCCGACGCTAAACAGAAAGGAAATAATTCAAAAGGCTAAGGCACATAGGCTTACCTGAAATTCGCAGAACAAAAAACCAACAGTTGAGTCTCCCACAAAATCGAGAAAATGTTCTGACCAACTCAATTACTCCGTGAAACTCAACAGTGAAAATGACACTTGTCACATTGGGCCCACTTGCTATTTATAGGAATTTGACAAACTTCAATCAACCTTTTCGGCATCATAGGATGTCCGTTTTTCAAACCGTTGGAATCAGCACAGTGAGAACTTCAAGATAGTCTACTCCTTTTCCCAATTCCACCAGGTCCCTTTTTCAGGCATTTTTTCCATGCCCCTCGTCGCCTCGATTTGTGTGCCACTTTGACTGAAGTCCGTTTTTGACGAGTCTTATATCGCCGGATTCAGTTTTCCGCGCTCGTGACGATGCTTGAGACCATTTCTCTCTCTCACCTCTAGTTTTTTTCGGGCATTTTTTTTACATGCCCCTCGTCACTTCGATTTGCGTGCCACATCGGTCCTCGTCCATTTTTGACGAGTCTTGTATCACCGTATTCAGTTTTCCGCGCTCGTGACGATGCTTGAGACCATTTCTCCCTCTCACCACCATATTTTTCGGGCATTTTTTCCATGCCCCTCGTCACCTCGATTTGCATGCCACATCGATCGTGGTCTGTTTTTGACGAGTCTTATGTCACTGGATTCAGTTTTCCGCACTTGTGGCGATGCTTGAGATCATTCCTCACTCTCACCAAAACCTTTTTGTTCGGTATAATTTTATCCCTTTTTCGGCCTGAGCAATTCTTTTATGAAAAAGGCACTTAGGGAGTTTCTGCTAAGCTCTTTTATGACTCCTAAAACAATGAAAAGATCGCCGAGCAATCTTGCTTCCTTTCATGCTCGCTAAAATTATATGAAAGGGCGTCTACCTGGTATAAGTTTACCCCTTTTCCGGACCTTGTAGACTAATTACGAAAAAGGAATACTCTAGTCACATTGGTTAGAAGAGTTCTCCATCTGCATCATTTTATACTTTTTCGAGCCTTGGAGACTAACATACGAAAAAGAACACCAATGGAGTCTAGTTATCGCTTCCAGACTCTCTAAAAATTGAAAGGAACCACGAGCAATCACCGTCTTGGGCTCGTACAAATCCACCGGATGGTACCCCTCGACCAATTCAGAGTCTTCTTATCATTTTCTGTAATGTCCCCCATTTTGACCCTTGTAATATTTTGGGCTATAATCACTACAACAAAATAGCCCTTTAGGGGCGGTTTTGGCTTGCGGGGGTCTTGGTAAACCCCCCCCCTAAAAAAATTTCAGACCTTTAGAGGCGGTCTTTTAAAACCGCCCCTAAAGGTCATGGAAATTGGACTTTTGGGGGTGGTTTTCTTAAAACCGCCCCCAAAAGTCCTGAAATTTGACTTTTGGGGGCAGTTTTTGTAAAACCGCTCCCAAAAGTCCTGAAATTTGACTTTTGGGGGTAGTTTTTGTAAAACCCCCCCTAAAAGCCCGATTCTCATAAATGTTGGGGGCGGTTTGTCAAAACCCCCCTTAAAAGTCATGAGAATTGAACTTTTGGAGGCGGATTTTTGGGAACCCCCCTTAAAAGTCATGAGAATGGAACTTTTGGAGGCGGTTATTGGAACCCCCCCCCTAAAAGCCCAATTCTGATAACTTTTGGGGGCGATTTGTCAAACCCCCCCCTAAAAGTCATGAGAATTGAACTTTTGGAGACAGATTTTTTGGAACTCCCCTTAAAAGTCATGAGAATTGAAATTTTGGAGGCGGTTGTTGGAAACCCCCCCCTAAAAGCCCAATTCTCATAACGTTTGGGGGCGGTTTGTCAAGACCCCTCCTAAAAGTCATGAGAATTGAACTTTTGGAGCCGGTTGTTGGAAACCCCCCCCGAAAAGCCCAAATCTCATAACTTTTGGGGGCGGTTTGTCAAACCCCCCCCTAAAAGTCATGAGAATTGAACTTTAGGAGGCGGTTTGTTTGGAACCCCCCTTAAAATTCATGAGAATTGAACTTTTGGAGGAGGTTTTTTGGAAACCCCCTTAAAAGTTATGAGAAATGAACTTATGGAGGTGGTTTTTTGGAGCCCCCCCTAAAAGTCATGAGAATTGAATTTTTGGAAGTGGCTATTTGGAACCCCCCCTTAAAAGTCATGAGAATTGAACTTTTGGAGGCGGGTTGTTGAAACCCCCCTTAAAAGTCATGAGAATTGAACTTTTGGAGGTAGTTTGTTGAACTCCCCCCCTAAAAGTCATGCGAATTGAAATTTTTGAGGAAGTTTTTTTAAAACCCCCTACAAGTCATTTATGTATGTGGGTTAGGTGTGTCACATGGGTTCAACAATGCATGTCATCAAAACATTGGAGCTAAGCGTACACAAGATATTGTAGTGTTAGGAAGGGTGTGCATCATCATTCAACAGCATATCCCATTAGAGCTCTATAATTGAGGCAGTCATGCTAGGTTTTTCACATCAAAGATGTTTCTCACACTCCAACTTTCCATGATCCATGGTCAGAATAAAAAATCGTGTGCCATAACATTATCATTTATGGCTAATGGGCCATGTGTAGGGCCCTAATCACCACATGATTCCTACATAAGGAATATTTAGCTTGCAAGTGGGTATGGTGGTCATTTCAATATTTACAACATCATGGATGGTTCTTGAAGCCTAATCCATGGTGTCCATGGTGTTATATCAAAATCTAGTTTATAATGACTGGTAGTTACCTCACGGTCTTGTGACCTATGGGCGTTTCTCTGTACCACCACATTGGCGATAGGCAAGGAATATTTAGCTTTTGAGAAACACATTGTCATTTTTTTTAGTATTTTCATGTCGTGGATGGTTCTAGGAGCCTATGTTATGGTCTAGTGCCAAAATGTAGGTTCTTGGGCAATAAAACGTTATTTTGAGACTCATGGGCCATGCATAGGGACTTGAGTTATCATACATACCCTAAATAGGGAATATTTTGTTTATAGTCTAAGTTCTTATGTTTATTTTTGCACTATTTTTGATTTGATAAAATCCCATACAGTGATCATGATTCAAACCTTGATGTCAAAGTCTTTGATCTAAAAACTTGGTTATAAATAACCCAAGGTGAAATTTTATTGTGTTAGTGAGCTCAAATGATTTGTTGGGAATGGTTTGGTTCCAAGGAACTTAAACATCCTTCCTTCTTTCTACCACTCTACCATAATTTCATAGAAATTGTTGTCACAAGTAAAATCTTTCATCCACCCTGGACATTTTATAGTATGCTTCTAGGTCAATTGTTGCAATGACATAAATGCACTCCCATTATTCATTAATTATAATCCTCTTCGTGTTGAACTATGTGTGATGTATCAAATACCTCCTCATTTCAGCAAATGGAAACATAGGGAATCTAGCTATATCATTATGAATTTATGATTTCATGAGATTCTACACTATTTAGATCTATTTAGATCCTTGATTACATGGTACAATTCATTGTATGTGTGAACCTAATCATACCCTAATGCATGAAAAATGTTTGTGTATACTGACAACTTAACTTCATTTGATGCATCCATAATTCATTGTTTGTAATTCTTTAGCATGTCTATCATTTATTGATTGATTTTAGAAGCCTTCTTCTACTTCTTTCCAGATAGGCCAACTTTAGTGGTTGTTTTCTTTACTGCTAGAAGGTTGTTATTATCACTTTGGCAGGTTTTCCCTAAATTGATTTGCTTTTCTCCCCCTTCTTCCCTCTACGATAACCTTTGGTATCCATGTACACATACCTACATGTTATCCATTCAAATAAACAAACATACACAATGGGATTTAAATTTCAAAATTGAAATGACAATCGATTTCTATTCGAAAAATTTCAAAAGAAAAATGATTGCCCTCATTTAATATGCATTGTGTTGAGGAAAACTTGGGACAAAAATTATGGTTGAGGAGTGAATGGGCTAGGAACATGCAAGTCTTTGGAGTAAGCATCCATAATTCAAACTAATTAAACTCAATAATCCTTAAATAGGTGGAACTATTAAGATTCAAACTATGGTTCTATGGGAGACTCTAGGTTATTAAAAGGTGGCCACTCTCAATATTGAACGAGTATTCCATTGGTTTGGGGTTCAAAGTGCTTTTTCTATTAGTAAAAAAAGGTAATTTGAACTCCACACATCTAAAACACTAGCAATAATAGATTATGATATGCTGAAAAATGTAGCTCATATGGGAACTTCTGCACTCTTTAGTATGAACATGTAGGGAGTGGTTCAAGACAATTTAAGGATGACGCAAAGGATAATTTGGTATAGTGGGACCCACAACATAGAGTGGGAAAATCTACATGGAAATTGGTGGAGTACCAAGTCAAGAGAAGGACCTCATGGACAAAGAACAACTTAGATACATTACCATGTTTCATTACTTAAGAACTATGTACATGATACTAACCATCAGATTGATTGAATTGTGATTCAAGGGGAACCAAATAGAGATTTTAAATGAAAAGGGTTGGCCATCTTAGACAAAATAAAGTAAGTGAAAAAGGTTGGCCATCTTAGACAAAAAAAAGTAATATTGCTCCAAACCAAGCCATTGCTCAAGTAAATGTGCAATTGAAGAACTTTGGACTCTGGAGTAAATCGTTAATTTCGGAGATGGAATATGCCATGAGAGAGGCATATAAATTCCTATTTAAGTCAATACAATGTTGCAATAAAATAACATCAAAGACAATATTATTCAAGGGGGAGAAAAAGTAATGTCCCCATTTCAACTTTTAAAATAATTTAATAATCTGTTGCATATTTCCTTCAACATGATCAATCTAAATAAGATTTGTCACCATCACTCCATTCCATGCTATTTTCGACACTCTAAAGTAGTAAACTAAGTTTCAACACTCAATAGTAGTAAACTAATTTAGAAATGGATGGTGGGATTTCTAACTCATGTTCAAGCCTGAAATTAGAATGTGGTACATCAATGTTGGGCATTATTCCAAACTCTTAATGTATAATATTGGTTGGATGTGGGATACTTTTTTGGCCCTCGTAGTTTAGTTTTGAGAGCAGAAACTTCAATACATTTAGTTAAAAAGGTGACCTCCTTTTGGCATACTTTTGATATTTTCTAAGGAATTTTTGACACAAACATCATGTTTGTCTTAGAATCCAAGTTAGACCAATGGAATTGAAATATGAGAACATTCTCTCTATTTGAGAGAATTTAGAGAGAGATTTGAGTTTGAGTGTCACTTTTATACATAGTAGTTGCTTATATTGCTACTATTTACCCACAGATTTGCCCAACAATAGATACAAAGTTGTTTTCTACTAATATGAGGTCAGAAGAGGGCTGCAAATTGGATCAATGGCATGGAATAGTTCTTAACCATGCTCAAATGTACCTTGAAACAACCCACATTTCCGTCTTATACCAATTTAAGGTCTGAAACGTGCTCAGAACTGCCTAACTTGTGCCCAGAACGTACCAAATGACCTTCTTCATCATTGATCATGGTGAAACCACGCCCATAAAGTTTCACGAAACTTCCTAGGCCTGATTTTCAACATTTCTACTACTGCTATGGTCACCCATAATCACTTCTAAATGTTGTCTAAGGGTTGAAAGTGCCCAGATGTCCATTTCACTGCCTCTTAATGCTTGTTTGATGTCAAAATAGGCACAAAATTCTTGGAAAATACTTGATCTGCTTGATTGCTGTTGTAGCTCACTGATATAAGACCTAGAATTGACCCAAACCATGTCTATATTTGGGAATTAGGGCTACTTGATGGTGGAAACCATGCCAAGAGAGTGTTTACAACCTCATATCTACTGCCTTTATCCATGCTTATGCTAAAAAAACCAACACATTTTAGCCTAGAAAACCTCCAAATGTTTCACCCCTATTTGCATGGGTGGTTACTAAACGTTTAGTTGTTTCCATTTGCAACATCAAGTATTCAAGTCTTTGAAACATAGTCCGCTTAAAACATATCGTAACTCAATTGCCAAGAATGCCCAAAATATGTTTATTTACTCTTCTATAACTCCAAACCCAATGATGATTACAAATGTTGCAGCTCCATTGGCATGAACTAACATCATTCTTGTGGTTGTTTTGTGGGAGCTTGGTCACCTATAGAAAAATGGGTGTTTTGGATTGAAAATACCCTTCTCATTGTAAATTTCAAATGAGGGGAACCATTTGAAATCTTTGAGAAAAACACAACAATCAGAATTTTTTCATGAAATACAATTGTATAGTGCCAAAATCTTAGCTGGAAGATGAAAAATGCTGGCACCAAGCTCAAATCTAACTACTTTTATAACTATCATAACCAGAGAAATGAGAAATTGATGGTGCTCCTTCAAGTTTTCACTGAAAGACACTTGCTGGATTTCAAAGGCACTTAGAATATGGTATAAAATCCCTACTGTCCACAATTATCTGCCTTTAAAAGTTTGATGTTCACAAAACCATACATCAACCTCCATAATGGACTCAAACACGTGTATTGTAGATTAGAAATGGAAAAAGTTGGAGTTTGTAAGGGTTATATAAAGAATAAAAGGCAAGGTACGAATGGTGTGGTGCTCACCCTGCTTTAAAGGAAAAAATGAAAATACTTTTCCTCGTTTTTAATGTGTTTTTATGAGGACGACCTCTATGCTTAGGGTTGTCATCAAGTACTTACGATGCCCATTTATATAAGGGATGACCTGGATGAAAACCCCATGTCTAGGGAGTGTGGGGACACACCCTCAACCCCTAGGTTGTTTATTACTAAGAGAGATCCTGTGTAGAACCCTTGTCAACTTGTCTATACCCAAAAAACTCCATTTAGTCCAAATCCTCTCTCCATTAGACCTTCTCAAACTCATTATTGGTGATTTTTAGTGATCAATGATTCAGGCTCTTTCAATCTCGATTATGACTAGAAGCCACTTAGCTTACTTGCTCTCTTCATTAGGGCCTCATTCTCTCTCTCCCTACTATTTTACAAAGATATTATTTACTGAATGATTGAGGCTTTGCCATGAACATAAGATTCTTCAAATAGTAAAAACATTCTTGTAGCCTTCAATATATGAGAAACTTGTCACTATTAGAACTTGTTGTTATTATGAAGCTTGAGCATCCCTAAAACATTCCCAGAATTAACCCAAAAATGTCATCTTCATCTCCTATAGGGGTCTTCAAACAGTTCTGCAAAAGAGATCAAAGTTAAAAAAAGAATGATTACTTTAGGATCCTTGGTATGATTGTCCATACCTTTACGTATGGAAGTAACGTGACTTATCAAGAGTCAAACCCTGCAGTAATAGTTATACATTTTTTCCTAATCTAAAACTCTAAAGACTTGAACCATGAACATCTCATTTTGTATGATCAACGATAGTATGCATCCCAGAGGAACCTACTAACCCTCATAAATCTTACAAATTATCTTGACGGGAACATTTTAACTATTTATATATGAAACTAATAAGAAAATTCTATCGATCCAAGGATTCGACCACTAGGCTCAATATTTGTGTTGTTCTAACAAGTGAGCCTAACCCTAAACTTTTATCTGCTCCTACACATCACCATTGTATCCCTTAAATGGATCCAATTTCTTCTCTCGATAAAAACATCGAAGGTCCCTAAATCGATTTGCAGAGTTATAACTAGTCACCTTTCTTCTTTCCGGGGAGTCTAAGTGCACTTGAACACTGAGAACCCTGAAGTAGAAATAGAGAAGTCTAGGAACAACATTCCACACTACTTGTAGAATTAGGATAAAATTGTTGGCATAGCCATCATCATCATTGTCATCATCTTCATCATCATCTTCATCATCACCATATTAGTCATCATCATCGTATTAAATGCATTCACATATATAAAACATCATTGCCATCATCATCATATTAAATAAATTCACATATATAAAACAACATTACCATCATCACCATCAATCCAAAATTACGATTTTGATCACTAAATTCTAATGATGAAAAATGAATAAAATCTAAAATGTAAAATGTTTAGTCTTCTTAGCAAAAAACTACTTATAAAAAAAACACAATAAATAAATATTAAATAAAAAACTACTTATACAAAAAACACAATAAAAAAAATTAAAGAGAATTAAATAAAAAAATAAAAAAATAAATCAAAATCATAAAAATAAAAACAAAATCGAAATGGAAAAACAACATTGAACAAAACCTATGCCCCAATATGCAGGCTCGACTGCCTTGATCCCTCCAGGAGAGGCTTGATGCAAGGATGCTCAACCAGTCTCTGAAGGGAGAAGGAAGATACTAAGGGATGAATGGTCTTGCTTTCGATTGTGGAGATTCTCAGGTCTAATCGTAGGTGTAGCATTTGAAGAATGCTCAGATTAGAACTGCGATCCAGTATGACAACTTGAAGAGAACACGAAATCATTGATGACTGAGGAATGGCATTTCAAAATCTAGTTGAGAAAGAGAATCGTTCGTCTCAGCACTTGCAAATATTTGGTAGCTCTGGACATTGAAACGATCTGTGGAATTTATCTATATTAGGGTTGAAGTTACACATAATCTCCATGGATGTGCATTGTAGCCAAAGTTCTGTTGATTAGGGATTCGTTTGAAGGTTGTTGTTCCAGAACTGAGTGTGCATTTATAAACCTGGGCATTTTCATACAAAATATTCAGGAATCTGAGGTTGCGCCATCAGCAACATTCCATAATGCGTGGAAGACCTCCCCTACATCCACCTTCCTTCTAGGTGGACAACAACAACATCACCAACAGCGACAACAACAACATCATCATCCTGTATTTGGACCACCTCGGAGCATGGTTTCTAATGCAAATCATGCAATGCTACCTGGCCCTCCCCCTGGACATATGCCCTCTCGGATGCCTCCAGGGCCAGTTTCACCTGCACCACCTATGAGAACATTGCCCTCTGTTCCATATCTAGCACCAGCAGCAGCACTAATGCCTTTTATGGTTCCTCCACCCCCTTTGCCTAGAGGGCCTCCTTTTCCTGGAGGGTTAGCTGGATCTACTCTAGTTCCACCTCCATCATTTACTACTTTCCTACAAAATCCTCCTGGAGATGCCCCTGTACCGCCTCTGGCCCCTCCACCACCCCCTCTGCCACCCCCTTCATCTCCGCCCCCATCTCATCCTCCTCCCCCACCTGGCTCGCCAACACAGACTTTGCCTGTTAGAGTTGATCCTGTTTTGCCTCACCTGCTGCCCCAAATCTCATCTTCTCTTCCTACACCTCCAACCAAGCCTAGTGATGAAGAACTGCTTCGCAATATTGAAATATTATCACAGTTTGTTGTTAAGAATGGACCAGAGTTTGAGAATATGGATCGAGCTAAAGACGCTGGCAATCCAAAGTATGCATTTTTGTTGGGCGGGGATCCTGGCAGTGATGCTTGGATTGGATTTGAGTACTTCAAGTGGGAAAAAATGAAATTTGAGTTAGAGTTGAAGATAGAACAACAACTAGAAGTCAAGAATCTTTCAGAAATATCGGTTCCTCCCGATCCTACTCAACAGCTTGCAGAAACTTTGTTTCCCCTGAGCCTACTCAGAAGTTTGCAGATACTTTGCTTCCACCTAAGGCTACTCAGCAGTTCGCAGAGTTAGCTATTACTTCGGAAGGGGTTGCAAAATTTCCTGCAGGCTCAGACACAGACATGGAAGGTGAGTAAAGTTTCTCTAAATAATAAATGGTGACCCACTTGGTCATCTGCTGTTTCTTCTACTGGTATTGTGCTTAACATAAATGATTTTGATGTTATCAAAAGTTTTGTGTCTTTTTGAAATGTATTTATATTTGAGATAACACTCTATATACAAATTCATGATTTATGCTGATGGTATGTTCCCAACAGAAGCATTGTGGTTTATAATGTGTAGTAGGATATGAAGACACATATGCTCTGCAATCACAGCAAGAGGCTTCCCTTTGCTCTATGTCATGCAAACACTACCCTTGGGACTCATAATTGAGTGATAAAAACCTTGTGTCTGCAATGCTTGCCACGTTTCCAGAGTTCATTTTGGAGATTTCTAGGAAGGATATCAATGTACAAGATAGAAACCATTTCTATTAATTCAATGATGGCTTGTGTTCTTGGTGGGATTACTGGTAATGCTGAAGCTCTTTGTGCTGAGCTCTTTCTCCAACTCAGCAACTTTATGTGGTCCTATTCAGCACTTTCTACTCAAATTGAAGTACATTTTGAATCCTTTCATGGAAAATGTTCTCATACTTATATAATCTCATCAATGCTCTCATAGAACTTGATAAGTAAACCCCCAATTGATGAGGTTTATCTCCAGAGAAAACCCTCACCTAATACTCTCACTCAAATATTTAAGGATCGTAGTCAAGCATTCATCACACTTTGTGCAGAGCTCTTTCTCCACTCGGCCACTTTATGCAAGTCCTATTCAGCTCTTTCTGCTCAAATAGAAGTTCTTTTTGAAGCTTTTCCTCCAAAATTTTCTCAGACATATATAATCGCTTCGCTGCTCACATAGCACCTAATGAGTAAACCCCCACTTGATGAGGGTTATCTCTAGAGAAAACCCTCACCTAAGACTCTCAAGGATTTCTTCCCCAAGAAGCTTGGTGTCAAAGGCATGCTAAAAAATTGGAGGGAAGCAAATCTAAAAAATGATGCCTAGAAATGATAAACCCGGCTTTCCTGTATCGCCACATGAAAATTTGAAATTGGTTGCTTGACAATACAGTAAACGGCACTTGATGACATGGGCCAAGTTGTATGTGCCAATTGTCAGCAATCTTTCAAAACCATAGCGAGGGGGGCATGAAAAGGGGAAAAATGTACCACTGGAGGCCATCTCGAAGAGGAAAATTATGGTCAACATCCCCCTCCAGTGGTGAGAATGTACTTTGGATATCATACTCCATATCCTAAGGCAATCAAACCCAAATGTCCTCTTCGGCTGACATCTTATTTACATCATTTACATGACTGTGTTTACACTGACGTAAAGTTAGGGTAGTGAATAATATCTGAGATTCACAGTATATATATAGAGATAGAGAGAGAATTGCATCCTTATGAAATGGGCCTCAGCCTTGAGCGTCCATTGCAGAATAAGGATGCCATCACAAAATATTCATAGCTCAATATTACATGTATTTACATCATAGACATGGTACAAAACTGGGGGTTATTATATTGGTTCAGTGATCATGTAGTTTATTACATTTTAATGGAATATATTTATTAGTGATGCAATAGATTAGAATGAACTTGATAATCTTTATGATTAGATTATTGTGGTGTTTCACTATAAATAATACAACACTACTAATTTACATTACAGAACACTAACATCAGAAAAATGTCCATCCCTAGAACATCAGATAAGACATCATCTATTTGAGCAGTACTTGGGAGCTTTAAAAATGTTATTAACTCCATGTGCATCTTGGAAGTCAATATAACTGTATCATTTGATATTGGAAAACTTCATGGATCAAAATTTGTTGGCTCAACCCCTTTCTCCCTCTTACCTCTTTCATCTCCCTTTCACAATTCATTACAAGTACTTGAAAAGGAATCAAGTAGATTTCAACGCATAGAAATAATCTTTTAAATGCTCGGATCATTCTGTTCAGATCTATGGAATGGTCGCTCTCTATGAGCTCTATTCTCCATTTTACAATTTGAACAATCTTAGTACCTAGTTAATTTACTTGCAACTTTTATTACATTTTGTCTTCTTGGGACTTTTTGTTTACTTTTCTTATGATAAATTCTCATTGATCTCTTGGTTGGAGTAAACACCTTCATAGATCCATCTTAAAAGGGGATCTACAAAACGCCGAGAGGGATCAAATCTCTCAAGATGCAAGCCCTTCCTTTTTAAAGTGTAAATGTTGAGGAAGCGTTTTAATTTATCTATTTTCTTTGTTTTATATAATATTAAGTTGTACATTTTTTAAATCTAATTTGAGTTGACATATTATTTTTTGTAATATTTTATTATTTTTATAATATTTTATTATTTTTAAAAAGGACACGTGTGATCTCCAGGATGAGCACATAAGGAGTTACACATCCCCTACCAGGCTGTAGAATGCGCCTCTTTGGCACAATGAGGTGCATATTTTATGTTTTCTGACTTTTATCACTCCTGCTCTTACCATATTGAAGAGAATGTGATTTAATGAGTAGCTGTCATAGACTCCCAAACCACTGAAAGATTATAAGAACCTAATAAGTGTGGAGTTATGTTTGAACCCTGATTCAACCAACTCAAAATCAGAATAAAAAATAAATAAATTTATGACATCCTCTAGAAGCCATTGAAACAAAGGCGATTAGTAGAAAATGATCTGTTACTTGATGTTGAACAGGTTAAATGAGATACAACTAAACTCTGACGAGAAAATGAATAGAACAAGTTGTCAGGTTCAGTAGTTGTCAATACAAGTTCCTAGTTTTATTGTGAAACAACAATAGTAGCATCATCCATAATGCTCATCTCTTTTGTTATCATACATATTCAAAAATAAAAAATCTGATTACCCTTACAGTGAAGCGGAAACATCAAAACTTCCCACTTCAAAAACCCAAAGCTTGTGGTCTGCCCTCGAAGCCTTGACTAATATTGAACAAGGGCATGACAAGTGTCTTTTTATTTGCATTTTGTTATACACTATAAGTCTTAAGAACTACTAATATCCTTATGTCTGAAAATTTTCTATACATGACAAGGATCCTAGGGTTAAATTTCCTAAGAAAATAACTTGTTACAATTTTACAAAATGTTAAAGACACAACGGCATGAATGTACAGAAAATGCCAGCTTCCCTTTGAAAGCTTGAGAATATGTATCTTTATGTCAATGGAAATAATATCTCTCACTTGGAAATAACTTAGTTTGTAGGCTTGGAAATACCAGTTCATTCCTTTTCTTCTCATACTTTTTAACATATATCCATTTACATGCTTTTGGAAATATATCTATTTGTATTTCGTAGTATTCCTCTTTGAGTTTGGAAATGTGTATTTTGGAATATTGCAGTTTGGATTATTCTTTTTCCTCTTTTAATATATCTCTTTGATTTTTTTTAGATATGTTTCTGTGAGAGTATAAGTACATCAACCTAGTTTTCTCATACTCTCACACATAATGAGAGTATATCATGTAGTTCATGCTTTGGCTTGCAATGGTTTGCATATATTTTAATATCTCTCTCTTCCAATCATTTGTGAAGTCATCTTGGGTGAAGGACAATTTTCATTCTAAGACAGAAATCCACAAAGTGTGATGATGTTTAGAAGCGATTTACAAAGTATGGAGAGATTATTTTTTTGACAAGTCACATAATTATTCACAAATACGATAACAATCATTCTTTTGGAGGAATTCCCAAAAGAAAATCCCCCCAATTCAAGCTCTAGAACAAGATGAGGTCAAGGGATTCAATTCTTTTCACTGGACTCATGCTCATAAGCAAATTCTAAGCCCTCTTCTTCTACTACACCATGGTAATACTCTACTTTAAGGTGTTGTGTGAAAATCCCACAGAACAATGCCAGCCTTGTTGGCAATCTTTCTGTAGTGGCATATCCTTTTTTCGGGATTTCTTTTTGCACCAATACTTTGCTCCTTCTCATATCGATTCCACGTTGCTTTTTAAATTCAAGATGATTAAATTTAGTCAGGAAGTTTGGGCAAGACATATTAAAATAAATTTGATAAAATCTGTGTTCTTTTTACATTTTTTGAAGTATCATGGTAGGCCGTTTCAGTGTAGTTTTAATGATTATATTGATCTTATTGGTATGTAACATCTACTTTTGTGCTTGTTTTGATGAACTTAAAACTGTAGGGTCCCTGGAAAACGAATAATTACGTGCAAAAGCATCCGATACAATCTAATTTTTTTTTCTATCTTCTGAACCAGTAAGTTATTTTCTTCTTCTTTTGTAACAGGCTTAAAAAACAGAGTGGGTAGAAGCTAGTGATGATGAATATGATGAAAGTAATGAAGATGGAGATGTCAAATAAAGTGATACAGAGGAGTAATATGAAGATGTAAGTGAGGTATATATGTTTTCTTTTGATTATGGATTGCTCAATTACAATATATTGTTCTGCATGCATGCTAATTCTTGAATATGTCTCTACTTTCTCTATATTTGTATACTTTATTTTGCAGTTACCTTCATTGGAACTCTTGACGGCACACACTTTGTGACCTGCTTGTCTTCTAAGAAGCTTGGATCCTACCTATTCTCTACCTTAGTAGGGTTCATTTCAAAACTCTATAATCCGAAGTCTAGACTCTGCATCCTAACTCTTTACTCTCACTTTGCATGAATGTTGAAACTATATAAAATAATGCATGTGTATAATTTGGAGCTTACTCAAACAAGAATACTGTGTGCCTATTTCATTTGATAAGTCAGCAATGTGTCAGAAAGATTAAGGATTAGGTAAAGACCCCTGACTTTGAATATAGTTATAAATCAACTTCACATATAGGATTCCCAAAGCCAAGCAAACTCTAGTAAACAAGTCAATCAACATTTCAAAATTGGATCTTCATCAATGTAACTGTGACTCTCATCGAGAGTGGTCATTTCAGTACAACGCAGACCTCTGTAGCCAAACAAATGACTTGTATAAATGATTCCATCAAAAAATTCCTCCAATCTCGTGAACAAGCTTAAAGGCATCTACATGGTAGATGAGGGCGGTTCCTTCTTATCATTCCACTAGAAGATTGCATTCACTCCTTATGCAATCATATTAATTGGGTGAGAATAATGCCAATGTAAAGCATACCTCTTAACTTGTTGACAAATACTGGAGACATTACTGTAGTCTCGAGAAGATCCTACAGCCCATCTGAATCACTTTGGGATCCATTGGGTTTCAACATATGGAGGGCCTTTTCACATTACTCTATGTTGTTTCCAGACCTTGTCTCTGTGAAAACGTCTGAACTTGCTAACTCTCCATATCTGAAATGATTTCCATATCAATTTCTGGAATTGACTCAATCCAAGGTGTATCGGCTTCCATGAAACAATGAAAGAAAGGCCCAACAAATGCTTCCAAAATGTAATAAAGATCTCCACTGTGATCATGGCAACCCCTAATGGCTGATTGCCATCGCAAGGTAGGGCTAAAAAGTGAATGTTGGCCTACAATGTGGCATAAGAAAATGCATGGCTGCTTCTGAAGGTGGATGCCCTCTTCCAAAGATGATATAAAGTGAGATTTCAAGGTGGACATCCCCATAGTGGCATAAAAACTCTTCAAAGGCTGAACACTGACCTCAAACCAGGCATAGAAATAGACCAGACCTGATGGGAAGTTTTAGATATTAGGGTTTTGACCGTAGACCTCCTCCCAAATATCATAGAAATCCTCCAAAGAGGTAGTTGTTCCATCAAACAGCAAAGATGTCACCTAAAGATGAACAGGTAACAAGCAACTTCCTCTTTTCTGGGTTCTTCAAGGGATAATATAGGCCACTACAAAGGATGGACCACTCATTCAGTTGTTTGGAACCTTTAACACATAGGACACCTGGTTTTAGGGCTGTTGATACAGGAAACTACCTCACGCTCTGCTCAAACATGACCAATTTTTGATTTATTGCTTCTTACTGTTGTATTTTAGGATAGGGACAATTCTGAATTTAACTTAGCATGCCCAGGATGTGCCCAGAATCAACCCAGATTTGAAATAATGCCCTTTCGCTGCTGTTAGGAAGTGAGGAACAGACTTGTTTATGAGTGTATGCCAATTATTTCACCTAGAATTTTCATGAACAGGATTCCAAAGATATGTTACATGCCTCAAACCTTCCAGGAGATACAAAAAAGGTGCCTAACCCAACCATATAAGTACTTGTTATCCACCATAAAAATGATACAAGTCGGCCCTAGGAAGACGACTAGGCACAGGTCGGCCTGGCCTTTGCTTGGAATAGGTCAGCTCTCTAATGTCTGCCATATAGTTAATAAAATCTTCTTTTGCATGAAACGCATCTCTCCTTTTGTAGATGACCCTTTTACCTTCTATTCCAGCTTATGCATCCTTCAAAAATGTATCAAACAGAGCTTGAATTCCTTCTTACTGCAACTTGTCACCTTACAACTCAGGGCATCCTTTCTTTGAGGGGCTATATCTATGCTTTTAAATCTGTAGAAACCCCCCCTCAAGCTGGTTCAAGCTAGACTTTCCTGTATGCTTGTAAAAATAGCTTAGAGGTCCTCAATGCGAACTATATCCTTTATAAACTGGTGCAACAGGTCTCCATGAAACATCATTATTGTCTGCTATTATTTCTGGGATAATCTTGTTGTTTGACATTGTTGGTATGTTAAAAAAAAAACTCAGGTACAACTTTTTCAACAATGCTATTGTATGCTGAAAATGTCTTCAGTGGTGGCTCTAACTTTTCAATATGGTGCCAAGAGTATTGGGCATTGTGAGAGAGATAGATACTGCTCATAAATGTTGTTCCTGTACCTTTAATTCCAACGTAAATATGCTGGAAATTTGTTGATCTCATTCTCAGGCTTATGATTCATAGCCTTCGATTCCATCACAAAAACTACCTCAACAACAGTAACACTCTTCTGATGCATTGAATTCATAAACCTGTTGATCTAGCACTGAAAGTGACTTGTTGGGTATTAGATCCTTCCTTTACTGCTGTTAATACCATGAAGAACCCTCCCGAACTATCACAAAGGTTTTCCATGGTTGCATGATGTAGAGGCAACAAATCCATTGGCATCACTGTGATAGCTGTCCAAAGATTGCTGCTTGTTGCAGCTCTAAACCGTGCTTCTGTAGATCACCTGAGCTGTGCTAGAAAATACCATGCATCAAAGTGCCAAATCATACCCAAAGCACAAGGGACCAAACAACATCCCATAGCAACTACCACGAAGATCCATCCATCAGGGAATCAAATTTTCAACAAGCTGCAACCTCAGCTGAAAATTTTGATGAAGATCACAAGTGGACACCCAAGCAAAATGGGGGGTAACACCCTGCACTTGCTGCTAAATATAGACCGACTCAATCATGTAGCCGAAAGCATCCACCATCAAAACATATAAACATGGGGCCAGAGGAAAGCCCTGGTGGCGACTGGAAATCCGTAGGGATAGAGAGTTGTTCAATGAGACAAACTCTGATGCATTAGTAATAATTGTGTTCACCATGGCCACATATCTTGGTCTGAAACCCAAACAAGTCACTATCTGTGTAATGAAGGACCAATATCCATGGTAATGATTTTTACTCAAGTCAAATTTAAAAAATAGGGACTATTGGCCAGTCTCCCAAGCCCACTACAAGGCCTCCCAAGTTGAAATCACAGTGTCAAGGATGAACCACCCTTGCACAAAACTTGTTTTCTCCTATCTAACCACTTGACATGCTACTGAATAAATACTCAGGACCAAGGCCTTGACCATAATTTTGTAGGAAACATTAAGCAAAGTATAAGCCTCCAACCCCCAATGGTGTCTCGAGCCACATTCTTAGGAATAATATTAATCATGCCCTAATTTGAAAATTCAAAAGTTCGACCATAAGAGAACACATCAGATGCCAAACAACAAAAGTCATCCCCAATGGTGTCCCACATGGCTCTATAGAACTCACAAGGGAGGCCATCCATACCTAGAGACTTGCCATTTTGCATAGAAGTAAGAGCTGCAAACAACTCCTTAGAGAATTCTCTATCCAACCTATCTCAAATACCAATAGACACAAGAAGCAACCATACAACTAGCATCTCTAGCAACCAACACACTATCCATCAAAGAATAAGGAGAATTTTTTTTTTGAAAATGATGCCCAAACAGCTCTCCAACCTCATAAGGTTCCTATGCAACAAACCCGTTTGCCTTGCGTAAACCAAGAACCCTATCTAAAACCACCTTCCTCTTCAAAAAGCTGAAGAAGGATTTGGAGCATTCGTCTCCATCCTAAATCCACTGCACGTGGGAATAGACCCGATCACCTTGAGCTAGTCCTCTCCTCTATGAACAACCATCTCCAGCTTTGCATAGTTAAGTTGATGAGAGGATACTACTATTTGTAGAATGATGGGGCACCATTAATTAATGTGTGATAAACATACTAAACCCAATTCACTAGTAAGCATACATCACATGAAGAAAGATACACAAAGTACACGAGATGTGTACAGGTACAAAGTAACCCTTAAGATAATAACAATAGTGATATATTTGCTCAAGTGGGACAAGTACAAATGAGACATAGGCTTCTTTAAGGTCACTTATGATGTGGAGCCTAACCTGAGGTGTGGTACCCCTAGGGGGCACCCATTAACACCAATCTGGTCCACAGCCAACCATTAATGGTGTATAATGAATGGCATTAAGGACCATTAGGACCACAAATCAATATTAGCCAACATATCTCTAACACCACTAAACCTTTTGTTTTTGTTGCTAATCTTTATGTTGTGTTTATGCTGTTAGTTTGTTGCGGTGCAAGTTCGGTTGTGCCTTTGTCTATTGCATTCAAACAATGTTGGTGGGTATGGTGGCTCTGGTATGTGCTCTAAAAATATTCTACATATGTGTTTTCCCTTCTTCATGCTTCCTGTATTGGATCATGCCTATCTCACACAAGTGTAAAGTCACATTCAAATTTCAACTCTAGTGTTGGGTCTGCATTTGATTTTTCTCTTGTAATTTGTTTGCAGTCACACATTTGGATATGGAAGGCTAGTTACAGGAGAACATGCAATAAATGAAAGGTCTAAGATGGGTAAGTTCCACAACATGAACTGTAAATAAAAACCAAAATATGGCTTTCTGAGCTCTTCAAAGGACCGTGTGACAAGATAATAGAAACATTAAAATATATAGGCACAGTTAAGGGTCAAACAGAGTAACATTTGACAACTCTTGATCTTCCTCCAAACACCATGTGTAATGGTAAAATTCTAAACTGGCCTTTACATAATATTTGAACAAACATCCTACTTGCAAGTATGATTTCCCATAGATACTACTAAATAAAATTCAACCTGTTACTAATTGTTTCAACTGAAAGGAAACAACGGACTTGAAATATAAGATGATCAAAACAAAGGCTTCCCATGTGGAACCATTACTGAGCCATAAAGAATGTAGAACTGGAGCATACCTTGTGAAACATGGGCATGATCTGCCTTACAACTGTCTGGATCAGGATGTTTTGTGCTTAGATCTTCACATTGGGTATTCTCTTCTGATGTGGCCGAAGTAGAAGGCTCTATTGGCATCTCTGAATTACTCTGATCAACAAGGGAGGGTATAGTTTTAGTCTGAGAGCTCCTGTCACTTTCTTGCAAGCCATCTGCCACCCTTTCTTGACTATTGTTGTCATCATTTGAGATACCAACATCAGTTGAGATCTGCAGAGAGCTATCATTTCTAACCAACAACAAATCAGAACAATTTTTTGCTCTTTCTCTATCTTATTTAGGAGGCTGTGGATCTGCCTGCTTTGAATCTCTAAATGAATTCTCTCCTGCTTGTTTAGAAGAGGAGTGTCCATTCTGAGACAAATCACAATTTCTAGTACAAGCATGTCTTTGGTCATGTGCTTCCAAGATTAAATTGACATCAGATTGATAGCATTGTTCTTTGCTCATAATTCCTGATGCAATCATATTGTCTACATTCACATCCATTTCAGTAGCTAGAGGGTTATCATGCAAAGGTGAAACTGACTCAAGCGAAATACAAATGGGATCTATTCCTTTTAGGTTCTCTAAACCTCCACTTTGATTTACACATGTTCTATCTTCAGCTACAGGTGTAGCATGGTCTGAAGCACCAAATGGCATGACATTTGTACTTTCACGAACATCTACAAAGGAGTCAATGCCAACTTCCATAGTAGAATCCTCATTATAAACTATAGACTGGACTGTGTCACTCTACGCTTTTGTAGTTGGGACAAAATTACCACTTGGCACTTTGAAAGTAGAGTTAATTAGAAAGTTGTCTATATCCAGTCTCCTACTGCTTGACTGACGAAATACCCTAGTCTCTGTCTTCTTTGTTAAGACTGTATCAATAGAGTGTGAAGTTAAGGCATTCTCTTCATACCTTAAGGTCTTCAAGTCATTTAAAGATCTTCTTAGTTGAGAACCAGCCTCTGGTAAATAAGTGGCATTGACAACCTTTGCATGCACAATTGGCCACTTGCAATTGTTTGCCTTGTTTAAAAGATTCATTGAAGATGTGGACCCATGTGAGGGCACACCTGTGATACATCTAGTATCATCTCTACTCTAGGAATTCATAGAAATCTCATTCCCTTTTAATTTAGACATATTGTCCTTTTGGGCCTCTCTTGACTTGTGTACAGCAGTTTGTTCTCCGATCCCCACAGCAGATTCTGCAAGGTTGCTGTCCTGCATGCACCTTGACTCACACTCTGCTAATCGTTGTATTGGAACTGAACTGCTTTGAATAGCTTGTTTTTCAGTAGATTTTAGTTGATCCACTGGAAATGAACTGGTTTGAATGTCTTTCTTTTCTGTAGATTTAGACATAAACACATTTTGACTTGAGCTACAGTTGAGTTTCTGCTTATTTTCAGTTTCTAAGAAAATGTATGTTTCGTTTGGAAGTAGGTTTTGGGACTCTTGACAAAAAATCTTCTAGTATTGTTGAACACCAGGTTAGAAGGATCCATTTTTTTGTAATCTACTTGGGTATCCCCATAAAAAGTGTTTAGTGAATATTTCGATATCATAAAATGTTCCCTTCTATACCATTTCCACCATAGGTTCTCAACATTCTACATTTTAGCTAAATTTTAATCTGAACTATTCTATTTCCTCCCCCTCTTTGTGGATAGTGTGGTTTAAAATCTATACTAGTTGTAATCAAGGCCTAGCTATCACTACATTTTTTCACAAGTGTGTTGTCTATTCAAGGCACCTGCATAGGGGAATGTATGATCTCAACAATGAAGAAAATGGTAAATGTACAAAATGTTCTAGACTAAACAACATTTTCAAGGAAGAGGCAACCTGATTGGACCTTATATAGAGACTTCTTTTGAACTATTGTCAAATCGGAAGGACTCCTATTATGATGCACATTTGGTAGTGCATTTTGCACATTGGGCTTTCTAGTTTTAAGATGTGTTGATATTGATCTTGTCACATTTGGAGATGTTTATGTTATAGGAGTTCATTGTTTTATAGTGAATGCTTTGGTTGTTGATGCAAGGCATACTTCTTAGTGATGTGATACATACTTCCCACCATCTTCTGTAGGTGATTCTATGGATGACTCTCAATATGCTTTGCTGGATCCTTATTCTATACCTTTGCTAGAGGCCACCTTTACCACCTTCTGGAATTGTGTTGTTGTGAGAGATATGTCTTTATGGTAAAGTGAAAGTATATAATGTATGAGATATGTGACATTACAAGTTTGTAAAAATAAAACTGGGTGGATAACTTCCTTCCATGTGTTGTGTTACCAAGTTTTGAGTATACATACTAAGTTTTGAGTATAAGTATTGAATGAAGGTGAGTTCATTAACAATTTTATGATTTCTTGCATTTCCTTTCATTTTCATTGGATTAATATAATTGTTGTAATGCTTTTATGGTTATGGTGTTTAACAATTTTGAATTATACCCTGTGGATCTAGTATATGATCAATGTTAATTATCTGTAAATGAGGGACTTAAATCCCAGTTTCTTTACCAACATAGATCCTATATGAGATTACTTATGTAGGATTTTGTGGTTAGACATATTTGGGGTCTCTTCAAACATTTCCAAAAGTTAGAAGGAGCTCTAGGCTTATTATGATAGATTTTTGTGCTTATCAATGTGTTTTGAAAAATAAATTGGATTTTAAGCATGGTTGTCTTTGGATATTATTGTCTTTTCTTAGAATTACAAATGATGCAATCTGGGTGTTCATATGCTCCTCTCCTCAATTCTGAAAGGGTTCTAGCTCAATGGAAGAGCGCCTGCCTTACAAGCAGGAGGTTGGTGGTTCGATTCCTCCATGCCCTATTGATATTGCAATATTGGTATTTTTAATAAAATGTATTTTATTATGATTTATTATGGATATAGAGGAGGTTTCAAACTGTCTTTGTATGTTTCTATGAGGGGGGTTCTAAACCGCCTTCATATGTCACTACGAAGGGGGTTTGAAATTTCCCTTGTATGTTACAACGAGGGGGGTTTAGAATCGCTATTGTAGGTACCTATGAGGGGAGTTTAGAATTGACCTCATAGGTACCTACGAGGGGGGTTTGTAACTGCCCCCAAAGGTTTTTAATAAGAAATTTTAAGGGGGGTTTCAAAGCGCCTCTGTAGGCCTATACGAGGGGGGTTCCAAATCGTCCCTAAAGGAATCTATGAGGGGGGTTACAAACCGCCCCTATAGGAATCTAAGATGGGGGTTCCAAACCACCCCTATAGGCCTCTACAAGGAGGGTTTCAAACTACCTTTATAGGCATCTACGAGGGGGGTTCAAAACCACCCCTATAAGCCTCTACTAGGGGGGTTCTTAATTGCCCCTATAGGCCTCTACAAGGGGGGTTCCAAACCGCCCCTATAGGACTATACGAGGGGGGTTCACAATTGCCCCTATAGGCCTCTACGAGGGGGGTTTGAAACTGCCCCTATAGTCCTCTACGAGGGGGGTTCCAAACCGCCCTTGTAGGTTTGTATGAGGGGGCCTATGAGGGGGGTTCACAACCTCGCTTGTAGGTCTCTATGAAGGGGGTTAAAAACCTCCCCTATAGGTTTCTATGAAGGGGTCTATGAGGGGGGTTTAAAAATTCCTCCGTAGATGTCTACGAGGGGGGTCACAAACTGCCCCCAAAAAGTCACTTTTGGGGGCAGTTCCAATCTTGTCAAAAACAACCCTTAAAGGGAAAAAATTTTAACATCACTGCCTTTAGGGGTGGTTTTTCCAAAACCACCCCCAAAGGCAAACCCCCCCCCAAAGGAAAACCCCCCCCCCATAGGTCACTTTTGGGGGCAGAAGACAACCCCCCCTAAAGGCCAAAAATGTAGTAGTGAATGTAAATAATGTATGCATATTATGTATGATTCCTAGCGTGGAGCTCAAGGCCAAGGCCCCACTAGTGAACACTCGATATAGAAGAGGTAAGTATTTGATATTATGCTACCCATGTGCTAGTGAACCATGGGAATTGTAAATATGCATCTTAATATAAATGCCCACAACTGGCTATGCAATGCAACAAGATATGGGGCATGAAGTTACAAGGAATTGGGAGGGAAAACATTCAAACTCTTGGAACCAATCAAGCCAAGCCAAGTGTCAATGAGAGAATCAATCAAACCCTCAACTACCCATGTTGACTTTTGTACCCAATCATTGATTTTTCCCAAGAGTTTGTTGAGGTAGTTAATGCCTTGGGGAATGGGAGGTATGGCTGTCCAAATTTGGGTATGGGAAAGCCACCCTGCATGGAAATTTGTGTTTGGCTTCTTGGGTAAGAAAAGAGCCATGAAATGCTCCCCAAGCCATTACCCATCAACCCACTTGGCCCTCTCACAAGTTTGGAGCTACCTAGGCGTTTTCCTCACTGGTTTTACTGTGTTTACCTTCATTTTCCTAACTAGGAAGGGCGTTTTTGTGTGTCTAACAGTGGAGAAAAGAGTAAAACAATTTTGGGGTTTTTAGAGGCCATTTTGGCCCACTATATGCTCATACATCTGTGGGGGAAATCGGTTTTCTTCCCTGGGATTGGATTCCTCTTCCCACAATCCGTTTTTGGTGTGCCTACATTTTGGGAAAACCCCTGTCCATCTAGTTCCTAAGTTCCACTGCTGGAAGTGTGTTCCAGAGCCATATCCGAGTTTAGTGTGCAAGAGAATGCTGGGGTTGAGATGGGTATCCATTGTTTTGGGATTTGCTGTGCTTGAGGGTTCCCTTTTCCTTGTAGATATCATGCCCAGCTCAGGGGTGGTCTCTGAGTGCTGAAAGAATGCAGGTTGGGCAGAGACCTATGGTTGGGAGGAACATTGCAGCGACATAGCTAGTTGTTTGGGACAATTTCAAAACAAAGATAAGTGTTTTCTATCTATGTGTTTTCCCTCTACAAATGAATAATTTCATGACTGTTATCGATGTGATTGAATGCATATGTAAAATATGTGTGGATGAGTATATTTTCACTGTGCATGTTTTCTTGTTTTCCATCTGCACACATCAATTTTATGCTTGTGAATCCAATGAATATGGCTGAGTTTATGAAAATCCCCATAGAATGACATTAGGTTCCCTTCCTTGCATTGGGTCCAAGGGTGGGGGCGTTACTTTCAGACTCCTTAAAAGTGAAAGCACTCACGAGCATGAACAGTCCTGGGCTCGCATAAATCCACAGGACAATACCATTTTAGAGCACACTTTTATCCCTTCTTGGAGCTCATTAAAACTACGAAGAAGGACCACGGTACTTTTCGCTGCCACAACAAATCATGTCTACTCATAAGGCAACTTCCCAATTATGGTCACCTTTGTTCAGAGTATTCTACAGTATGTCACCCTGAGAGTCCCCCAATAGCATCCATCAGCTTGTTCCACCCAAAGTCACTCCAGTATACAATACATACCCCTAATCTATGATCCCCACACCTAAAAGTCAGTTTCCTATGCTTCCAGGTCAACCATGTCATCATGCTCTGAACAAAGGAAGTTTGAGTCCACCCACTCTATGACCCTAGTTATTCCCCATCCCCACTGTATGTCAGTCCTACCATCAGTACTATCACACTTCAGTTGTACACCTCGTGCTCTTATTAAGGAAACATCATTACCTTGGTAGTTTCCGGTCTCCCTCTGTCGACCCCAACCAAATCTATTCCAGAGGATAGACCCAGAGGTCCCTGTGCCTTAGATTCATCACCATTAGTGGTGAGTGCCTATGGATCATTTTGAAAGGAGTCCTCAGTGCCTCTCCAAATGATTGTTTCTCACATGCTTGACTTCAACACCTTGATTGCATCGTTGAGACTCATACAGGGTATCGATCCTTCCAGTTATTTGTTGAAGACCCCATATATCACCTGACTCTACCACATTTGAGAGTCTCATTGAGGAAACAACCAGTTACATATTCCTATGGATATCTTGGTTGCGCTTGGCGACGGTTTTTCTTATGTACCCTAGTTTTATACTCCCTCGAGTATACAGTTACATATAATTTTCAGAAGTTGACTCACAGTCAACCAAAGATGATAGTCACCTTCAGCTCCAGCAGTTCATCAACCCTTCTGAAACCTTATTCAGGATGATTGTTGCTCTTTTCCAGTGTATCCGTTATCGAGATCAATCATGGTATGATCATGAGTATGTCCCATCATTATGTCCCTTCTAGACCGTTATGATGTACCAACATATTTTTATGTATTATTTAGGTCCCCCTTCTTGGGCCTAATTGTTATGTATATGTCTTGATACGAGCATGGGTATGCATGCCTCGTCCATAATCAGAGATAATTCCTCATTCATTTTGAGGCCATGTATTTTTTTCCATTTTTGCAGCTTCCAAGGGGTCGTTGTTCCAGTCTCCAATCGGTCTCTTCTCCTCTTCAAACCCCAAGAAAAAGACAAAAGAACTATGATGTCTATCGGCCGTACGATGAGCTCCTGCCCTCACACATCAGGGGGCAATCTGTTAACACCCAAAAAGTGCTCACTATCTCATTCCCTTATTCACATGATCCATTTGTCCACTTTTTCCACCATTTGAGCCTGTAAAACCTTCAAAAGCTCACCAAAAAGACCATAATACCCCTTTTCCCCCTCAAAATATGTATTTTTCCCCAAAAAACACAAAAAACCCTAAAAAAGGGTCCAAAATTCCCAAAAAATCTTAAAAGGGAATAAAAATATTCAAAATATTCAAAAAAAGGAAAAAAGAAAGAAAAAGAGACCTAAACCATGTTGGTTAATACCATTGGTTTTCTTAAAACCATACTGGTATTCCCCATCACCAAAAACTATAAAAAAGTGATAGGGGCTCCTCACTTTTCATCCACACTTCATCCTATCCTTATGCTGCCAAATTCCCTTTGAGAGCCATTGCCTCCCATTTCGAGTTTGAAGAATCCCATTGAAGCTTTGGAGAAGAAGAGACCATTGGATATTGGAGCTTCTCAACCTTGGAGTTGCTCAACACCCATCATCCTCACCATTTGAGGTAATACAAAAACAAATTCTTTTAAATCTGTTGTCTTATTTGCTTATTGTTATCAATCTAGTTCTTTATTTCTCTTACATATGTTAGTGTTAGATTAGATTAAGTTTATTGTTATTTTCTTTTCATTCGAGACTGCTATTACAAGTTAATAGGTGCATCCTTGCACATGCTTGGTTGAAAAACCAAGCAATAGATCTGAAGTACACCAAGCCTCTCTTTAAAGTACTCAAACTTCACTCTGGCTAGTGGTTTGGTCAACACATCTGCATTGTGCTCATCCATCGCAACATACTAGAGCTTCTCTACTCCTCTCTGCACCATATACCTGATATAGTGATATTTGATCTCGATATGCTTCGACTTGTCATGGAACACTGGGTTCTCATACAACTTCACAAAACTCTGGTTTTCACAATAGATGCAAGTAGCATCCAACTGGAGCTCAAATAAATCTGATAGTAGTTTCGTCATCCATACTGCCTCACAACTAGCCGAACAAGCTGCGACATACTCTGCCTCGGCTGTACTCAGTGCTACGTAGGATTGCTTCCTGCTAAACCAAGAGATCACACCTGATCTCATACTGAAGCAACACCCCGAAGTTCTCTTCCTATCTGCAGCACTGCCTGCCCAATCTGAATCAACATAACCCTCCAGGTTAAACTTTTGATTTGCATAATACTTGATTCCATAATCAATCGTACCCTTCAGGTACCTCAAAATATGCTTTACTGCAATCAGGTGAACATGTCTAGGATCCGTCAGGAACTGGCTCAATGTGTTCACCGCAAAGAAAATATCTGGTCTTGTGTTCATCAAGTACATTAAGGATCCAATCATCTAAGGATACATCATGGCATCAACCGAATCTGATGAAGCATCACTCAATAGCTTCAGGTTCGATGCCATAGGTGTGGCCATGGCCTTGCAGTCCATCATCTCGAACCATTTCAGGATCTCTACTGCATGCTTCCCTTGTCCAAGGAAGATTCCATCTGCACTCTTCCACACCTCCATACCTAGAAAGTAATGCATCATACCCAAGTCCTTCATCTCGAACTCAGCATCAAGCTTCCTCTTCATGTCAAAAATCAACCTATCCTCACCTGTCACAAACAGGTCATCCACATACAATAGGAGTATCACTGGATTTACTTCCTCAACCTTGTAGTAAAGGTTGGAATCCGCTTTACTCTTGGTAAAGACCAAACTGGACATGAAGCTGTCTATCCTGCTATACCATGTCCTGGGTGCTTGCTTCAAGCCATACAAGGATCTATTTAACTTGCACACATATGAATCCCTATCATGTGTCTGAAAACTGAGTGACTGCTCCACATACACTTCCTCTTCGACTACACCATTCAAGAAATCTGTCTTGACATTCATTTGGTGTATCTTCCACTTTATTACTGCAGCCAGAGCAAGTACTGTTCTGGTGGAACTGTATCTGGATACAGGTGCAAAAGTTTCTTCATAATCTATCCCTTCTTTCTGGGAGAAGCCATGAGCCACAAACCTTGCCTTATATTTCTCTATGCTACCATCTTCAGCATGCTTGATCTTGTAGATCCACTTCCAAGTCACAACAGACTTCCCTTCTGGTCTCGGGACCACATCCCAGACATCATTCTTCATGATCGACTGGCACTCCTCAATCATGGCATCCTTCCATTACTGCATCCCAGATCCTGGGAACTTCAGATTCTTCAATATCTTCAATAGGTAGTTTTCTTGAACTTCGTTGCTGGAGAAACTATTGTAGTCCTTCTTTTGTAGGTGACTGTACACGATATTTCCTACAAGTCGAATTCAATTGCCTGATTTAGAAACTTCTCATAGTTTTTAGAACAAATTCTTACGCATAAAACATATGTCATACAGTCATGCAATTAACTTAGGAAATGCTTCAATACAACATTCATCCATATCCTGTATTCATATGGTAACTTTCTAGATGCCTTCCATCTCTACTAGAACATTGTTAAGAGTGTGCACTACTCCCAACATGTCATCAAAGAGGTTTCATTCTAGATAAGTAGCAATGGAATGTTGTATAGTACCATAGGCCACTTACCCATTACTTGTATATTAGTAGTATCTTTTTCATTAATGCAACTTTTCTAAAATGCATAATATACATCCTAAATTTAGGAACATAAGTATATACATGACTGAACAACATCACTTAAGTAATCATATATACAAGAAATAACAATTCAAATACTTATCTTTGTTTGGTTGTTGGGTGGACTCCCTCTCAATCTTTGCTTCCTTACAAGAATTACTGAAGTGTGCTCCCTCTTGATCTTTGCTTCCTTGATTATCTGTCTTTGAAATTATATCCATCCTGGACCACTATGCATACTTAAGTGTGCACTAGTGTCATCATTGTGTCATCCTCAAGATCTCATACATAATCATACATGCAATAGTATAATCTCAATACTATCAATATATTATGATTCTAAATAATCTTAAACATCTATGGTCATGGTCATTTCATACACAGGTAATTTGTCACAAGTGTTAGTATTCAAGGTTTCATGGAGTACTTCTTTTACTCATGCATGTTCTTATTTGAACATAGGACTCTTCTAGTTTGTCATATCATCAATCAAATTAAGAAGCATAATATGCATAAACCCATGATTACTCAAACTTATCACTTCATGAATAATCATTATCAATCATACAAAAGTATACTTATCTAAGATCCTAACACAAAGTAGGATTCTAACTTGATATAGGAAAACGTACCAGGATTATCATGCTTGTCTAACATACCCAAACAATGTCTTCTTTGTTCTCTTAGAGACCTTGTGCTAGCAACCTGCATATCTCATAAGTTAATAATTATAGAACCAAGTTATACATACCTCATAAGTAGAGCTTCTATGTGATCCATGACTATTGATGAGTATTTGTCTTCATGTCACCATGGTCATATGTTCTCGATCTAGAACTTGATTTGTCTTTCTTGATGTACCCTTCATGTTAGTGGACAACATCATCCTCATACAACACCACAGTGCATTAGTACAATCATAAGTGTCATACCCCTAATCAATGAATGTCTTCTATCATTCACATGCATTCATACTTTCACTAGGGTGATAAGACAAGTCTAAAATTAATCAAGATTGTAATAACCTCAATAATATGAAGACAAACATATCATAAACTTAATCATGAACATATTTCAAAACATACCTATATCTCCTCAAGTCATACCTGTCGGGATTGCTTGTAGTCTTCTTATGTAAGGCCTTAGCCTCATCTCCCTTCGGAACTAGAATCTCTTCACTTATGTAGGTGTCCAAATCATTCTATTGTAGGATTAACCCAATGCTATACTTCCATGCACTAAAGTTATCAGCCCCACTTGATTTGCTGAATCTAGATCTAGAGCTGGCTAGGGTTTGACAGAGAAACCCTAAAAATCCAAACTTGGAATTTCAAACTTCTGTTTGGATAGGGAGATGCATTTGACTAAGGTGAGCAAGCTGGTGTGCTCAGATATTGAAATCTCCATAAATTGACCCTCCAAAAATGACCTGCGAGTTTCGGATCTATAGCTTCTATCAAATTCTGGTTTTCTAGTCAAAATCCCAAAGTAGGGTTTGATAGAGCTCGAGGTTCTACCCAACCAAAAAATTCGATATTGGTCTCTAAATTTCGATTTTGATGAGTATCATCCAGCCATGGTCTCAGATTTCAAAAATTCTAACTTTTTCAGAAACCCTAATTTCCCGTAGGAATGACGAGCCAAAAATGAAAGTGCTCAGAATCAAATTTTGTTTGGATATAAATATATGCCATATTGTTTCTGATGTATCTCTGAAATTTCAAATCCTCAAGATCTGAAACTTTGGCCTGTGGTAGAATGACCTGTCATCTTTCCAACCCCATAGATCTGATTTTAAATGGATTCTCTGAGAGCAAGATATGCCAAGTGTTGTAACGTGACCTGTTTATGGGATGAAACAACATAGCAAACTTGTACGGAGTTTCACGTGTCACTGTTTTAACTTTGGCCTCTGAAACCCGGACCTGCGAAACTACAGTCCGTGCCCTAACTGTCAAGTTTTACAAAATTCCATTTAGACCTTCCTAGCCTCATATATGACCTATTTTCCTAGGTCACATGTTTAGGACTGCATTCTGGAAGAGGCAGAAACCCTAACTTGTACGGATCATATCTCACAAACTACAATGAATCTGAGGCTGTCCTTCAGGAAAAAGGTACATGGAAATTTCATATTTGACCTGTAAACGTTTGTGATCTTGAACCCTCACCAAAACTGATTTATAGTGAAAGTTCCACAATGACTGGTTTTTACTATACCAAGCCCTAGCTTCCAATTTGTCGCAAGTGCAACAAGTGTCATAAATGACATACCATGCCTTCCTTCAGGCTAGCTCTGATACCATGTTAGATTTTCATCATTTAATTCAATATGATCTAGGATATTAACTGAGAGAACAACATGTACAGGATTGTGAAGAACCTGCAATAATTAATTAATGAAAACACACGAAATAACAGAAATAACAGAACTACTCATAATCACTTTTATATTGATCGTAGGCCACTTCGAGGGGGAAAAATCCTTTGAGCAAGCTCAATACAAATAACTTCACAGTACCTTCATTGGTCTCCCTTAGAAAAATATTTGTCCTCAAAGCTTTAGATGTGGAAATTGATGCAGAATATGAAGGAGTGGTTCCCTTGTAGCATCCTCGGGTGGCATTTTGGGCCACTGACGCCTTTTGAGTTTTAGGGAGGGTTGCTTGGAAGGCTGTAGACAAAGAAGAACCATATCAGCTGCGTGAAAAGTGCACTCAGAATGGTGCTGATCGGCTTGTTGTTTCAGTCGAATTATTTCCATGTGAAGATTGTCTTGCAAAATGAGAAGAATCTGATCGCGGTTTCGAAGAACCGAGTCAATTGCCTGAACTGGGGAGCTGCTGAGGGTGTATGGAAGAAGAAATGGCGGTTCCTGTCCATAGACTGCTTCATATGGTGTCCTTTTAGATGTGGTAGTGTACCACTAGAGAGCTTCTAGGAAATCCATAGAAATAGTTGTCCAAATCGGTGTAGGGATGGGAAAAGGTTCGAGCAGTAGCGAAAGGAGTGTCGTTTCACCCTTTTTGACCTGGAAAGTATCACAATCAGCCACCATCTATTGAATTGTCATTTTCAGTCCCTGCAAAAAGAAGTTACATTGTTCCCGGTCATACATTTTGAGGAATCCAGAGTGCCCTGCTGATGAAGAAGCATGGAGTTCATAGAAGAGATAGCCCTGTTGAATAGATTGCAACCAATTTGGAACAAGGAGAGAATTAGTTGTAAGAGAAACTGGGTCATCAAATGTGCAAGATGGAGCATATGTGACCATATTGTCCTTACCCTTCTTGTAAGTGATCGCATAGGTATAACCCCTGATTTGGATAACCCCTTTCAGGTGTGTTTGGGAGGAGACCCATTGTTCCAAGAAATTTTCCAGACTCTGGAGATCAATCTTGATGCAGTAATATATCCCTAATAGGTATGGCTGCCACTTCTGTACTGCATGCAAAATAGCCATAATTTCCTATTGAGATGTAGATGCGGCTAAATTCTTACCGAAAAGGTCTCTTGAAGGCAACAAGCCCACTGGTTCAACAAGGACACCTGCATATCTATCTAAGGAAGTAGGGGAGACCGTTGATGGGTGCATCTGAATCGAATGGAGTTGAGCGATGACACCATGTGAATTCTTCTTAAGGATATTTTCCAGGTGATGTGAATTGATGAGGCAGAGAGACCCTTATTGTAAGCCCTTAAATTTGTCTTGTTTCCCATTGAATGAAAACTGCATCCAAAGTTCAGCAAAATCCCATAAGATGGGGCCAAGTGTGCGTAACCATTGAACGCCCAAAACCACATCACATCCTCCTATGGACAAGGCAAACATGTCAGAGTGCAGGTTATAATCTTCCAGAGAGATACGCACATTGCAACACTTTCCCTTACAAGGTAAGGTTCCCCCATTGGAAACCATGACTTCAAAGTTGGAGCAAGGATGGACAAAACAATCAGCATGTTTTGCAATCCAAGGGTCAATGAAGTTATGAATGCTACCAGAATCAATGAGAATTGTAAGAGGAAGCTTCTTGAAGTAACCCCTGACCTGCATTGTTTGGGGGGTGGTGACACTGGATAAAGCATGGAGAGATATCTCTGGTTGTTCATCCTGAGATGGGGGGTCAATAGGTGGCTCCTGAATGTCGACCTGATCATCCAGTGTATCTGGAGATTCTTCACCAATTTTGGAGTAGGAGAAGAATCCATATCCAAGAGATAGAGCTTTTGTTGAACACATCTATGTCCTCGAGTGAATTTCTCATCACAATTATAACAAAGCCCTTTTTCTCTGCGTGCTTGCATCTCTGTTTCAGAAAAATGCTTGATAGGAGTTGGTCGAGGAGCTGGCAGGATGGGAGGTCGTTGAGAACCCATATTTCGGAAGGGAACAAAAGTGGGTTTGGAGCGCTGTTGGGATAAAATCTTGTCTTCTGCCAACTTAACCAACCTGAGGACTTCCATCATTGTGTTGGGATGGAACATTTTAACCTCTGACCGGATTTCATCCTTAAGACCATTGATAAAACAACTCCTGTAGAATTCATCAGACAATCCTTCGATGTGATTGGCTAGTTTCTCAAATTTTGTCTGATACTCTCTCACAATTCCACTTTGACGAAGTTTAGTGAGTGCTTCGGTGAAGTCGTCAAAATCACTAGGACCAAATCGTTGCAAAAGGAGTTGGCAAAAATTTGTCCATTTTGGCTCGTCATGAGCCTTGATGTACCAACGGTACCATTGAAGGGATTCCTGTTCCAATTGAAAGGATGCAAGTGGAACTTTTTGGACATCAAAATTATTATGCAGACTGAAATATTGTTTTGCACGATAGATCTATCCAGTTAGATCAGTACCATTGAAGCGAGGAAATTCAAGCTTCAGACCACGAAAATTGCTAGAAGAAGAGAACCCATTGGCTGCAGAAGATTCTTGTTGGCGGTTAGTGTTCATGGCTGAGTGTTCAAGATGGAGGTTGAGAAATTTTTCATCCAGATCTTGGAGTTTGGTTTGGATGGCTACAAGTGCTTCCTCCATGGTTTTTGCTCTTACGCGGATGACAAGCATAACGAGGAGTTTTTTTTTTTTTTTGGGGAATGGATAGAAAAACACAAACAAAAGCTTGTTTAGTAAAGGGAAATTTGGATTTGGGAAAACCTCAGATGGGTATTTGGGGTTTGACTAGGTTTTGGACACTTTCTGATGGACAAGGAAGCAAAAAATGGGGATTTTTGAAGCGGGGTGAAAGAATGAGAAAATTTGTCAAAGAGGGAGAAAGAAGCATAAATAGGGAATGAACACGGTGGCAAAATTTGGAGGCGAGTGGGTGAAAATTGAAGAAGTTATAGAAAACCCTAAAAATAGACAAATGTGAGATTTCTGGCTTTGGGATAGGGTCCTCAGGAATGAAATATGCATAATGGGATTGCAGGGGTGTCTGGAAAGTTTCAAGGGAAACGGAGTTAAAACAAGGGAGATATGGCAAAAAAATGGAATTTTATGCCTTTTTTTTCTTCAGAAATGGATCTGCAATGGTGCGGAAGGGATCAGAACAATTGGATCTGAAACAACACTGAATGGATCGAAAATGGATGGATTTGAAACGACTTTCAGAATAGATCTGAAATGGCTGGATCTGAAACGACTTTCAGAATAGATATGAAACGGCTGAATCTGGAACGACTTAGAATGGATCTGAAATCACGCGGAAGTGATCGACAATAGTTCAGCTGAAAATAGATATTGACCCCAGGTATGTTTGGCTTCCTATCGGTTTAGGGGATTCATTTGGCCACCAATGCTGTCTGACGGCTTGCGTACTGGGGTAGTACCCCTCACTCCATGGCTCAGGTAAAACTGATAACCGCTTTGCCACAAACGACAACTCTTGGTTTACCTCATGGGTGGAAACTAGTCAATCAGGTAGGGGTCGTTGCCCTTTTCGCTGGAAGGTCCTCTCAATGGGCCAACTACTTTGGGGTTCCTGTGGTACTCCTCACAATGCGTTTTAGGGCTTATGTCCAAGTACTTCCCACTGTTAAGCGGATAGGGATTATTCCCAGATCCGAAGCTGCAACAGATGCGAAATTTTTTTTGGCATAAATTTCACCCAGCGAGCCTAAGAAAGTGCTCTGATACCAGATGTGAAGAACTTACAATAATTAATTAATGAAAACACATGAAATAATAGAACTAACAGAACTCAGAATCACTTTTATATTGATCACAGGCCACTTCAAGGGGGCAACCTCCTTTGAGAAAGCTCAATACAAATAACTTCATAGTACCTTCATTGGTTTCAACACAAACTTATATACTAAGTCTAGGCGCCTATACCATGGGTCAATACCATGTGTCAATACAAACCATGGGCCAATACAAACTATGGATCAACAATTACTACGGGATGACTTACAAAGCATATGCGTCCAACAACAATAAGACAAACTATGGATCAACAAATACTACGGGACGACTTACAAAGCATATGCGTCCAACAACAATATACTAACAAAGTAAATAGAAGGGTTGACATGGGTTCCTAACAAGCATATCAAACACAAAAGACAAGAGACACAAAGCATTTCACCGGGGAAAACCAAGAAGGTAAAAAACCCCACAACTTCCTCAAAGATAGAATGAGCATCAATACAAAGATCACAAAGATCAAACCCCGCAACAAGAGATATTATCCTAGCAACTGCTCCTCCTGCACTTGTGTGCACTCCTCCTCTCTCTCACTAATGTGAAGTGAGTGAGTTTGTGAATGAATAGAATGAGAGAGACACACTCTCTCTTTATACAATGACTTGACTTTCCTTTTACTCTAACTGGGCCGACCTCCATTAGGAGAGTCTAATAACCCATTACCACTTGTCACTCGACCGACCCCACTAGGGTGGTCTAATAACCCTTTAAACCACATGACTCATATAGGGACGACCCCACTAAGGTGGTCTAATAACCCATCAAATACAAATGATGAAACTTACAATGTAACTTGCGACACTTGCAAATACAAATGACGACACTTCGAATAGGAGGAATAATACATCTCTGTTGGGGATACAATAAAGTACAAATGTAATACGTACAATATACAAGTGAATATCTTCCGAAGTTACAAATACATCAACAAAAACCACTTTCAGCACCCCTTGGGGAATGTTTTCCTACAGGCGAATGCCTTTTGGGATGATAAATGTAGGTTCCACATTCCAGAGAGCTATGGACATAGCTTTCGGAGGATTAATGCACAATTCAGTTGTTTTTTATTTAGATGATATCAGTATTTATTCTTAAAAATGACATGAACATTTGTCTGCTTTGAAACAGGTGTTTGAACGCTACAGAAGGTACGGAATCTCATTGAACCCGAAGAAATCAATCTTTGCAGTCACTGAAGGTAAGTTGTTGGGTTTTATTATTTCAAAAGATGGTACGATCATTGATCCAGAACACACAGAAGCCACTGCAAAGATCGGTCTACCGAGTTCACGTAAATCCATGCAATATTTTCTAGGTAAGCTAAATTTTGTTCGTAGATTTGTTCTGAACTTTGCTTAAATTGTCAAACCGTTGCAACAATTGATTAAAAAGGATGCCCAATATAAGTGGTCTGATGAACAATGAAATGATTTTGCTTAAATCCAGAATTTCATTGCAGAAGCCCCCGCTCTGATGTCTCCAGACTTCAGCAAATATTTTATTTTATACACTTTTGCTACTGACTTCTCCTATGCAGTTGTTCTTACACAGAAGCATCCAGATGATCTTGAAATTCCTATTTCATTTATGAGTTTCACTTTCAAAGGGGCCTAGCTCAATTACTCTGAGATCGATAAACAAGCTTATGCGGTCTACAAATCGGTAAAACATTTTAGAACATATTTATTGAAATCTCGGACTAAAGTGATTGTCCCCTATGCATCTATTAGGAATGTTCTGGTTCAGAAAGAGCTGGGTGAAAAGAGAGCTCACTGGATGACAACTCCATGAGAGTATGATCTGGAGATCAGACCAACAAAGATCATGAAAGGCCAAGGCTTGTGTCTTCTCACTGCTCAATCCAATGATCCTATACAACAACAGATTGAGTGGGAGCAATGAGGAAAGCACATCAACAGGTTCTGTAAATTTCATCACAACTCATACATTTGAATGGTATGATGAAATTAAGTTTTTCTTAACCCATGGGTTTGGTCCTGAAACCATTGAATTTAAAAAATGTAGAGCTTTAAGGTTGAGAGTTGCACCATATCAATTCATAGATGGTGTTTTGTTTAGGAATAACTATGATGTTGTTTTCCTTAGATGTTTAGAGAGAGATGAAACTGATAATATTCTTTTGGAATTTCATGCAGGACCTGTGGGAGGGCACTTCTCATGAGAAACCACTGCACATAAGATCCCGAGGGCAGGTTACTACTATCCTACCTTGTTTAAGGATGCATATGCTTATGTCAGAATATGTGAAGCATGTCAGAAGTGTGCTGGGAAAATGAAAAAACCTGCATTTCCCCTACAGCCAGTTATAGTTCAGTTCCCATTTCAACAATGGGGCCTAGATTTTGTTGGACCCATTAACCTTGCTTCCTCCCTTCAACACAAGTACATCTTGACGGCCATAGACTTCTTTACCAGATGGGTAGAGACAGTCCCTCTCAGACAAGCTAATACAAACCAAGTGATATCCTTCCTTGAAAGTCAAATAGTCACTAGGTTTGGTGCAACCGAATTCTTAGTGTTTGACAATGCCTCTTATTTATCCTCAATTGATTTAACACAGTATTCCCTTCAAAGAGGGATAAAATTGAAGTTCTCTGCCAATTACTATCCACAAGGGAATGGGATAGAAGAGTCTTCCAACAAAAACCCGATTAATATCTTAAAGAAGACAATAGCTACTCACCACAAAGATTGGCACACCCAGCTATACAATGCTCTTTGGGAAGACCGTGTCACCCCAAAAGAATCCATTGGAATCTACCCTTACTGTTTAGTTTACGGTAACGAGGTTGTCTTTCCATCCAACCTTATGATTCCTTCACTACAATTAGCACACTCAATACAAGAAGATGAATCTTCCCCACTCCAGCAAAGGATTGATACACTACTTAAGCTGGAAGAAGATAGGGAGAAGTACAAGAACAAGTTGTATCAACACCAACGGCTAGTAAAGAGGTGGTTTGATGAGAAGTCCTCATCTAATAGGGAGTTTACTGTGGGGGACTTGGTGTTAAAGTGGGATAAGAAACACAAAGACAAGAATGATTACACCAAGTTCCAACGCTTATGGCTAGGACCATTCATTGTTACAGAAAATATTGGTCCTAGTATTGTCCGGTTACAGACACTAGAAGGTATCTCAGACACCTACTCAGTGATTGTCCAGTTGCTCAAAAATTACTTTGTTTAGAGGAGCAGAATTGCTTACTTGTATATAAGTTTGTTTTGCTTTCTTTTCTTGTTGTTTTTATTGATTTTTCTTTTACACTTTGGTTTTCTTTTGAATAATGTACACACTTTTGGCATAGGCTATTGATCAGTGTGTCTCAAGATCAATATAGTCTGAATTTTTCAGGTTTCAATGTCAGTTTTATTTCACTCGGCCTGTAGCTGAAAATGTTTTTCATGAAATCAAACAGTCAATATTTGCAGAGCCTTGATTGATACCTTCTCACCTTAATCACTATCTTTATAGATGTTTTATTGGGTTAATGGAAGTCATGGAAGTGTTTAGGCTTTCTTACCTTATGTTTCATTAGTGAATGGAAGCATCTCTATATACCCTGGTCAGCCTTATCTACTCTGGATCCCATTCTGATCACCTTGACAATAATTCACTTTAATAATTGTATATTATAAGATGGGGGGTCTTATCACAAGCCAACCCATTATGTTCATATATGTTTAGTGGAATGAAATCTCCACATCTGGTCACTAAGCTAGGGAGATGAATTTCAGCTACTGCTAGAAGGTGGAAGATCCTATCACAGGTTGATCCATTCATGATCTGTAAAAACATTGGTGAGTAACACTACTAGCATTTGGTTACCAAGCCATGGTAGTGTCTTGTAATTTATGCACCAATTAATTTTGTTTTCCTTTTTTAAGACAGTTTGTTGTATATGAGGATAGGGGGGTCTTATCACAATCCATCCCTACCATGATCATGGATTTGATTTTGGATTGGAATTACCACTTTATGGTTACCAAGCCATGGTGATTGCTTGCAGTGTCAAAAGTTGAAAGACAAGGAGTCTCCTTATCGAGCTAGCTTGTTCAGTTTCCAGATCAGGTTTGTGAATGGCATTGCCAAAATCTGATCACCAAGTCAGGGAAACAACCTTGTGTCAACAAAAGTCTTGTTTGTATATTTTCATTCTGTTTTCAAAAAGAAAAGAAAATAAAAGAAAAAGGTGAATATATATAAAAAAGGGAGAAAAAGAAAAGTAAATGTATATATTGTGAGTAATGCATATGTACATAAGTAAATAATTAATAAAGTCAGGGTGATTTATAATTTGGTAACCCAGAATGGTTCTAAGTTTGCTCTAAGGCTCATCATAAACTGCCCTCCTGTGATTGCATGATGGTAAAGGATTTCTGTTTACTTCTAGACTTCCTTATCAAATAAATATCATCATTAATTGGTTTCAGATGGGAATATATCAATCATATGACTAACTCTGTTGTCTGGATTGTGTTTTTATGAGAACATTTTGTAAATTACAGGTTGAAACATCAGTTTGCTAACATATCTTCCTTATAACTAAAGTTTTCATTCACAAAGATAACTGGTTTGTCCCAACCAGTTGCCATTTGTTGTAGGTACAACAGATCCCATGTTTTCACTAAAACAATGGAGACCCAATTTTTATATGCAAAGGTAATGTTTAAATTCCTTCGTCATTTTGGGGTTTTTATGCTGCTTTCTATGTCTTTGTCATGATTTGATTTAGTTAATAATTTTCCCTTTGAAAATTCTTTTATTTTTTCTGTGTTTTTTGTGAGTTGCGGAAATAAGTAATTTTCCCAAAAGTTTGTTCTTTCCGGAACCCGCAATCCACAATGCAGATTGCAGAAGCTTTGTTTTTGGATTTGAATCTTTTCTTTTCCGCAACCCACAATCTACAATGCATATTGCAGAAAGATCAATATTTTAAATTGTGTTGTTTGCATTTCCGCAACCTACAACCCGCAATTGCGGATTGCAAAAACTTTTGACTTGTTTATATTTAAAGTTTCCTTCCCACAACCCGCATTGCAGATTGCGGAAAGAATGTACATATTTGCAAGAATAAACTTCCGCAACTCTCCTTCTGGATCCCACGTCTTGCATCTTAGCCATTTATTTTTGGTCATCCTACGGTTCATATTGCATCCGACGAAATTGTTAAATATGTCGAATTTTCTATTTTGTTTTACCATTTTTCAATTTCGAGATTTCACCTGCTACAAGGATTTTCACTGCGAATTTTTACCAGCGTCATTTTCTTGCTATTTGCATCAGCACAGGTTGGTTTACTCTCGTCTCTCATTGGTTTTTTATGGATTTAGTTAATTTCAAACTGTATTAATTTTTTTTTAATTTATTTTACCAGAAATTACCAGTTTCCACCATGTCGAGAGTTACCCGTTCTATGACAGCACAGAAAGACCTGTTGAACAGAGACCCTAGCATCAACATCTTTGTTGATACCAGTGATAGAGTCTTGGAAACCTATCAGATAGACTGGTCTAAAGTTTATGCCATTTTTGATAATGACGACCTGTCGGACATCCAAGAGAATTGGTCTATCTATGACAGTATTAGGAATTCCCAGCTACACGCCATAGCATCTAGACCTTCCCTTATCCCTTACACAAACGCAGTCAAGTGGATAAATGACCACGCAAACCCCAAAGACCGTTCCTTTAACAACAGTGCAGGGTCCCTTTTGGTTTCCTTTCACCATGAATTTTTCATTAGAGCTTATGCTCTTAAGCCGGCTACCCAACTTCTTAATGCCACTTTCCTGGAATCTCTTAACTACAGGTTTAAATTCGACGGGATGATAAATTCATGGATGAATAACCCGACCAACTTCATACCCAAATCCGATAACCTATACCCTGTTTTGTAGTTCAAGGAACCCTATTCCCTCTTGGCAGCCATGCTTTGCAGGTTGTATGGTTTACATAATTGTTCTATGTTCAAAGCCAGATGGGCACCTGTGGCCCATCACGTCCTCACAACTGGGGAATCATTCAATTGGGATTATATTATTCCAGCGGAGTTAAAGTCACCAATTGAGCAGTATCAGAAGACACTAGCTTCAAGGAATCCATCTTTCTTTTATTCAGCCTATGTAATTGATGTATTATGCTAAGAATTCCAGTACACTTTTATGGGATGGAATTGGACACTTTCAGCTCCCCCAGTTCACATTTACTGTTCAACATTGTGGGAGAACAACTATGTTCCTTTACTGTATGATATATGTGATCACTTCTATGGAACTATTTATCACCAAATATTCAGGGAAGATGCACCTGCCTTCTCCCATAATGCCAAAACTCTCATTTACACCATTGGTGGCTGGTATGTGGGAGAATATTTCTCTTATGTCAGAGTTTGGGGAGGTAGCACAATACACTTGTTGCCAAGGATAGTCCGAGACAAACTCCTGCTTGAATAAATAACTTTCCAGACCATTACAGATGGGGTATTTCTCAAGCTCACTGGACCTAAAATAAAGGGATTTCCTAAATTCCCTTTAAACCTCAGACCTTTGGTTATTCCAACCTCAACATATGCTGCAGTAATGGGAAAGAGGATTATTGCATTGAAGTTGGGAGAAGCCCCTAAAAGGATGCATGATCCCAAGGCATTCTTGGCTTCCCATTTTGATCAAGAACACATGAAGATCACCTATGCCCATGAGGATACTCCTGATGAATCTATTTATCATGGAGTAAATCTCTTTTCTGATGTCCTGGTAGGGCTGAAACCAAAGAAGAGCAGAGCTTCATTCTTCAGTACCAACAGGAACTCAAGACTAAGGTTTTGAGTTACAGGAAAATGCAACTACAACTTAAAGAGCAGACCAGAAAGGACAGAGAAGAGAGAGAAACACAAAAGGAAGCTACTCCTTTGATGTTGACATATCTAGATGGAGGCAAAGCCAAGATCCTTGTAGAAGATGTCCAACAGGCCAAGAAGATTCTGATTCAATCAACTGATGAGATGAAGAAGGATCTGGCACATATGAATTCAATACTTGACACTCAATTGATTGTTTCCAGTAACCCAACCAATGATATTCAAGTGGTTGCTGCAAGTAACCCATCCAAAAGACAGAAAATTCAGACCTCTCCCTCTCAAATTCCTACACTGAACATTGAAGACAATAATGGTGAGGATGAAAGACTTCCTCCTGTTCTTGTTGTACAAGAGGTAACTGAAGGTTCTCAGGAAATGGTTGATTTGATTGACAACATCGTGGTGGATGACCCCATTCCAGATGATCACTTTCCTAAAATCACCACCACTGTTGATGCATTAACTTCCACACCCCCACCTTCTTTTGTTGAGCTTCCTACCACCTCATCTTTGAGGCTACCTTACAGCCATCCGCCATAACTCAATTATTTGTTGCACTTACCTACATCACCACTTCCCCTTTGATGTCTACCTTTCAGATTACCATGTATATCCCTAATTCCACTGTCACTCAAACAACTCCATTGGTAGCAACATGCAATGTTGCTACATCTTCAATTGAGTTGACAGCTAATCTTGAATATGATGCTGTGGTTCCCCTTGGGGACTACTATTACAGCAGGACAACAAAATCAATGGTAAGAAGAAGTAAAAAGAGAAGCAGGGGATCAACTGTGCTACAAGCACCTGTTCCTAATCAAATAATTTGGGCCAAATAGTCTGATGACATCCAAAAGGAAACATTAGAAACTGCAACAGCTATGGGTGCATTTGCTGGAGCCAATTTTGATTCAGTAACTTCACTGAACAAAGAAATTGACAATGTGAAAGAAGAATTGAAGCAGCTTCAAGAGCAGTTGATTAAATTTAATAAAGAACATGAATCTCAGGTTCTTGAGTTAAGAAGTCAGCATGAAAATCAACTCAAAGACTTGCAGGAACAAAACATTTCTCTTCATGATGAATTGCAGGATGCACAAGTCCTAAGTACTGCAAATATGGAGAAGTTAGAAATATTGGAACAACAATTGAAGGATGCAACTACAAGTGCAGCCTTCTCTTCTTTTTCTAGGTTTTATTAGGAAGAGTTCAAGGACTTGGCAAATAAAGTAAATGAGGAGCATTTCAAACTCTCAGTTGAATTATTTGATTCCCTGAATACGAGTCAGGAAACTCATAGTGCTTTTGAGCGGATGTCTATTGTTCTAGAAGAACACATTGAGAAAATCCCACAAGCTTCCAAAGCTTATGATGATGTTTTTGAATGGAAAATGTATATCAAAGACAAACCAGAGGACATCCCAGTTTTTGATAGCTTCAAGTTTAGAAGAATCAGAACATCCTTGAATGCTTGGCAAAATATTTCTGACATGGTTGAATAAATAATCAAGAAGGCACAAGCAATCTGTGGGAGGAGATGGTATGCTGCAGATAATATCATGGTTAAGTTATAGTTTCCTACTATGGATCTAATTGAGGAGGATTTTCCACCGAAACTGATGATTGAACAGGTTGATAGAAGATGTGAGAAGGTCAAAGAGTAGATCCAACAGCTCGAGCACATAGGGATTTCAGAAGTTGAAAATTTCATCAAGCAACCTGTCAACCTAGAAGGAAAGATCCATATTTTTCTGCACACATGACACAAGTTATCCAAGAATGAGATAGAGTCCTTTACTTGGGATTCCTAGTTGGGACTCAAGTCATCTAATTATCCAGATGTAGACGAGTTGCTAGAAGTTTGGACCAAGTGGCAATAGGCCCTTGGTAATTTTTAGACTAGTATGATTTTGTAATCCTTGTTTTATGGGAAGTCTATTCTTTGTAACTATTTTGTAATTATTGTTTAAATGGTAGAGATCTCATAGGGGAGGGGGGGAGAAAATCATCAAAAGAGGACTGGAGAGATTGTAATTTTTTGCAAGCCTTGAAGAAATATAGTTAGTGTTCTCTTGATATCTCTTTCGTCAATTTATCAAATTGGTTTGATGAGTTTTTATTTTTCACTTTAGCTTATGAATAAACACTATTTTAATTATGCAATCAATAATTAATACATTGATTTACAGTTTCTATTTGTATTAATTGATGATCTATGTGTCTTTATGTTTTAAGTGAATTTATTTATTTAAAACATTTATCTATTTATGCAAATGATTAACAGAAATTATTAAATTAATGATAATTTTTTAGTTAGCATTTCATATACAGGATAATCTTGCATGTGCCTAATTATTAATCTACTATCATTTGATTTTCATCTTCTGGTTCTATCTTAAGTTAATGAGTAAAGATCCAATTTCACATTTCTGTCAAACTGGTGAAAAGACTTATTAAAATTCAGATCAAGTTACCCTACACATAAACAAAACATATCCTTTAGATTAGATCTAAATTAGTTTATATTTCCTTTAAAGCAAACTTACTTCTAGAGATAGAAAACTTTTAATCTTCCTTCACAAGAAGACAGATCCTTTCAGGATCAAACCCCATCAATGCCAGCGGAGGGATTTTATCCGTGGGAGCTAACTATACCAAACAGTCTTGGGATAGAACTACTCTTGCGCAGAGCTTTTTGAAACCTTTAAGATTGCATTTTCATCCTCTGTTTCTAGCCTTGGACAACATTCCAGCAACCTACATACCTGAGGCTTCAACAAGGAACAACGATATTCCTTCGACATCTCTTGCGAAGAGACTGTGACAGATCCCTAGCTGGTAAACCAACCAACTGACAATATCGATAGAGAGGTGGATATCGATCCACAATGACTTCAAAGAGTCAACAAATAAACGTGTCCTAACGGCCCACTAAAATGTCATAGAGCACACACCTAAAATAAACTACATCCAAATGCACACAACAGGGGACTGGCTCAAGGGAAATACCGACACTATAGCCGGTATGTCTTTCCTAGGAGAGGCTTGAGACTCCCAAACTATACTGGAGGTAACAGGATCAGTTATAAGGTCCCTTAGTCTTCACTATGTGAACACAACTGTGTTGTCTGACCCCTATCTGACTCGAGACACTTATAGAATAACCGCTGCAAATGCCCTATGTGATGCCTAGGTAAAGAAACTATGGATACCATGTATAACTAATTCTCAGGCAAACAGTCGCAGGTGGGATCCGTCGTATGGGTAGGGTAGCTAAGCCCAAAACTCAAGAGGGTTAAATCCCCCAATATTCCCCAGATACGAACAAATCCTGGATATATCTCCCACGTTCAGCAAGTATTGGAGGGCTATCTCCGCAACCGACCTCCCGTGACCTAGTGCTTAACTCTGGTTTAAGTAGAGCGTCCTAAGAACACCGATGTATACCATGGGTTTCACCACTTCCTAGTTAGACACATAACGTTTTTTTAATAGTCTTGGATTGTTAACTCAACAAAATCTATTCCAAGACTCTAAACCTATACTAGTTGGTGCACCCTAGAAAAGAATATGTTCTAATCAATTTTAAATTAAGCATTAATTTTATTGGTTGTGATTACTCAAAAGGATATGGTCGTGAAACTAGTGATGTGAAAAGACTCAATGAAATGCACACCCAAAAAGAACTAGACTCTTCTATCAATGGAAAAAAAAATATGCCACTAAATGACAATCAAACCAAAGTTTCTTTTTGGAAATAAAATGCAATCTCTTTAATATTTCATGCACAAACAAGCCCTAATGAAAGCACAAGAACTCTAATGCAAAATGCAAATACATAAAGCAATTTGTTTTTTGTATTTTCACTATAAATGAAATGAAAATGCAACAATTTGTTTTGTATTTTCAAAATAAATGAAAATGCAACTAAGAATCAGTACTTTTTAGAAAAGAATGCAGAGAATGCAATGCAGATAACCCATCAAACCCCAAAAATCAAGACTCAACTAAGCTAATGAGCTATAAACAAGAAAAATGGTTAAAAAAAAAACCAAATTCTCAAAATCAAAGAAAGAGGAGCTTCTAATCACTAAAAGAGGCAAGGAACAGTCAGGACATAGACCTAGAAAGACTCAGGAACACCCAGAACTCACCCAACATCAACAAAACACCAAGGATAAGGTTAAACCAGACTTGTACGGGGCTTTTCAGTAAATAGTTGCGTATGTACGCGGGCTGTAGAAGGAAAAATCACGTACAGACACAGACAAAACACAACTAGCGAGCGTACAAGGAATGATAGGTGACCAAAAAATGAGTGGAAAGGCCCAAAAAACTCAAGATTTTTTTATAAGAACCTAACGACCTATCAATGACACAGAAACTCGAAAGAACAGAGGCTCAAAATAAGGAAAATGCCCAAAAACCCAAAATGGAGGCTTCTCCCCATTGGAGTCGCCAATTTTGTTACGGAGAAAAACTTCCTATGGCTTGGGGTAGACCATAATAGACAGATGACTTCCATAAATCAACTCATTTCCCAATGTATGCTATATAAAAGTAAATGCTAAGAAGTGGAATAAAATACCTACCTTCAATCGAACGTCTGATGCAGATCCCTGTTGAGATTTCGAATCATGACACTTGAACCTGCAATTTAGTCTCAACAATAAACACAAGCAAGTGCATATGATATCTAAAATATGTCAGCACATACAATAGCATAATCCATGATATACATAAGCAAATGTACCTAATGATAATAAACAATCCTTCACAATATTAATTAGATGAGAAAATGAGTATTTCTATTAATGTGAACAAGAAGTACAAGATACCTCCTATCGGCAACTTATCTGAACCAAGAACTAGGTCCCTCCACTTGTGCCTCCACCACTTCAATCCCCCATGCAATGGAGAAATCACGACTAAAGGAGAAAATCCCTCACAAGATATGGAAGAGTTTGGTAGGTGAACATAAGAGGTTCACAACAACAAGGATCAATGGATGTAGACTCAATCTATGGAAAACTTCCAATAGAGTTTCGATGCTCTTCTCTTCCTCTTCCCCTCCTTCCATGCATAATGGATCAATATATAACCCTCCAAAGGCAAGCGAAAGGTCGGATCGAGTCGTTCCGAGATACATGGAGAGCCAAAGGTCACAATGGCCGCTTTTTGGAGTGAAAAAGGGAGATTTTACTCCTTTGTACGCGGGCTATAATGGTGCAACCTGTGTATGTGCAAGTTGCATTGAAGCAGCTCGCGTATAGGAGTAAAACTAGGGAAAAAAGGGTTCCTGGTGGAAAAAAATGTGGTTCTGAGTCAATGAATGGATAATGGATGCCAAAGAGTGCTAATGCTCACAAGGTGGAAAAATATGGTGTAATAAAAGTGAATAGGAGTGAACATGACCAGGGGATTGGTATCACACAATATAATGCAGCCACACTACTACACTAATTCTACCTCCAAAGTTTGTTACAAACTTACAATATGGATATATTCCGAGTGGAAAAATTAATAATGAGATAATTGCTTCCTTCCATTTGAGTTTCTCTTTATTTTGAATAGGATGAATGGCGTGCTATCTATATATCCCATGATTGATTGTGAATGCTTTCACAATGCTACCATAGTATAGATAAAGCATTGGTAAATAGATAAATTGACTAGGAGTTAACATGCCTGAGGGTTTGCAGTAGGATTGAGTTTCTTTTGGAACCAACATAGATCCATCTTAACCTAGGACCTAATAAGCACCCAGAGGATTAGAAAAATAAATGGAGGAACAAACTTATTGTTGCTTAAAAGATTGGGGTTTAAGATGGATTGATACTGGTTTATTTTATTATTATATATTCAATTATTATTATAATTATTATCCATTTTTAATTTGTCATTATTTTGGACTTCATTTTTGTTAAATTTTCTGAATTTACTTCAATCTGATCTAGGATCTTAACTGAGAGAACAACATGTACAGCATATCTACAACATATCAATCATGGAGACAATAATGCAAGCACACAAGAGACACAAAGATTTACTTGGGGAAAACCATAAAGGTGAAAAACCCCAATAACTTCCTCAGAGATAGATAGAGCAATGATACAACCAACCAAGAGAGATAGCCATAACCTAGCAGCAGATCCTCCTCCTCCATAAGTGCGCCACTCCTCCTTGAGTGCATGTGTGAGAAGTGAGTGTGAGCAAATAGAGTGCCTCCCGCACTCTATTTATACTTGACTTGACTTGCCTTTTTACCTAACTCATGTAGGCTCGAACTTTACCACATAACATAATGCTGAGTGGGCCGACCCCCAATAGGGTGGTCTAATAACCCTTTGACCCACATGGCCGACCCCCAATAGAGTGGTCTAATAACCCTTTGACCCACATGACTTATACAGGGCCGACCCCAAATAAGGTGGTCTAATAACCCATCAAGTATAAGTTATGACACTTACAATATAAGTGACGACACTTCCTTATAGAGGAATAAAACCATCTCTATAGGAATACAATATACATATATGCGAAATACATTCCGAAGTTACATATACATCAACACTCCCTCTTAACTAGGAAGGTATTTCTCAGCACAGTTCTTCTAGCACAAGTCATCTTCTGTGGATCATCGTCACTGGATAATCGTCATTGAGTCATCATCATCGTCACTGCTGCTGCTATCTCAATCAATCTCTGAATCTACTCGTCATAGGAAGTTCTACAGAGCCAGTCCTTTTTCATACTGGATGTAGGCCCACCACCTGCAGGTCTTCTTCATCACTGGCCATACTGTGGAATCCTCAGGACTTATTACATGCGTCACAAAACCTCGAAAGAGCATCCCAGGATGTTACGGGTACACAACTCCGACCTGTAGGATCTCCCAGGGCGCTATTACATGTGACCCCACCACAAAACCTCGAAAGAGCATCTCAGGATGTTACAGGTACACAACTCCGACCTGAAATCTCCCAGGGCACAAATTACATGTGGTCCACCACAAAACCTCGCAAGAGCATCTCAGGATGTTACGGGTACACAACTCCGACCTGAAATCTCCCAGGGCGCTATTACATGTGGTCATGGCAAAACCTCGAAAGAGCATCTCAGGATGTTACGGGTACAGAACTCCGACCTGAAATCTCCCAGGGCCCAAATTACATGCCATAGGACAAAACCTCGCAAGAGAATCTCAGGATGTTACGGGTACACAACTCCGACCTGAAATCTCCCAGGGCACAAATTACATGTCCTCCCAGAGCAATGTCTCGAAAGAGCATCCCAGGCTGTTACGGGTACACAACTCCGACCTATAGGATCTCCCAGACATGCTCATCTGCACAACCTGATCCACGGCCACAGAGTATCAACCTGATACTCAACATACATCATCCTGATGTACTCATGATCGTCCTGATCATCATCACTGCAACGTCCTGCTGCATGTCATCTGGAGCAACATCCTGAAGCTCGTCATCTATGATCATCCTGATCATCACTGCAACATCCTGCTGCATGTCATCTGGAGCAACATCCTGAAGCTCGTCATCTATGATCATCCTGATCATCACTGCAACATCCTGCTGCATGTCATCTGGAGCAACATCCTGAAGCTCGTCATCTATGATCATCCTGATCATCACTGCAACATCCTGCTGCATGTCATCTAGAGCAACATCCTGAAGCTCGTCATCTAAGATCATCCTGATCATTAATGCATCTACTTGATGCATACCAAGTATCTACCCAATACATATCATCATACATGATCCGCCTGATCATCAATGTATCCACCTGATACAAATACAAATACATGATATATATCACCATACATGATCCACCTGATCACACAATGTATCCACCTGATACATATACAGATACATGGTCCAAGCATCCAACATGATGCATACATACATACATAAAATGATCCAACTGATCATATCCAGCATCCACATGATGCGTACATACATACATAAAATGATCCAACTGATCATATCGAGCATCCACATGATGCGTACATACATACATAAAAATGATCCAACTGATCATATCCAAGCAGAAACCAGAACATCATCCTGATGCTCATAATCCAGCGCTTACATCCACAGCCATGTGAAGGATCCTCCTTCCAACATGCTTGGAATGGCTTCAGCAAATGTGTCCATCACTTCTTCCTCGAAGTGTCCTCGATCTGGAGAACGCCAAGCCTCTTTCTGAAGTACTCAAACTTCACCCTAGCTAGTAGCTTCGTCAGCACATCTGCAATCTGCTCGTCCGTCGCAACATACAGGAGCTTCACAGCTCCTCTCTGCACCATATCCCTGATATAGTGATATTTGATCTCTATGTGTTTCGACCTGTCATGAAACACTGGGTTCTCGGAAAGCTTCACACAACTCTGGTTATCACAGAAGATACCAGTAGCTTCCAACGGGAGATCAAATAGCTCAGACAGTAGCTTCCATAGCCATACTGCCTCACAACTAGCTGAGCAGGCTGCAACATACTCTGCCTCAGCTGTACTCAATGCTACGCAGGACTGCTTCCTGCTAAACCAAGATATCACACCTGATCCCATACTGAAGCAACACCCAGATGTGCTCTTCCTATCTGCAGCACTGCCAGCCCAATCTGACTCAACATAACCCTGTAGGTTAAACTTTTGGTTTGCTTCATACTTGAGCCCATAATCCACTGTACCCTTCAGGTACCTCAGAACATGCTTTACAGCAACTAGGTGAACACTCCTCGGATCCGTCAGGAACTGGCTCAATGTGTTCACAGCAAAGCAAATATCTGGTCTTGTGTTCGTCAGGTACATCAAGGACCCAATCATCTGACGATACATAGTGATATCAACTGGCTCAGATGAAGCATCACATAGAAGCTTCAGATTCGATGCCATAGGTGTGGCCATGGCCTTGCAATCCATCATCCCAAATCTCTTCAGGATATCTACTGTGTACTTCCCTTGACCAAGGAAGATTCCTTCTGCACTCTGCCACACCTCCATGCCAAAAAACAAATAGTGCATCATCCCCAAGTTCTTCATCTCGAACTCGGTAGTAAGCTTCCGCTGCGTGTCGACAATCAATCTATCTTCACCATACCAAGTTCTGCACATATATGATTTCCTATCATGTGTCTCAGAACCAAGTGGCTGCTCCACATACACTTCTTCTTCAACTACACCATTCAAGAAAGCTGTCTTGAATCCATCTGGTGTATCTTCTGTTTCGTCACTTTTATATTTCTCTATGCTGCCATCTGCAACATGCTTGATCTAATAGTTCCATATGGAAGTCATAACAAACTTCCCTTCAGGTCTTGGGATTACATCCCAAACATCATTCTTCATGATCGACGGATCATGGCATTCCATTTCTTCATCCCAGATCCTGGGATCTTCAATATCTTTAATAGATATCTTTGTTGCTGGAACAAATGTTGTAGCTTTTGTAGGTGAAGATATACGATCTTTCCTACAAAACAGGTTAAATTGCATGATTAGAAACATCTCATAATTTTCAGAACAAATTCTTACACATAAAGAAATATGTCATACAATCATGCAATTATCTTAGCCAATGCTTCAATACAACATTTATCCATATCCCGTAACTTTCTAGATGCCTTCCAATCTCTACCAGAACATTGTTAAGAGTGTGCACAACTCCCAACATGTCAGCAAAGAGGTTTCATTCTAGATAAGTAGCAATGGAATGTTGTACAGTGCCATAGGCCACTTACCCATGTATATTAGTAGTATACTATTCATCAATGCAACTATTCTAATATGCACAATACATATCCTAAGTCTAGGAACATGAGCATATACATCATTGAACAATTTTATATAAACAAACAAATATGCATGAAATGATAATTAAAATACTTATCTTTGTTTGTTCGTTGGGTGGACTCCCTCTAAGTCTTTGCTTCCTTGCAGGAGCTGCTGGAGTCCTAATCTGAAGTAGCTTCTTCTACACCTTTCTGTTGTGGAGTGTAGAGAGATAGTCAACTCCCTCTGAATATCTGCATCCTTGCAGAAACTACTGAAGTGTGCTCCTTTGCTTTATTGCAGGAACAACTGGAGTGTGCTCCCTATTGATCTTTGCTTCCTGGATTACCTGTCTTTGAACTTATACTCATTCTTGATCCGTATGCATGCTTGTTAGTATCATCATTGTGTTATCCCCGAGGTCTCATACATAATAAAAAATTCATTAGAATAATCTTAATATTATCAAAAAACACAATAATATAAAGCATGTATAGTCATGATCATTTCAAACAGAAATAATAAGCATTAGCTTTCAAGGTTTATGTAGGATTCTTATGGTTAGTCAAATCATAAGAAACATAACATGTCTAAACCTGTAATTACTGAAACCTATGACTCTTCGGGTTAGTTGAGTTATCAATCAAGATAAGAGATATAATATGCATAAAACCTATGATTATTCAAAGCTATACCTTCATGATTCTTCTGGTTAGTCATATCATCAATTATGGTAAGAAACATAATATGCATACCACCATGATTATTCAAACCTATGACTCTTCGTGAATAATCATTATCAACAACACAATAGTATAAGATCCTAACACAAGGTAGGATTCTAGCTTGATATAGGAAAAACATACTTGGATTAGCATGCTAGCTATTTATGTCTAACATACCCGCATAATGTCTTCTGGTTCTCTTCAGTGACTTGTGCTAGTAACCTGCATGTCTCATAAGTTAACCATTGTAGAAACAAGTTATACATACCTCGAAAGTAGATCTTCTATGTAATCCATGACAATGGATGAATCCTTGTCTTCATGTCACCATGATCATACATTCTTGAAGTAGAACATGATTTGTCTTTCTTGGTGTACCTTTTATGTTAGCAGACAACATAAACCTCATACAACACCATAATGCATTAGTACAATCATAAGTGTCAACACCTTAATCAATGAATATTTTCTATCGTGCATTCATAGTTTTATTAAGGTGATATGACAAGTCTAAAATCAAGATTGTACTAACCGTAATAACATGAAGACAAACATACCATAAACTTAATCATGAACAAATATCGAGACATACCTTGATGAGTCATACGTGTCGAGATCGCTTGTAATCTTCTTATGTAAGGCCTTAGCCTCATCTCCCTCTGAGACAGGAACTTCTTCACTTATGCAGGTGATCAATCCATTTTCTTCTAGGATTAACCCAATCCACTTGATTTGCAAGAACTGGACCTTGAGCTGGATATGGGTTTGTCAGAGAAACCCCAAAAATTCAAACTTTGAATTTCAAACTTCTGACAGGATAGAAATATGTGCCTTGATGAGCTAATCAAGTTGGTATATTCAGAATTTGAAAACTGCAAAGTTTCACTCCTCAATTTTGCTTTTGAAACTTCTGGATTCACTGGACGTGACCCTGAACTGGGGTTTGATGAAGCCCACTCTTCTTCCCAATCAAAATGTTTGATCCAAATCTCTAATCTTCTATTTTTCTGAGGAGCTTCCAGCCGTGGTCACAGATTTCAAAAATTCCCATTTTTACAGAAGCCCTAATTTTCCACTTTTCTGATCAAAGTCCCGAACTAGGGTCTAATCAAGCCCGGCCTTCTGCCCATCCAAAAATTCTGATCTTGGTCTATAAATTTCTATTTTGATGAGTAGCATCCAGCCGTGGTCTCCGATTACAAAAATTCCAACTTTCTCCAAAGCCCTAAATTCCGGAAGCCATGAATGAAGGTACCAAAAAATAATTCTGTTTTGACAGAAATATGTACCTGATTATTTCTGATTTAACTCCGAAATTTTTGATCTACAGGGTCTGAAAACGTTTTCTGAGATAGCCTGACCTGTTAGCTTTCCATCCTGACAGGTCTGACCTCAATTGGATGTTCTGAGAGAGAGTTATGCCAAATGTCGCAACGTGACCTGTTTTGGGAAAATACAGGAGAGCGAACTTGTACGGTGTGCCACGTGTCACTGTTTGACCTTCGGCCTCTGAAAACGTTTTTTGAGATATCTCGACCTGTTATCTTTCCATCCTGATAGGTATCACCTCAATTGGATTCTCTGAGAGAGAGTTATGCCAAGTGTCGCAACGTGACCTGTTTATGGGATAAAATAGTAGAGTGAACTTGTACGGCATGCCACGTGTCACTGGTTCAACTTCGGCCTCTGAAAACGTTTTCTGAGATATTACAGTCTGTGTACTACCTGTCACTTTTCACGAAATTTCATTTGGAGCTTCCTAGCCCAAGTTATGACCTTTTTCCCAAGGTCACCTGATTTTGACTCAGATCTGGAAGAGGCAGAAACCCTATATTGCACAGATCATAAATCACAAAGTACAACGAATTAGAGGTTGTCCTTTGGACACAAGGTACCTGGAGATCTTAGCTTCGGTCTGTAACAATTTCAGATTCGAAAAATTCGCCAAAACGGATTTATAGCGAAAGTGCTATGATGACTGGTTTTTGCTATATCAAGCCCTAGCATCGTAAGTGCAACAAGTTTCATACATGCCATATCATGCCTTCTTTCAGGCTAGCTCTGATACCATGTTAAATTTTCTGAATTTACTTCAATCTGATCTAGGATCTTAACTGAGAGAACAACATGTACAGCATATCTACAGCATATCAATCATGGAGACAATAATGCAAGCACACAAGAGACACAAAGATTTACTTGGGGAAAACCATAAAGGTGAAAAACCCCAATAACTTCCTCAAAGATAGATAGAGCAATGATACAACCAACCAAGAGAGATAGCCATAACCTAGCAGCAGATCCTCCTCCTCCATAAGTGCGCCACTCCTCCTTGAGTGCATGTGTGAGAAGTGAGTGTGAGCAAATAGAGTGCCTCCCGCACTCTATTTATACTTGACTTGACTTGCCTTTTTACCTAACTCATGTAGGCTCGAACTTTACCGCATAACATAATGCTGAGTGGGCCGACCCCCAATAGGGTGGTCTAATAACCCTTTGACCCACATGGCCGACCCCCAATAGAGTGGTCTAATAACCCTTTGACCCACATGACTTATACAGGGCCGACCCCAAATAAGGTGGTCTAATAACCCATCAAGTATAAGTTATGACACTTACAATATAAGTGACGACACTTCCTTATAGAGGAATAAAACCATCTCTATAGGAATACAATATACATATATGCGAAATACATTCCGAAGTTACATATACATCAACAATTTTTTTTTTCAATTTAGTTTATTAGTGTTACAGATGTGACACATCTACCTCACAGTATATGCAACTTGCTACTTTTTGTAGTCAATTTAATCATGGGTTAGTTCAATATCTTCTTAGTTTTGATCTACTTGTTTATGATTCTCTTCCACAAATAGCATTGCTTTGCACTGCATGCCATCTTATCTTGTATTTTTGGAATACGTTTATGGGAGTCACATGGAAAATTTAAATATAGAAACCTCTGAGATGCAAGACTATGAAGTGGAAGAAACTCATCAGGGAAGCCTTTGTGTTAATGTGGCCTTTTGTTTCTGGTTTTGCATCTGATAAAGGTGATGCAGCTTCCTTTTCTTACATGCCAAGGTAGCAATTGTTAGGGAGTAGGAAAATTTAAATATAGAAACCTCCGAGATGCAAGACTATGAAATGAAATAAACTTATGAGAGAAGCCTTTGTGTTAAGGTGGCCTTCTGTTTCTGGTTTTGCATCTGAAAAAGGTGATGCAGCTTCCTTTTCTTACATGCTATGGTAGAAATTTTCCGAGAGTAGGAAACCAGGGGATGTGTATCTTTTGTTATGATAGGGAAAGGAAGTAATAGTTAGGGTTGATGCTCAATATCAATGGGAAATGTGGTTCTTTTCACGGAAAATCTAGCATGAGGGGGATTTAACCAGGATTGGTACAGTTAAGCAAGTATTTAAGACAAAAATATCCTTTTGAAAAGAGATTAGGCCAGTCTAATGTGTAGTGTATTTCATCCTGCAAGAGAAAACAAACTACCTTCTGGAAATACAAAATCTACTCATTTCAGTATTTTAGCAATTGTTATTCTAGTTTTAAATGAGTGGGGGTCGTCAAAAAGGATAATTGAGAAATGATCTTGGACATCACTTTGAAAACAGGGAAACATGGATGCCTCTGAATGATTAAGAAAATACGCACTCAATTTGAGCATGTTATTGCTTTCCTCTAACAGATCACATCCATGCTTGTAATCCGTCATGATGAAGGGTGTTTTTATATCTAGCTTTTGATTATCCAAATGAACTTTCCAACTTGGATCTTTCCCTAGTAGTCTGAATCTATGTTCATCATATTCTTGTTATTAATAATTTTCTAATAGAAGGGTACACTTTGCTAATAGTGTCTACAGTCCATCATGTAGCAGTAGAACCTTTTAATTGTGTAGGCTTAGTTCATAGTGCCTATATTGAGTGTTATACAAACAACCACAGCATGGCATTTATACATTTCTAAATAACGCATGGGTTGGATGTATACTCAAGTTCCCCCCCATGAAAAATAAAAAGGATGCAAGAACTTTCTAAGAGGAGGATACATTTTGCACATAGTGTCTATAGTCCATCATGTACTACCTTTTGATTGTGTAGGATTAATCTGACTTTAGAGTGACAAACATACTTAGGTACTCAAGAATATATACTAAACTCTACTGATTCAAAAACCACTACTTTCTTCAAAAATTAAGAATCATCATCAGTAATTGCAATCATTTTCATGCTAGGGATTGCAACAATTTCCATCAAGCACATAGACAACCATATTTAGGTCAGAATGGGACAACTCAGCATACAAATATCAAAGTGTAACAATTTACTTTTCAATTGAGACTCGAGAGAATTAACAAGAGAAAAATGTTCACTCAACATTGCAAGGATTCTATCTTCTAAGACCAATACTAAGAGCTTACGATAATTGCTTTGCAATATGTCCATTTTCCATGAAAATACTAATGCTTCTAAAATCTCTCATTTCTATGAAATAATCAATTCATAATATGCCAAACCAACCATTAAAGTCATTATTAGTCTAAATTAGAGATTGTTGGATCATGCATAGCAGCACTAATAAATCATCATAAAAATTATTGTTGGCAGTTATTTGCGTCAAATGGAGACAATCATAATTTTTACATCAATGCCATCTCCCCATTGAAATTAACAACTGTTAGAATGGATGTACTCCATTCCATTCTAATTTTGGATTCAAATAATGATTCAAGTGATGTATATGTTAGAGATGCAGTTAACCAGGATGCTTATGGTATCAATTATGAGTGAGCTACTTTGGCTACTATGTATTGGGACACACATCTAGGTGCAACAGAGTGCTCTTATTTCACATAAATGGATGTCATATCTCTTTTAAGTGGTTATGATGTGGCTTCTTGGAGTACAGAGAGCTATGGGGATTCCACGAGTATAGTGGATCATGTTGAGATCACGATTTAATGAATTGGGATTTGCAACTTGATCCACATCCTATTTTCCTGATGTCGTATCCCCATATTTTTGCTATGGTCCATGGGGTAATTTTGGCCTAAGTCACCTAGGAAATAATTATTTAATTGATGAGAAAGTATGGAAACTATCTTATGGAAGATGTCTAAGGTTGTATTTGGGTATTAAATGGATAAGGTGGGCTCCTGTAAGATATTAATGCCCAAAATAAGGTTCTAAGGAAACTAATGGGGTTATCATTAAATTAATGGAGATATTTTTTGAGGCATTGCACCATAATAATTAATTAATTACTGGATAATTAATTAATTTCTAAGTTAAATTATTTCTGAGTTGTACTATTTTATTTAAATGATTATTGCTAATAAATGTTCCAAGTGGTTGGTGAATGGGCTAGGAAATTTGAATTGGTCAAGTAAGCACTAGAGTCCAAAAATGTTTCCAAAAATGAGAAACGAGGAATATTTTAGGAAAAGCAGCATAAATCCAGAAAGCAGGAAAGTATGAAAAGCAGGAAAGTTCAGAAAAGAAGGAAAGTCAAAAAAAGAAAAAAAAGAAGGAAAGCCAAAGCAAAGCAAGAAAGCAAAGCAAGGAAAGTATGTCCACTCATGGGTGACCTATTCTCATAGGTCACCAAGCTAAGTAAATTGCTCAACAGGTCAACAGGAATTCTATTTAAGAAGGTTTCCAACTTCATTCAAGAACTTTTGATCATTTGTAATTTGTGAATGAGAGCTTTGAGCTACTCACATGTTGAGAGATGTGCCTCAACAATTCCTCTTGGGTGATGTGCCCCAAGGCCCTATGAGTTTCCTATGAGTATTATGCAGGTCCATCAAGCAATATTACAGCCAAAAAAATTTAGTACAGTTCACCCATGAAGATCTAATGTCATATTGAAGAGGAGGCTACCATTGGAGGAGATTCATAGCTAGATTTGGTGGAAGAACACTGGTGGAAGAATATAATTATGGAGATATGTTATTAGGACCTCTGGTGAAGTCTATCAACTGAATTTTCAGATATTAGTTGCTACTATATTCCAAAATTCAAGATCAGATCGAGTTTCCACTCTTCTCTTACTCCTACTCCTCCCACAGTCAGTTTGGAGGTGATTTCCCTATAGGAGAGAACTGGTGGATGTTGGCACCCATTGAAGACAAGCATGTTTAGAATGCAGCAAGTTCATCCATCTAATCAGTATATGGACTGTTAATTACCTCCAATATAGATCCAAAGTAAATTCTTTCTTCTCTTCTCTATTTCTCCACTATTGTAACAGAAAACTAGCCTGTGAGGCATCATGATATGAGAAGCTAGCATTAATAAAAGAAGGAATATTTTGAATGTCATATTTCAAGTTTTATGAATGGAATATGTTATATCAGAGTTGAAATTAATATCATAGCATAGTTTTTAATTCTTAAAAGCAGTTTGTGAAGTTAAAATGCAAGACTAGCTAGATTGATGAAAATTCTAGACCAGTTTCACCACTTTTCTTGCTAAATCCATTTTAATCACTCTTTTTACATTATGTTAGTTGGATCTGGTCCTTAACTTAGTCTAGTATCCATATCAGTCCTAAAAATAATAATTTGGAAGCCTCTCAATCCTTTTTGGAAAGTTAATAAAAATACTAGCTCAACAATCTCGTGAGAGCCCAAAAACCCCAATACTTCCCAAAATCTCACAATTCTTCAAAAAATACCTTCCTGAACATAACCAGCAATCATTTGAATGATATAACCTCTGTCATTAACTCCTAGAACCCCCACTTGTCTAGTATGCATATGCCAGCTACCCAAGAAGCGTTGAAGTAGGCAATAAACTAGCTCTATTGTTGTAAAGTAAAAGGTACTGGTACATGGTGCATAGGACATCACCGATATGCACCTTTTGACCCACTGCTATAGTTAACCTCATACATTTTCCAGAATTAAATATTCATCCCACCATCCTCATTCCTTACCCCAGTACCCCTCACTTATCTCCTGCACGGTTCGAAGGAATTGATAGAAATTTTACTAGTAAAAATTTATAAAATTTTTGAAGTTGAGTTAATATCTTGGTTGAAATTTCCCAAGGATATTACACCTGAGGTGTTCAATGGCTAGTTCCAGTTTTGTATTGATTGCCTTGTTCTCCTAAATGCAATGGACGAGTTCTAAAAAGTTGTTCTCAACCTGGATTTTGGATCTCCAATCTACATAATATTGTGATGCACCTGCAACAATTAATTAATAAGAATATGTGAAACAGCAAAAATGACAGAACTCATAATCACTTTTATATTGATCGCGGGCTACTTCGAGGGGGCAACCTCCTTTGAGCAAGCTCAATACAATTAATGTCACTTTCCTTCAATGACCTCAACACACACTTATATACTAAGTCTATGCCCAAAAAAATGAGTCAAAACCATGGGACATATAATACTACGGGACGACTTACAAAGCATATGCGTCCAATACTATGGGTTGATATAAAATATGGATCAACAAATACTACAGGACGACTTACAAAGCATATGCATCCAACAACAATATACTAACATAGTAAAGAGAAGGGTTGACATAGGTTCCTAACATCCCCTCTCCCTTAGAAAAAGATTTGTCCTCAAAGCTTTGGTTGGAGAAATTGCTGTAGAATCTGAAGGAGTGGTTCCCCGATAGCATCCTCGGATTGCATTTCGGGCCACTGACGCCTTTGGAGTGTCAAGGAGGATTGCTTGGAAGGTTGTAGATGAAGAAGAACCCTGTCAGCTGCGTGGAAATTGCACTCAGAACGGTGCTGATCGGCTTGTTGTTTCAGGCAAATTCTGTCCATGTGAAGATTGTCCTGCAGAATGAGAAGAATCTGATCGCAGTTTCGAAGAACCGAGTCAATTTCCTAAACTCGGGAGCTGCTAAGGGTGTATGGAAGAAGAACTGGCGGTGTTTTTCCATAGACTGCTTCATATGGTGTCCTTTGAGATGTGGTATTGTACCACCAGAGCATTGCGAGGAAATCCATAGAAATAGTTGGCCAAAGCTGTGTAGGGATGGGCAAGGTTTTGAGCAATCCCGAAAGGAGTGTCGTTTCACCCTTGTTGACCTGGAAAGTATCATCGTCAGCCACCATCTGTTGAATTGTCATTTTTAGTACCTGCCAAAAGAAGTTACATTGTTCCCTGTCATACATTTTGCAGAACCCAGAGTGCCCTGTTGATGAAGAAGCATGGAGTTCATAGAAGAGATAGCCCTGTTGAACATATTGCAACCAATTTGGAACAAGTAGAGAAAGAGCTGTAAGAGAAACTGGGTCATCAATTGTGCGAGAAGGAGCATCTTCCACCATATTGTCCTTACCCTTCTCATAAGTGATCACATAGGGATAACCCATTTCAGGTGTGTTGGGAAGGAAACCCATGGTTCCAAAAAATTTTCCAGACTCTGGAGATCAGTCTTGATGTAGAAATAATTCCCTAATAGGTATGACTGCCACTTCTGTACTGCATGCAAAATAGCCATCATTTCCTGCTGAGAGGTAGATGTGGCTAAATTCTTACCGAAAAGGTCTCTTGAAGGCAACAAGTGCATTGGTTCAACAAAGATACCTGCATATCTATCCAAGGAAGTAGTGGAGATGGTTGATGGGAGCATCTGAATGGAATTGAGCTGAGCGATGACACCATGTGAATTCTTCTTAAGGATTTTTTCCAGGTGATGTGAACTGATGATGCAGAGAGACCCTGGTTGTAAGCCCATAAATTTGTGTTGTGCCCCATTGACTTTAAACTACATCCAAAGTTCAGCAAAATCCCATAAGATGGTGCCAAGTGTGTGTAGGTTATAATATTCCATAGAGATATGCACATTGTGACACTTCCCCTTGCAAGGTAAGGTGCCCCCATTGGAAACCATGAATTCAAAGTTGGAACAAGGATGGACAAAACAATCAGTCTGTTTGGCAATCCGAGGGTTAATGAAGTTATGAGTGGTACCAGAATCAATGAGTATGGTAAGAGGGAGATTCTTGAAGTATCCCCTGACCCGCATTGTTTGTGGGGTGGTGACGCCGGTTACAGCATGGAGAGAGATCTCGGGTGGGTCATCCTGAGATGGGGTGTCAACAGGCGGGTGTTGAATGTCAACCTGATCATCTACTGTATCTGTAGCTTCTTCACCAAGTTCTAAGGCAAGCGAAGAATCTACATCCAAGAGATAGAGCTTTTGTTGAACACATCTATGTCCCTGAGTGAATTTCTCATCACAATTATAGCAAAGCCCTTTTTCTCGACGTGCTTGCATTTCTATTTCAGACAAATGCTTGATAGGAGTTGGTTGAGGAGCAGGCGTGATGGGAGGTCGTTAGGAACCCATATTTCTGAAGGGAACAAAGGTGGGTTTGGAGCATTGTTGAGCTGCGATCTTGTCCTCGGCCAGCTTATCCAAGCCTAGGACTTCCATCATTGTGTTGGGAGAAATCATTTTGACCTCTGAGTGGATTTCATCCTTGAGACCACTGATGAAACAACTCCTGTAGAATTCATCAGACAATCCTTCTGTGTGATTGGCTAATTTCTCAAATTCTGTTTGATACTCTCTCACTGTGCCAATTTGGTGCAGTTTAGTGAACCCCTTGTTTTCTCCCTGAGGTAAATCCAAGCCTTACAAGCTTCCTCTCGACAATAGAATGTCAATCCTTGTTTTTTTTTTGCATCTGTTGCAGGTTCAGATTTGGGAATAATCCCTATCCGCTTAACTGTGGGAAGTACTTGGGCATAAGCCCTAAAATTCATTGTGAGGAGTACCACAGGAACCCCGAAGTAGCTGGCCCATTGAGAGGACCTGCCAACGAAAAGGGCAACGACCCCTACCTGATTGACTAGTTCCCACCCGTGAGGTAAACCAAGAGCTATCGTTTGTGGAAAAGCGGTTATCAGTTTTACCTGAGCCGTGGAGTGAGGGGTACTGCCCCAATACGCAAGCCGTTAGACAACATTGGTGGCCGAGTGAAACACCTGAACCGATAGGAATCCAAACATACCTGGGGTCAATATCTATTTTCAGTTGAACTATTATCGATCACTTCTGCGCCATTTCAGATCAATTCTAAGCCATTTCAGATTAAGTTGTTCACCAAATTCTAGCAAAAGAGGTAAATCCAAGCCTTACAAGCTGAGTTCACTTCACTCGTCACCTGGTTACTAATATGAATAGGGGATCACAGTCTGCTGCAGCTAACTTTAGAATGTCAATGGGATCAGTTCCAAGAAATATTAAGGAAGAATAAACTATCCACCAACTGCCTGAGGATGTGGACATGGAGAATCAAGAATCTCATCCTCACCTATTGGCGAAGAGGAATCACACAACAAATGTTTTCCATTAAGCTCAGGTTTTATTTATGTTTTGCAATGTAGGCCTGGTTCTAACTTCTAGGTGTCTTTTACAGGATCTATACTAGTTGAACTCGAAACTCTTAAATATCTTCTAAAAATAGGATAGTACTATATTTTGTTTAACAAACTCTCATTTTTTTAGAAAAATGGTGAACTATAGACTATGTGACACCTCCCCTTTTTGTATTTTTGCGCTGACCAGCATGGCTGCATCAACTTCCTAATGCAAAATTTAACCATTCTTGTTTAAAAAAAGTAATATGAAATAGTGGCATATATTGGACTTAATAACAAAGGACATGACAAAGGATTATAGCCCTGAAACCATTGTTTGGAATCTAATTTTGCAACCCCTTACAAAATACAATAGCTATCCAATTTATATGGAAACATGCACTTGAGAGAAGATACAAATAGATGTAAATAATAATATGATCCAAGTTACCGCTTTCTCATCATCATCTAGAAAACTGTATATAGTTTGACCCTTCAACTCTGATCTATTTTTCCGAGATGACGTGAATGTTTGTGGAGCCCACCCTGTATATAAAGGAATATATATCAGAAGAGTAATTAATAAATAGAAATTCATTTTGAATGCACTGGAGTACAAAGATCTACAGAATAATTGGTAGTTCATTAAAAAACCTTCTTTTGACCCCACAATATTATAAAATTCTACAGAGAATCCTCCTGTAAAGGCTCCATGAAATCATCTACGACCCTCCTCATCTGCCACCTGTCAGAACAAATGTTAATTCCACAATAAATGGGAAAATAATAAAGACATGGAAAACACATTATAAGCAAAAGAGGCCTAGCAATTCATGGATAAACATAAAGTTATAAATACAACAATGGCATTTGTTTGTATTTAATCAAATAAAGGTGTTGTAGAAAACACAAAAGAACATTATAAGCACAATAGAAGAGTGCAAAGGAATTCCTCTTTCAACAAACAAATTTATAAACACCTAAACACAGGTGAGGCCATTATGTCTTGGAAAATCCTAAGCCAAACATCAAGAATATCCATGACTGCAAATCCAAAAAAAAGGACAGGGCCAATATAAGAAATTTGATGGATAAATAGAGGTTGCAATATACCAGGGAGTCACCATATTTGTAACAACTTGTGAGTAGCTGACATGTTTCTATGGGATGGTCAAACAAAAAAGAAGGTCTATGAATTTAACTTTTTCTAAGATTGAGACTTGGAAAATATCACTTTTTCTTTCAACGACAACTTAACGAGAATGAATTAATCAACACCACCTCTCATGTAACAGAACCTGCATGCAATTAAGAAATTTCATTCTTGCACATATCCTACAAATGCCTCTGCTAATCATGCCATTAATGTCCTTCTTAGCAGGGAGAAATCAAGAGGAAGTGTGGATTGAATTTTTTGAAGGAGAAACGATTGAAAGATACCCACAAGAGTAAGGAGATATTAGAAAACCTATAGTTCCTCAAACATTGATAATACAAAGATATTAATCTCTAAGGGAAGCATAGAACTAAGAATTATTATTTGTTTCTCCTAGAATAAATTTTGGCATCTTACATACCCATTGAAAGTGACGAGTTTTAAAACAATCTCAAGATAGAGGAGATAAGCCCCAAATTTGGTTAGTACGTTGATTTGACAAACATTCCAATTGCAACATATAATTAGCTAAATTCTAATAGTTGGAATGCTTTGAATATGACCCCAATAAATACCCAAATCTCTAAGCCCTGGAAAATGTCAATCTGATGCAAATGGGAAGATGTTGTGAAATTGAAACACAACAGATCTAATTGAACAAGAAATCAATTACAAGAGATGAACTCAGAAAATATGTGTAAACTGTGCAAAAGACTTACAGCAGTGCTCTATTGAACTCAAAAGTAGAATACAATACAATGTGCAGTTATAATGACTGAATAGACCAAGCCAAGCAATTCAAATTAACCAAGGAGTTCAATCAAATAGCTTGCATGGTGTAGCTTTCCTTCACTAGGAGTCCTCCTCATCAGATCAGTGGAGTCATCAATGCACAAGTAACGGTCAACCAGGTGTCAAAATGAGTCTAACTGAATGTGGTAGGTGTAAATGGAACATGGAGCACTAATGTAGTGAAGGAGGCTTAGTGGAGGGCGCATGGGGAGCTGACTAGAGTCAAAATAGGTAATCTAGTCTCACTGGTGGTCCAACGGAGTGTTTCAGTTAGTTAACAGTCAATCAATCCTCAAATCAAGGAGAGATCCACAAATAACTCAACTAACTGAAGTGTAACTAAGTGGTAGGTGAGGAAGGGCACCTTTCACAAGTGGTAGGTGAAAGGTGGGTGCATAATTGACTAGGAGGGCTAAAAATGAGTGGAGAGAACCTCCCAGGGCAAGCAAACTGGGGAATGGGTGTTGGAGGACACCTCACGGATGACTGGGATGCATGAAAAATTGCATGATATGTAGGATTTGCATTATATGCATGACTGCATGATATGCATGCCTACATGATATGCATGACTGCATGACAACATGATGAGAATATCCTAACAGATGTTGGCATTAAATAGTTTCCCTTCACAATTTTTGGAAAGTTTTAGGACAAATACTACAAATAATAAACTTCTAATGTGTCAAGAAGCACTAAGGTCTCAACTATTCAACAAAACATAAATACAGACTAAGTAAACTAATTCCTAAAGGTTTCAAAAGAAACAATATACAAAAGTTGTAAAGGAGGAATGCAACATGTTCATTTTATAGAAGCATGGAATTCCAAAATAGCATTACCCACACAATTATGCTTAGGACTAAATGGCTATGTCGCAACGTGCACCTTGTAAGTTTCAAAATCCTCAATAATCACCTAGGAAGAACACTTAAGAGTTAGTCTAAAGCATGGCATTATAAATATTTACACTCCAGAAATATACTATTTTTTGAAATATTAGTATTCCCAAAAAATGAAAGAACACTTGGTAGATTCCATGGCATGACTTCAATAGTGAATACTAAAGACAACACCTACATGATAAAAACCATGGGAATAAATTAAACCATCATCATGTTCAATCTCACATCATCAGGAGAACCACAACCTTTTCAATTCTGGCTTAAGCATGCTCAACTTCACTATTGTTGAGGATGGTTTGATTTCTATAGAAATTTGGGTGTAACTCTGACCCAATATATTTATACACTAGAAAGTCAACTATCATTAGGAAAAAAATCGGGTGTAAAATATATTCTGAATAAATAGGATCCAATCCTGTTGCAGTAGCCTTTTTAAGCTGGAGCCTGAAAAGGCTGCAACGCATGCTTTAAGCTGGAGCCTGAAAAGGACAAAGAGTGGTAGAATGCCTTTTTGAGATGGAGCCTGAAAAGGCTTCATCGCATGTTTTGATGTCAAAAATTTGTGCTGCTTCTGGCAGGTAGGATGATTCTACAAATGCTAGAAAATTTATGAAAGACAGAAGCCTGAGAAAGGATCAAGGGAAGAGCTGGATTGAGGTGAAGCACAATGTGCATACTTTTTTTGCAGAAGATAGATTGCACCCACAAACATATGAGATCTATGCTGAATTGGATAAGTTAGCAGGGAAGACGAAGGAAGCCGGGTATGTGCCCAAAACTAACTTTATGTTGCATGATGTTGACAATGAGTAGAAAGAGTACATTCTCAATCATCACGGTGAGAAACTGGCTATTTCATTTGGGCTTATTAATAATTTAATACACTTGTTGGGTTTCCTATTAGAATCATGAAGAACCTTCGAGTTTGTGTAGATTTTCACAATGCTGCAAAGATCATCTCTAAAATTGTTGAGAAAGAAATTATTGTAAGAGATACCACTCACTTCCATAATTTCAAGAATGGATTGTGTTCTTGTGGGGATCATTAATGAGATGAGTGAGACTACTATCCAACATAATATTTACAGTCATTGGTCCTATATCTCCAGGTAGGCCTCTCTCCTTAATGTCATTTTTTGGTATCACTGACATGTTGGGACATGCTTGGTCCAATCTATTGCCAACACATTTATTTAAAACTACCTTATATTGGCCCTAGCTTTAGACGTGACAAATCATTGTATAATCTTTCGTTTTATCATGGGAACCCTACATGGAATCTAGCGGAAGGCTCCATGGGAAATACTTAAGTCAAAATGGTTGACAAACTTCCTAGAAATGTTTAGGTAGTTCTCAAATATTGTCAGTTGTATGCTATTTCACAATTTTGCAACATGCTGCCTTCTTTTAGATGTCAGTGTTGTTAGGAGATGAAGTGAATGTTGTTGGGAATTGATGGGCTATGCATAAGGGTGAAACTTCACAGCTAGTTTGTCCTGATTTTATGGTAATGTACAAATCATGCACTTCTACCCATGATTGCTACTTGAGCTTTGTTGGTCCTTCAAGAATTTTTTTATATCATTATGCGAGATTTTTATATGTTTAGTTAAAGAATGGGGAAAGGGTCAAGCAAGATATGCATGGTTGTGCAACATTGTAAATACATCCAGCTTCCATTCAAGATCTCTTCTTTTGTGACATAAGTTTTCATACTGGATATGTATCAATGTTTTGAAAACTAGCTCATTTGGCCGGTTGAACCCCAAAACCCCTTGAACCAGTTCAGAGACCAATACTGTATCGAGCTAGTCAAACCAACTGGTTCAACAAGTTTTATACTGAACCAGTCTAGGTGTGGTTGTGGAGGGTTCCAACCCATAAACCAGTCTAGGTGTGGTTGTGGAGGATTCCAACCCATAAACCAGTCTAGGTGTGGCTGTGGAGTGTTCCAACTCATAAAGTAACAAACAATTTAAATAAAGACAACCTAAAACAACCTCGACTTGCCCCCCCTTAACACCATTTTTTTTCCTCTAAAAATTCTCAATTTCTCATTATTATAATTGAAATATATTTAGGATTATGCTAGTACAAGAAGATACCATAAAAATTATATTAGGATAGATCCATGTTAAACCCATATCTTGGGAGATTATCTTTGTATCAAACCATAAAATTTTGAAATTTGAACATGTTCCCACCAGGGCATTTTTTAAGGATTATAAAAGTATGCTTAAGTGTAGTATTCTAGGTGATTATTTTGGATTGAAAAAAACATAGATATTGATTGGTAGGCAAATATTAAATATGAAACAGATAATTTACTACTAAAACTTTTAAATTTTGGCGAATATTATGATAAAAAAACATACTTGATGTAAATATAGGCGATATTAGAGACTAAAAATGACCAAATAGCGAATTTATTTTTTGAAAAAAGGCCCAAAAAATAGCCAATTGGCGAAATTTTGCCCCTAAAATTTTCACTGGTTCCCATTGGAGCTTGTTTAACCCAAGAACATGATGCAACAACAACAGAAAGGATGTCCTTCACACCTTTTTCAGCTGCTCTCTCAAAACATTTAATGGTCATCTACATATTCTTATCAATCAAGTCCGATATTGAAGCTTAGTAGTATTAAATTTTTTTTTTTCACAAACTGTTATGCAATATTCTAAACAACAAACTACTACCTAATTATCTAAAATAAATTTAAAAGACAAATTCTCAGTTCTCACCTTCAAGGTGCTCTTTGTGAATGGTACAAAAAAATTCATGCAATTATAGAAATATCGATAACCATCTAGATTATAACCGATTATATTCCTGGTATAAGTCATACAATCAAATACCAACAACAAGTGTTCCTTAAAGACATCCTTGTCAATCATATCCAAAGCTAGAGAATCTTTGCGTTATACAATATAACCAATATATGAAGGCTATGCTCTAAAGTTTTGTTGTGCTATAAATCATTTTCTTGGGCTCTAAAGTCTTTAGTTGATGGATTTGGAGGTTGACACAAAGCTGAAGGTGGATAGCTTCATGCAGTAGAAAACCAACTTCCCAGGCTCAAAGAAAGATAGGGAACAAAACTGTAGAATTGTGGTCATTGGTCAGGAATGACCCAAGGGATAGACACCCCTCATCCTCGTTCAAATTAAGGGAATTCTCATGACACATTAAGTGTTGCAAACTCAAATCACATCACACACAAAAATAGGAATACCTAGCAGCTCAAAAAAGGATAGAAATATATTTCTAATTTCTACTTATATATTGTGTTTCTTTAGACAAAACAATGTAGATAGATATAAATATGCTAACATCATCATATAGTAGTCACCAAATAGATAATCACAAAATCAGTTAGGAGCAAAACATATCGACGGAGTAAAAAGATATACTTGATGCAAAAAATGTTTATCAATAGGCTACATAATGTAAGATCGTTCTACATGACACTAAGTTTTTTTGACCCAAAATCCGATGGCGAAAAAGTCAAATTTGCTACAACCTAAGGTTGCCTATCCGACAATTCCACTCTTTTTTTTACCATCGGTGGGATATTGGCTAAAATCCGACATAGTTGAAGACGTCGGATATTCGACTACACTATCTCATCGGTTAAACGACTTCCTCCAACTTCACAGGTAGTCGGATAAGTGACAACGTTAACTTCCAATATTGGTCGGATACCATCCTTTTGCCATCGTTTATGCGTCGGTTCATTTGTCGGTTAAGCCACGTGTATGCCATACAAAAAAAGACGAATCTTACGTTCCGAGCCGTCAGAAGTATGGCACAAGCGTTGGATATTACCCTGTGATCATCGGATAGGTCATCGGTAAAGCGGATCCGACGTTCCAAGCGGTCGGAAGTATTGCAAAACTGTCGGATATTACTGTACGGTCGTTAGAATTAGGTCGTCGGTTAAGCGACTACCCAATACATTTTAAAAAAAATAACATTTTTGAAATAAAACTTTTCATATTGAATACATTCTCTCTAATCCCTATGCTTATGTAACATTGTGGCATATTCGTCACAAAGAGATGGTTGGTAGTGTGCTTCCATTGTGTCAAGGTACTCTTACCTAACTTCTCTAATTTGCTATACTGAGGAGTTTGTATATTCATGTATGAGATCATATTCTTTGAATAATGCTCATTAGATAGTTAATGAGTAGTTACTTAATGTAAAAGGCTCATTTTTATTAAATAAGAACCAGTAGGTGGTTGGTAGTCATTAATTTTGAGATGGCATGTAGTTAGGGTTTTGGTAGTTATTAAGAAACTATTTATAGCGCTAGAAGGATGTATATTGTTTTGTCAAAGATTGGTATTGTATTGAAGCTTTGCTCAAAGGATCTCATCCTCTCGAAGAGGTCCATGAACATTACTCTCTCTTTTTGAATTTATTAATACAAGTGTTATATTTTGCAAGTTTAATCTCTTTCTTGCATTTTCTTTTGTTCACTTATATTTATTTGAGGTTAAGCTGGATATTGATTCCAAGGAAATTAAAGAGAAGGTTAAGGATATTGATTCCAGTGCATCATTTACTCAACCTTTGAAGTTATGGAAACTCAAAATTGGTTATGAGGAGCAACCAAAAATCACAACAAGCTCCAAGAAATTGTCAAAATTTAAACAACATGCGAGTGGGTTGTAGAAATCCAGCATCATAGCCATTCATTGAGCTCCTCTCTGTTTCGAGAATAATTTCATATTCTCTACTGAATAGGGCCAACCACATGAAGGTGGAAGCTCTTATGGCCCCTCCCCCCCCTCACATCACTCTCAATTCCCCATACCCAATGCATGCACTCGAAAAAAACAAATATGTGCATATTCATCCATATTTTATCATGAACTTTCATCCATTATTCATTCAATAAATGCTAACATTCACTAAACCATTTTTTCTATCGATCCACACATTCATTCAATAAAAGCTGAAATTCAATAAAGGTAACAATTTACTACATTGAATCATTAAAACATTAGAAAATTCATTAAACCATTCATTCATTAATTAGGCCAAAAATCGTGGACGATATATTGTTATAAAAAATATTTAGATGAGATTTGAACCTGCGACCTATGTCTAGTCCCAAGGATACCACCTTCAAGCTTGACCTTATCAATCAATTCTCATCGCCATTTCCTCTCATACGACGTCCCAAAACCATTTCTCTCGACACCCACTCTTCATTTATTCTGCATGCATTTCACTATGCAACCGTCTCAAATTCCCATTGCGTTTTCCATCAATTAGTTTATCAATTCAATATGACCCACGTCCGCCATCCAATGAGTGTTTCCACGGTCTTCAGTTTCAGCCTAGCAACGGTTGACAATTCATGGTATTACATTTCCCTTTGGCTGCAAATGACAAACTCACAGTTCACTATTAAGGTTTATCTGACGAAGATGACGATCAGAGAAATCTTGATAGTGAACTATGAGTTTGCCATATTGCAGCTTAAGGGAAATGTAAATATAGAGTGAATCGTCACTATTGTCAGGTTGGAACTCAAGATCGTGGAAACATTCCTCGGACAGCGGGCGTGGGTCTTACCGAATTGATAAACTAATAGAGGGAAAACGCAATGAGAATCTAAGACGATTGCATAGTGAAATGCATACAGAATGAATCAAGGTTGAATGTGGTAGCCCGCCATCTCCCATTGTGAAATGCATGCAGAATGAATCGAGATTGAAGGTGGTCACCCTTGCTAGCTGCACTTCAAGCTTGAAGGTGGTAGCCTTGGGACTAGACATAGGTCGCAGGTTCGAATCTCCTCAGTTCAGTTCGTACCTTATTATTTTTTCGATGCAAACTATATGTTTTCTTTAATTTGTTGTTGACTTTAATTCCCTAGCGTAGGAGGAGCCATTATGGTCAAGTTGCATTCCTAAAAAAATGATGAACATTGAAAACAAGCAGCATGTCTCTAATTGTTGTGGGTGTATGCTAGCTTAGTTGCAAATATCATGCTTCAGAAGAAGCCAGCCTTGAATGGTAAATATACCAATTTGGAAGGGTTTAATTTGAGGTTAATGATATTGATTCCAAGGAAATTAAAGAGAAGGTTAAGGATATTGATTCCAGTGCATCATTTACTCAACCTTTGAAGTTGTGGAAACTGGAAATTGGTTATGAGGAGCAACCAAAAATCACAACAAGCTCCAAGAAATTGAAAAATTTAGACAACACGCGAGTGGGTTGTAGAAAGCCAGCATCGTAGCCATTCATTGAGATCCTCTCTGTTTTGAGAATAATTTCATATTCTCTACTGAACAGGGCCGACCACGTGAAGGTGGAAGCTCTTATGGCCCCTCCCCCCCTCACATCACTCTCAATTCCCCATACCCAATGCATGCACTTGAAAAAACAAATATGTGCAAATTCATCGATATTTCATCATGAACTTTCATCCATATATGTGCAAATTCATCCATATTTCATCATGTGGAAACTCAAAATTGGTTATGAGGAGCAACCAAAATTCACAACAAGCTCTAAGAAATTGACAAATTTTAGATGACACGCGAGTGGGTTGTAGAAATCTGGCATCGTAGCCATTCATTGAGCTCCTCTATGTTTTGAGAATAATTTCATATTCTCTACTAAACAGGGCCAACCACATGAAGGTGGAAGCTCTTATGCCCCCCCCCCCCTCACATCTCGCTCAATTCCCCATACCCAATTCATGTACTTGAAAAAAACAAATATGTGCAAATTCATCCATATTTCATCATGAACTTTTATCCATTATTCATTCAATAAATGCTAACATTCACTAAACCATCATTTCAGTCGATCAACACATTCATTCAATAAAAGATAACATTCAATAAACCATTCATTAATCATTCAGTCAACACATTCATTCAATAAAAGTTGAAATTCAATGAAGGTAACAGTTTACTGCACTGAATCATTAAAAAATTAGAACATTCATTAAACCATTCATTCATTCATTAGACCAAAAATCGTGGACAATATATTGTTATCAAAAATATTTAGACGTCATTTTTCCCGTCCTTATTTTTATAAGTTTTTCTTCTCTTCAGTGGCATATAATCTATAAGAGGACCATCTACATCATCTGGACTTTCTCTTCCAGTTCTTGGTTTTGTAGTAGGCGCTTTTGGTGATGTTTGCAATATCCTAGCTGATTGTTGTTCTAGATGTGGATTTTGCGGCAAGGGGTTCGTATTTGCTACAACGATGTGAAAATGTTACATCGTTATATTTTGCTATTGTAATGACAAGTTATTCATTTAAAAAAATTCATTACGAAGGTGTTTTTTTACCTGGTGTGACCAAATCATGTTGTTGATGTTCTTGTCTAGTCTCAACCTGTACAGTTTCACCCTCTACATGCTCTGCAGTTGAAATTCGGTGGACTACAATTAATGGTCACCATTTGCAATGCTATACATAAAATTGTAGCATATGAATAAATTCATTACCAGGATTCGAAGCTTGATCATCGATTTGTTGTTGTCCCTCCTTGACACTAATTAGATCATTGCTTTCCTGTTAAAAACAGAGTCAATATTTTACATCAAGTATTTGTGACGAAAATATTCCCCAAGCGACAAATCTTCATTAAACTATATAGATTCTATATACCTGTGCTCAGAATGGATTGGTACCACAAGACTGTGTTTTCCCAAATAAGCTTCTCCGACGTTCAACAACAACTCCAAAGCCTTCCTGGAAGCCAAGCTTCATGTCTTCCTCTGTGGGTACTTCATTGAATCGATCGGCCTGCATATTTGCTTATCGTCATTAATTAACATTTTATGGTGCAATAAAACGAAAAATAATTTTCAATTTATTATTTGTATTCATTGTTGGTTTCTCGAAACTTACAATCCGTGCCACCAAATTCGAATAACCACTAGGGCCAAGCTTGTGCTGACCTATTTTTTCTAGTCTTGCCTGTGTGGCCTTTGATGTGTTTGATAGCCTATGCAAGTGTTGAAATACATTAGATGTTCCAAGTTTGATATAGAAATCAAGGATAATAAGGTTTAGAATTACATTGCGGAAAGTATTTCATACCTCCTTGTGCCTGGTGTTAGCTTGCCTTCTCTTCTCAGCACCTTCTCCTTTCCATTTTCCACTAGAGCTCTCCACTCCATTGCTGGAATCATTGGTGGGAGCTCATACCTTTGGTTTTTTTCGAGGTGTGTCCTATATTGGTCTCGAACAACCTTCACATGTTGACAAGCCTTTTTCAAGACATTGGCATGACTGAAGGTTTTATCCCCGAACAGGCCAACCAACCGATTAGTGAGTTCATCTTTTAAATGTTTTGGTTGTCTATCCCATCTTGTTCGGATGGTGGGCCCAAATATCTCCAAGCAAAAGTCATTCATATGTTTATAGAAAACATTGTTTCCTGCACAACGATCATGCCATGATCATAATTAGTTGATAAAAAATATTTTATCGGTATATTATAATGAAATTATAAACACTAATTAACCTGATCAACTATGATTAATTACCTGGGATCGTCGGTATCTTTATTGGGACGAGATATTTGTCCACCAAAAATGTTGTCTCCAGTGTTCCCATGCTTTTGACATGAGAAGATCCTGGAAATGTAGCTTCTTCGACATCAAAATTGATAGGGGACTCGGTGTCGACCCCTTCTTGTGGAAGATCTGTTGTGTGTTGGTCAGTAGCGGTTGTTGCGCTCACAGCGGGGGTCCGTGGTGTTTTGGAATGTGTTTCTCACTGTTCGGTCGACAACAATGGCGAAGGATTTGAACTATGTGGAGTCGTTTGGTCGTGATGCGAAGTCTCTCCACGAGCCTCGCTGGGGCCAACACCACCTTGACCACTATTGTGTGGTCGCTTATAATTCTGTAAATACACACCACGTCTTATACGTTCAATACTATCATATAAAAGAGAACATTATAAAGATTTAAACAAATTATTCTATGATTCAAGATTCCTCAACTTACTCGCAAGTTATTAGATCTATGTTCCAACAATGCAATCCTTTCTATAATTGCGCTTGTCTGTGGAACCTGGATTAGTAGAGAAAGGATTTACGTAGTATATCTATTCAACAATTTCTCTGCCATCTTTAGCGGGTGTGTGGCTTCACCAATTTTTTTCGCAATCGTGAAGCACCTCTGCCACTTCAGGTTCTAACGGAAAATCTTGCAATGCTGATTCATACTACGATTCACTAGTGGGCTGCAACAAACATATATAAAGGACTACTGAGTTCTCTATTGATAGATTCCAAATTTTATATTAACGTAACATATCTATCATGATAGATTCGTAAAATTACAACACGGTTTACATTATCATAATGAAACCAGTATACACACCAAAAACATATAACAAAATTAACATTATGCTACATATTATATTGGTACAATTGAAATGAATTATACCTGCGACCTCGAGGATCGTGATCCACTCATTGGATCAATGGTCATAGGCGACTTGCCTCGATTTGCTAATATCTGGGAGCTACCCCTAACAACACCCTAATAAAAAAACATAGCGAAAGTCACCTAAACGATTCCAAAACTATTCATGAGAAAACACATCAAAAAAATTATTATTCATATTATATTTTTAATATTACAAAGATGTATACCCGTTGCGCGGACCCTAGTGTGGCCGACCTTACGGAACTAGCCTGCATCAAAAAAATAGACTATAAAATTACGTAAACGAAACCAAAATATTCATTGAAACAATAATATAATGCTAAAATATTTTGACATATTTTAATTGTACAATTCAAATCAGGTCTACTTGTTGCCCCGAGGGTGTTGTCGTCTCATCAACATTCGACGGGTGTATTTCCCGATCAACGTTCTGCATCAAATATAAATAACATTATATAAAACAAACCAAGTTATTAATAATGGAAAAACAAAGCAAATAAAAACTCTTTTTTCTTATTATATTTGTACTATTAGAAAGATGTATATCTACTCCATCGAGGAAGAAGTACTCCTCTGACCATTTGTTGGCAAGGATTTATCCCGATGACTGGCTTGCAAAGTAAATGTGGGAAATTTAAACTAAATGAACTAACAAAAAATCCTTATGATGTTTAATTTATTACTAAAAGGTTGGGTAAAATGTTTTATAGTAACCTTATTTCTATCTACTCGGTTCACAGGGTAATTAATAAGCAACTCATCCCCTGCAGATATTGTTTTAATAGCAACTACAAAAACATGGTTTCCTTCATGCTCCTCAAATTCATAGTTTGGTTGCTTAATTGTAGACCCTGGTTGTGAACTATTTATAAACCCCGCAATATTCCCTATGGCCTTTGGCCTTCTGTCCATGTACAACGTTCCTCCTTTATTTTGATTTTTGTCTTTCAATTGTAAGTAGTTTGTTGACAATCCATAGCTATGCATACTTTTTGTATATCGGACAAGGTGCATCCAATCGTTGTAGTTGTATATGGGTCCAACATACTCCATCAATTTTGTACATGTCCCGTAACCGAACAAGATGCAATCCATGGAAAACAACCTGAAACCATGTATCGACGACGGTGCAATTCGATATATCCTCTCATTCACACAAAAAACAGTGTTCGATGGAGGAAGATCCTTCGGTACCCATTGTTTCACTAAATGTCTGTACCTCAAGGGCACCTCTTCGTCGTCTTTTGTCTCATCACCATAGGAACATGCCCCCCCTTGACCATGAAAAAATTCATTGCGTCTATGGAATCTTCTTTTGGTTTTTTGACATCTAGTTGATACAATTCTTCTAGACCTACTAGATGTCTCACTTTCCTCTAGCCTTCCTAAACTCCCCTCGCTCGAGGAAGACAAATTAGAAAAATACCTGTTTGGTTCTACCTGCACCATTGTAAAAAAGTTTAGATTCGACCGCAAGGCATAGCACCTCTTAAAATTTGACGTGTATCGCCTTTTATAATTTTACTTGATCCTCATTCCCTTTGTCAACATGTAGGCATTCAAGTGATGATTGGAAGACGACCAATTTATCTTTCTTAAGAGTAGAAAGTCATGCAATATTTATGAGTTGTTTTTTACTATTTGATTTAACGCTACATCGCACATGTAACACACATGAAACACTACACATACACGTTACAGGATCTCCTATAATGCTACAAGTCCTGGCTACTTAATGAAAACTATTGACCACATATTTGATTACCTTAGTGTAGACGTTTCCTGTAATATACTCAGAAGAGTTACTTTCAGAAATGACTGTGCCTCTTAAAGGCCAGTCAACTCTAGGAACCAAGTGACCCTATGATAGGGCTAGTACAAACCAGAGAGAGAGAGATGACTGGGCTATGGTACGGTCAATCAAAGAAATTCAGTGACAGTAAAAAGGCTCAGTACAAAGACCAACTAGTAAGGTACAAGTAAAAAAAAAAAGAATGGGTATAAAGACTCATAACCATTGGGACTAAGGGGGTGTACACTACCTCAAACGTGGACAAACTACCATAGTTATAACCACAAGACCAAAAACATAAAAGGTGGTACAAATCAATATATGCAATTTCTCCTTGTAACTACCTCATATATGCAATATCTCCTTGTAACTACCTCATATATGCAATAGCTCCTTGTAACTACCTCTTGTAACTCAAATAGTACCACCAAAAGGTATGATAGCATGCAATCTTCCTAACTAAGGTGAGGAGGGTGGTACGAAGTGGGTATAAAGACTCATAACAATTTGGAGAAAGTGGGTGTACCTCAAATGTGGACAAACTACCATAGTACTCACAAGACCTAAAACATAAAAGGTGGTACAAATCACAAGATATCCCAATATCAGTAAAACACCCAAAAGGTAAAAGGCAAGGTACCAAAAAAATATTATCGACAAAATGAAAGGACCATAAGACAATCGACCAAGGTGGGGTACAACCATTCATCTCTATCTCAAATGTACCATTGTTCCATATAAATTGAAAGACCATCATCACAGTAAATGGAAAAGTCCACACGGGTGATGTGATCACGTAGTCCTCTAGACTACTCCTATGGTCAAGCGTTATTGGCTCCGTTAAGGGGTGTTCAGCCCTTTAGAAGACCATCTAACTCAACCATCTCGAAGACCTAGGAGAAGAGGACATCACACATAATCAAATAAGTATTGGTAACTACCATGTATGAACTCAAAAAACCTAAAGCAACCGAGCATGCAGAAGGGGAGCTATGAAAAGACAAGGCTCGCAGGCCAAAAAAACAAGCTCAAAAAACTGTACTAGGACCGATGTCACAGTAAGCGAGCTGAAACAAAAGTGGCCAGAATGCCAACAAGTAGCACTAAAAAGAAAAAGAACCTCTAAAAAGGTGATAATGCAAGCAAACTTCCTAACTAGGAGTTGGAGACCTCAACAAAACGTATCCTTCGCAAGGTGATGAAATCCAAGTCAAACAATATGAAGTGAGAGATCAAGTTTGAAGGATATCCCTCTACCGAAAGGGATCCTAGGTAAAAGAGCCCTAGTAGAAAAGTCACTAAGCTACCTCGTTCATGACACGTCAGAAAATGTTTTCGGTGCTTCTGCCTTATCACCCTTGTATCACCAGTATGGTGGCCGGAGAATACAAGGAAGACAATGATCGATGTTACCTTAGGGCTAAGTGGAGTGCGACATTCCACAAAGTCCATCCAGTTCTCGATCTCGCGGTGTTTTAACCCCTGAAACAACAGGAAGCCCCTCCACAAACTAGTCGTGATCGTGTCAATAAATACTAGAGGATTTTAGTTCCCTAAAGACAACGACTATGTCTCAGATGAAAAATGAAAAGGGGGAATTATTTGGATGCGTATCCCCGATGTCCTACCTAACTAACAAATTCTTTTTATCCTCAAGCGAGGTTAAAGTGTGTTGAGTTAACGAGTTAAATTTTAATGGTTGTATTACTCAGTCGGGTGATGGAAGTGAAACTCATGGTGTGATGACTGACTCAAACCATGCAAATGCATATGAATAAAATAAGCCTTTCCTTTCAATGAATGCTAGCTAAGGTAAGGAGAGAGTTCTTTCAAACTATAACTACTCTTTCAAATTAAATGAATCCAACAATAACTTTCTTCTACTTATAATGACTAAAATGCATGACAATGTTTAAACCTAATTAGCAAGCGTAAGCATGACATTGTGATATAGTGAATAATTGTGTATGCTAGGACACATTATTTCAATTTAAAACCCATTTAATGTATGCTAGGAGACTTAAATTACAGAATGATATCATAAGTATAAGCCCAAGAATATTTGTCACAATCCAAAATCTATTCACCAAATTCAAATCACTTCTACTATAGCTCAAGTTATGTGGTGTAGTCATCATACTTGAACTCATTAAAACTTCATTCTTTTGCATTCACAGTTGACATAAGTACAACAAAAGGGATCATGATTGCTAGGGTCCGCAGTCAAACATGCATCTGTGAAACAGAAAATTCAAAGCTGGAAGGTAAGATAAGTTAATTACAAAATTAGGTCAATGGGACCCCTAAGTACAAAGGTGTTGATACAATGTGGGAGTGCAAAAGCGGCTCCTTTAAAATGCATATTCTATTGAAAGAAAAGGAAACCTGCCTTTGCAAGATAAATGGATCTCCCAAGTCCCAGTACACATTCAAGCAACAATTTTTCCATCTACAATAGAAATTGGGGACAATTTCTTCTTAAGCAGGGAGGAAATCATGAGCACTATGGGGTTAAAGTGCTTATCATATGTTGCAAATTTGGAATTTCATTGGCAAGATATCCCACCAATCTATTTGGAAGTTCACTAGTTGTATCTCAAATTCTAGTTTTATCTTGGTTACACATTAGGCTTATAATTGTCAGCAACTACATGTATTGCATTAAAATTAAGATAAAGGGCTTGAAATCGTCTCCTCAACTTGCAAACATTTGTAGGAATTGCATGTTTTTCCATCAGACCTAATGATTAAGGCATTGTGATAGAGGAAGGCCTTATGGATACTTCAAGCTCTTATCCTAGGATCACCTCTGTACTATGTTTTTTTATTGTGAAACAACAAATGCAACATTAGTCACTATTGCAAGAAACAAAAATGCTTACTTCTCACTCAGTTTTGTTTGTCTTTGAGTGGTATGCATAAAAATAAGGACTTTTGGTCATCTGGTACTTATGTAAAGTGTTTGGAGAGGCTTAGTGTTGTTTTTTTTTGTGATAGTGACATTGGGATGCAATGTGTTCTATCAAGTTGTATAAACATATGTAATCTTGAGATAAGGGATAGACCATTTAGTGATTTGGCTCTTTTATGAATCAAATTCATCCCTTTGTTTATGAAATGGCCTATCATTTCCTATTCACTGATATGCACACCTAGAATCTGTCCACTTATTCTTTTGTCATTTTGCAAACTTCAGACCTTACACACACACTTCTAACAAGAATGGTATTCAATTCCTTTCCCATTTATTGGCCCGGCTAATAACATGGAGAAACATACCATCCTTAGATAGTAAGGTTAGGATACATGGAATAAAAACTCAAAGTTGCACATATGGAAACAAACTAAGAACAATTCTCTGCAGTTTGGATACAAAGGACGTGATACTTCATCAAGGTTCAAGCCAACAGGCACTAATATTGTTCCCTTGGAGAGAAAATACCTCTATACCAACCTATATCTAGAGCATTAGTTAAACTGGATATGGAAATCGATGTGTGGAATATAGATTGTCCAGCATCAAACAAAAATTCAGGCTAGGGTAGTGATTGCAACAAGGAGCAATGTATCACTATGGAGGATAAGCCTTGCACTCCCCAGCCTTCATGGGAACCTACACAAAAAAACATGGAATTGCAGCTACAGGAACAACACACAGAGAAAATATTATGTGCAGCAACATCAAATGGAGATGGAAGAAATGATACAAAATAAATATTGCTGCACTTTCCTTTATTATGCACTAAGAATACACACTTACAATTTCAGAATAACTAAAACTTTCAGCTTCCCACCTTGACACATGTGGGGTGAACTACTTGAGTTAGTTACTTGGAGAAGCATGCTTGGCACAAGTTTTCATGTCACCACATACCTTAGCCCATGTGAGGCACATGAGTTGGTTATGTTAACCGTTAAAATGGACCTTGTCAAGTTGGAGTGATCCACTTGTGGACCCATTCTCTTTTGTGGACCTAGTATAATGTTTTTACCTGTAATTCCCCTCTCTGTTGTTCCATAAAAGAGAAGGAGGTGCACATGACTTCTAAGCATGAGAGCTAGAGTGAAGAGTGGTGTGATGTGATAGCTAGGGTATTCTATTTAAAGTGTATTGCTTTATGAGGTTGTGAGAAGGTGGTTGGTTTTGTATAGTAAGCTTCAGAGACTCTGATTTTGGATTATGTAATTCTCTTTTATACTATAATAGAAAGACAAGTGATTGTTGGTGCATATTCAGTATGCTAATTTGATTTTTCTAGAGTTGATTTCTATTTAAAATGTAACTTGTAACTCCCCTATCTTTTGTTCTACAAAAGTGAAGGAGGTGCACATGAATTCTAAGCATGAGAGCTAGAGTGAAGAGTGAAGAGTGGTGTGATGTGATAGCTAGGAGTGGTGTTGATATTGTATCATAAGAGACAATTTCTAAAATTGTACAGATTTACTTGTGACATGGAGATGGAGGATTCCCTTGCCCCTTGATTAGATCTGGGATTTTAATTTCAGTAGGAATTTCTTCTGGAAAACCCTTGGACCCCTTACTTTATAAATTATCATTCTCATGACCCTGATTACCCCATTCTATTTATCCTCTTCTTCCCATTTTTCTATATTTACTACTCTTTTATAATGGCTCATAGAATCGCTTTAGCTCAGATTAAGGCACTAAATGTTTTAGGTATAGAATCTATAAAGTTGGTTATGTCATGCATGGATCCTCTATAATGCAAAGCACATAAATAACTATGAGGAAGAAGGTATATGGATGAGGAGTTATTAAGAAGGTTAGAGGTCACATAATTGCAGCCATGCAAACAACAGAAATTATGGGCATATCTTACTGAAGTAGTGGTGATAGTGAGATATGGGCATATTTCCAGCATGCCTGATAAGTATACAATCTCTATAGCACATGTTTTTGGAGTGAAGGAACTGTGACAAGTGCATTTATTGCAGACTGTCGAAACAATGTCCACAGGGACAATTGTTAGAGTTTCATTCATTTTATTGGTTAATTGCACTCGGGAGTTTCCTTTTTTATCTAGAATTCAATCTGAACATTAACACCACCTACAAGAAAATTGGTTTGTTATATTTTTTCCCCAGTAGTGGTCAATGTCAAAGGAAGATATGCACATTGAAGGAAATGGAGAATTGATCTACCTGAAGGAGAAGAGGCAGAAGTTGGTGGAGCAAATTGAGGATAGGTATATTGTCCAAGATAAGCTCATATATACGCTTGACAGGATTGTGCCTAATCTTGTGAGCTCTTTGGACTTTTCTCAAAGGGTAAGTTCTACATTCAATGGAGGAGATCATAATAGAAGGGTATGGCCACATAAGCGCCATCACAGGGGTTCTGATTCACACACAAGAAATGCCTTGAGTGGCAAGTTTTTAGGCAGTGGTGTTCAAGTTTTCCCCAACTTGTATGAATTCTGGCATCCTGAGGCCCGATATGTGGGTTCTATCTAGAGAGCCTCATCCACAAGGCGTTCATGGATTTCCAGTGGCAGGTACTCCAATAGCTTGTAGCTTATAGCTTGCGTTTGAATAGCTTATATGGGTGAAGACAAACTTGCAATAACAAATGAATGCATTGCAATAACATTGTAATAACATTGTTTACCACAAGAAAAACAAAATTACAATACCAAATTAGAGATTTATACTCTGGATTGGACACCATAAAAATTAGGGCATCTTACTCACCGATTTGGAAGGTGTCATTGCTTCTTCTCAGAGTTGCTCCACTTTGGCTCTGTCTCAAATGCACAGCCACAATCCCAATTTCTACGTACACGCTCGATATCCACTGCTAATAGCTCAGTACCGGACTCAAATGCAGGGAATCACAAATCCAATTTGCATGTGCAGGTTGAATATCCTCTTCTCCAGCTCAACAAAGGTCACAGAAAGGTCACGCGAGGTAGCAGACATGGTTTGCAGAAGAACGGTCTCGCGGGGAGGTAGCAGAAAGGGTCTGCAGCAAAAACTGTCGGCGGGAGGTATTGACAGCACAAATCACGGGAGGTATCAAGCGCCTAGTAAGTTTTTAATTTGCTATATATATATATATATATATCTATTATATAGTGTTTTTTTGTTATATATTTATTATATTTTATTTTTTTATTATGTATTTATATATAATGTTTGTTTTTTGTTATTATTTGATTTAGTTTTTGTAATTTGTTTATTCAATACAATATATATATATATATATATTTTAAATTTTTTATATAATATTTATATATTAAATACAAAAAAATACAACAAATAATACAAAAAATAACACAAATAATTAAAAATTTAACCAGAAGAGGATCGGAATATAATCAATCTAGTTTATTTTTGTTTAGAGGTTAAAAGAAGATCTTATATCAAGCTATTTAAATTGTATAGAGATGTATTTTCTTAGACATACTAGGACTTGAAGGTGTATGACACAATAATTATTCAATAGGTGATACCATTGAATAAAACAACTAATCCCTTTCAATAAAAGATGTGAAAGGTTCATCCATCATTAGAACCGTTGATGCAAAAGGAGTTGAAGAAGTTGCTAGATGCAAACATTATGTTTCCAATGCACCATTAGCCATGAATTGAAAACCTTGTACATGTTAAGGAACAAGAGTGGTGAAAATAGGCCTTGTGTCAATTTTAGAAACCTTAAGTAAGCATAAGAGAAATATAATTATCGAGTTCCACCTATGGAGTCAATTTTGAAACTTGTAATGAGATCTGAAATGCTCACTCTAGGAGGGATTTTTGGGATCTAATCAAGTTCTTGTCTCAAATGAAGATAGATCGAAAATTGCTTTCAACACCAAATGGAGCAATTCATGTGCAATGGATATAGCTTTCATATGCCTTATAAATCATAATGTACTTGTCTATATGGACAATATTGAAATTAAATCTATTTTTAATAGATGTAGAAAATATGGGATCACACTACATCCCAATAAAACCATTTTCATTATTGCATAAGGAAAATTACTTGGGCATATCATATCAAAATACATGATATTGGTATATTGAAAAAGAATAAAACCTATAACATTCTATCCCATTGCCACACAACAAGGCATTGATGTAATCATTCTTTGGGATGATCAATTTCATAAGGTGTTTCGGCTTTGACTTCATTGAAATCCTCAAACCCTTATAAAAGATGATTAATAAGGATGTATGATTTTATAAACTAAGGTTTAGAAATCAAGACAACTATTGCTACCGCGCCATCCTTAGACAAATTAATCCAAAATTTGATTATTATTTTTACCTCTATCATAAAAGGAGTGAATGACCAATATCATTTATGAGCATGAGAATACAAGATGTTAAATTAAACTATATTTAATGATTAAAAAACAAATCTAAGTAAGTTATGCATTTCCATCTAATCACTCCCTTTTGTCACACTCACTGTAGGTGAAAGGAGTGATTTTCCAATGTCATTTATTAGCAGAAAGATTACAAGATGTTGAATTAAACTATCTAGTGATTAAAAACACATGAATAAGTTATGCCACTCTCTTTTGTCACACTCACTCATAAAGAACTATCTAGTGATTAAAAACACATGAATAAGTTATGCCACTCTCTTTCGTCACACTCACTCATAAAGATGAATTATGAAAGGAGTGACTTTCCAATATCATTTATCATTTATGAGCACATAATTACAAGGTGTTCAATCAAATTACCAAGTGGGCATAAGTTGCACGATGATGATGATGATGATGATGGTGATGATGAAGACGATGATGAAGAATGTCTATCTAAGATGATGAAGAATGTGTTTTTTGTCATTATCATGATGTTGACGATGATGACGACGACGACAAGGATGATGATGACGATGATCATGATCGTGATGAATGTGATGATGATGATTATGATGATGATGATGACAATGATGAAGATGATGGTGATGATGATGATGATGACGATGATGTTGGCGGTGATGACAACGATAATGATGATGAAAACGAAGATTATTACGATGATCATGATTATGACAATGATGATGATTAAGATGGGGACGATGATGATGATGATGCTGATGATGATGATGATGATGATCCTGGTGATCATGATGAAGATGATATTGATGATCAAGCAGTATGCCATTTGGGGTAGCATGATAATTGTACTGCATTTTCTTAATTATATGCTTCTCTCTGTTTCGAGAATAATTTAATATTCTCTACTAAACAAGGCCAACCACGTGAAGGTGGAAGCTCTTATGGCCCCTCCCCCCCCCTATCATCACTCTCAATTCCCCAATATAACCCCAAAAAAATATCTATGTACAAAAAAATTAAATGTCTTTTCTCATATTCTAAATAACAAGAAAGGTTTCTAATTTTAACATACAGGAAAATGGAAATTAGCTAAGAAACAGTTAATAATTTATTATTAGTAATGCATACCTGATCATAGAATTCAATGGTCTTCATCATCTTCTTCATCTGAGTACTGATCGTCTGTACTATCATCCAATGATCCAGATTCAACATTGTAATGATTGGCCATATCATCATCGTTGTTGATGTCAGTTACATCGATCATCATGTCATCGTCGATATCATCTTCATGGACATTGTCTGAATATATGTCATGATCCGATTCAAGAAGTTCTTCGACATCTTCTTCTAGAACATGAATATCATCTAACTCATGTTGATCATGATCATATTCAATGGCATCTTCTTCTTCGAGAACGTCTTCATTACCTTCATCTACGTTATACTTTAACGGCCTTCCCCTTGGATTTTGTCTCATAGCAAATGACCAACCCGCTCTACCTGGAACCTCAGAGTAAAATACTTGTTCACATTGGGTTGGAAGAACATAGGGCTCTGTTCCTGGCTCAAACAACCTTGTATTTACCATGGTAAAACCATTATCATGTTCAATAATTGTTCTATCGGGATCACATTGATTCAATCGACACCTGTACCATTTGACAATGAACAAAAATACCTTGAAGGAGTTAAAGTCACACTAAAGAATGTTTTCCAGATACCCATAGTATCGATTTTTAGATAGTTATGGATGTCTGTCACTTCTAGAAGAAACATTGGTCACCTCAAAGACTACAGATATCCCACAATTAGATGTTTTCTTTGTTTCATCCAACTTTTTGATGCGATATCTACATCCATTGCACCACATAGCCTTATGGTGTTTTACCTTGTACAACAAGCCATACAGGAAAAGATTACATAATGACACCATATTTATGATAAAGTAGTGCATGTTTATTATCATGCCATAAAAGGAAAATAACAAGCATGACGTACAACGACAATATTTAAAAAAATAAATAAATAGTGTTGTTGATTAATATGCTTACCTTCTTATCTTTTAAACCTCTTGCTAAATCGATTTCCCTTTGTGTTAGATTGGTGTCTCCATTGCGATGTGCAGCTTTAACCAATGAAGCCACACCTTCCCATGATATTCCATGACCATATTGTTCACATTAAACGATCCATACCTTCATCCATTCAAGATTGTTTGCGATGTATAAATGAATCACATCCCACTCTCGACTAGCTGTTTGATGACAATAAAATTAAAATTCAATGAAAATGCATATTAGTCACTTAAAAAAGTATATAATTACAGTATAAAATGATGCAAAATACTAAATAAAAAAATAGAATATATATGTATGATATATAAACATAAAAATCACCAGTGAAATGTGTTATATTACCTTTCACCTTCCTCGATCTACCTTTCCCCTTCGGGTACTCCCCTTCGAAATCGTTTTTGGAGTCTGGATCACAAATGCGACGTAAATTGAGCTTTGATGCCAATATAGGAAGATATTCACTAATGTACAACATGTTTTGGTATACCATATATCCCTCCATCATAGAAGCTCAGCATATGCTCATTGTCTGACCAAACCCTTCATAAATTTCAAGTGCCTCTCAACCATCCACATGGACCTTGAGTGCACACGTCCACACAGTTCAATCTCCTCAACTTGGTGTATGAGGTAGTGTTCTTGTGCATTGAAAAATGCTGAAGGTAGATGCTTCTGCATTTCACACATGAGATGAGGAATTTCTCTCCTCCAATACTTTATGTCTTCTTTATGGATTTCTTTAGATGACAACCATCTTCAAGTGATATGACAACCCAATCAAGAGATTAAAGAAAAAATTCATTATATTACGTAACATGAAGTAGATAATGAAAATCAAATTAAGAATAAGTTCTATGTTGAATTAAACAAACAATAAGCACATGGAAAAATCACCACTTACCTCATGTATTTCCTGAGACTATATATTATTTGCTTGACATTGTTGTTGAAGTTGTCCGGGATAGAGAGAGGTAGAACATATTGTAACAATAATATACAAATAGTTTCAGTATATCGAATAGGAGTACCAGAAAAAGAAAAAAAATAATTATTAACTGCATACCATATTAATTATTACCTTCATGAAGACATGCCAATCGTGTGTTTTCACCCCCACAAAATCACCTTTCTTTGTTATGATATTCTTCATGTTCGCACAAAATCCGGTGGGAAATTTAATTTTTCGAATGACTTCTTTTACAACATTACTTTGCTGGTCCGTTAACATCCATGGAAGTGAGTTTATATTAATTTGCTCTTCATTGCTATGAAATTGAATGACGTCTTTCCTTGCATGGTTGTTATCTTGAATGTCTTTGCAAATTTTGACAATTTTTTCTTTGTCAATCCTTCCATCCAATATTCACCATAATGTTTCAGTCACATTCTTTCCGATATGCATTGTATCAAATAGATGAGCAATTTGTAGGTGCTCATAGTAGGGAAACCTACTAATTTGTCTCGGATAAATTTTCATTCCTCGTGGAAGCCCATTAATGCCTTCATGATGATCACATGAACAATAATGATGAAATTAAATATTAAATCAATGTCAATTACACTAAACAACACACAATATAATAAAATACAATATGATCATATATGTACAATGATTGATTATACGTACCTTAACGATTTCTATTATATTGCAACTTCCATAGCTGAGGTGTCATTCTCTTTGGTTTTAATGTAGTCTCTTGCTTTCCATTGAAAATATGTTTTTTGGTAGTTCGATACCTATGATTCTTGGAGAGGAAGTGCCTATACTCATCAAACACCTCCTTTCCTAAGATTTTTGAACGACGAGATTTGATCTTAGGACCACAAACTGGACATGCAAATTTCCCCTTTGTCTGAAGACCTAAATAAAAAGATGGAATATCAATATTTTCTATTATAATTATATAAAAAATGACTGGATTATTTAGAAAAACATGCATGCGTATTATATTAACTAGTAGTTCGTAAAATTAAATGCATCTAAAGTGGAACTTATAATTACATACCATAGAAATGGGTTAACCCTGGGGCATCATGTATTGTCCATACAAGCATTGCATGGAATTGGAATTTCCTTTGTCCTATTGGTCTAGATAAGTCATACATAGTGATGCCATTCCATAACTTTAGTAGCTCGTTAATAAGAGGTTTGATATATACATTCATATCTTTGACTTGGTACTTACCTGATTGATTTGAACATATAAAATAAATATTCTGATTATGAGACATACCATTTAGATATATAAACCATATTTCGCAATAGAAAAACTTTAAATATATATATAACATTATCAGAAAAAAAAACGACAAATGAGAATATACCACTGCAATAAAAAAAAAATACAGTGTTCGTACCTGGAATAATCATCAACAACATTATGTGCTCCCTCTTTATTGTCAACCATGGAGGAATGTTGTTATTGATAACAAAAATAGGCCACACCGAGTAAACATATCTCATCTCTGCAAAAGGATTGACACCATCTGCTGCCAAAGAAATCCTAAGATTACAAGGTTCGTCTTTAAAGTGATGCCATTTTTCCTCCATATCTCTAAATGCAGACCCATCTGCAGGAATCCGAATAATGTCGTCTTGACTTCTGTTCCGTGCATGGTAATTCATAAACTGTGCTATGTTTTTGCACCTGAACAGTCGTTGCAAACGGGGAACAATGGGAATATAATGTAGAACCTTGCGAGGCACCTTTTTAGTTACTTGATCTGTGTGATATCTACTGATATGACATTCAGGACATTCTATTGCAAATTCATGCTGGTTGTAATAAAGAACATGATCATCAGGGCATGCATGAATTGCTTCATACTGCATTCCAATTTCTTTCATGATGGCAGATAAATCTCAGTATGTGCGAGGTAAAATATTTGACGGTGGTAACAAATATTCACCTATCTTTCTACAACAAATAAAAATAAAAATCTAGTTAATATAATATATAAATAATATTAATGAAACAAATTTCATCCGTAGTAATTTGACTTATATATGAATTAACAATAAAATACATGACAATCATATATATTTTGTGATGGAATATATTACATACCTTAACATCTGTGTGACTGATATGTTTGAAAGACCATTCATAACCTTCAAGTTCATTACCAACAATATAGCAGAGAGAAGATTTGTCTTGGAGCCGTCATAAAGGGGTTCGTATGCCTTGTTAAGAAGAGGTGTATCATGAATATCATCAAAATGTTCATCATTTTCATGATCATCATCATGATGATCTGTTGATGTATATGTAACTTCAGAATGTATTTCACATATATGTATATTGTATTCCTATAGAGATGTTATTATTCCTCTATACGGAAGTGTCTTCATTTATATTGTAAGTGTCGTAACTTATACTTGATGGGTTATTAGACCACCTTATTGGGGTTGGCCCTATATAAGTCATGTGGGTCAAAGGGTTATTAGACCACCCTATTGGGGGTCGGCCATGTGGGTTAAAGGGTTATTAGACCACCCTAGTGGGGGTCAGCCCAGTCAGCATTATGTTAAGTGGTTAAGTTGAGGCCGACCTAGTTGAGTAAAGGTCAAGTCAAGTTAGTGTATAAATAGAGAGTGTGTCTCTCTCATTTTACACATTCTATTCTCTCACTCACACTTTGGAGAGTGGCGCACTTGTGGAGGAGGAGGATCTGCTGCTAGGATAAGACTATCTCTTGTATTCTGGTTGTATCATTGCTCTATCTATCTCTGAGGAAGTTATTGGGGTTTTTCATCTTTATGGTTTTCCCCAAGTAAACTCTGTGTCTCTTGTGTGCTTGCATTATTGTGTCCATGATTGATATGTTGTAGATTTGCTGTACATGTTGTTCTCTCAGTTAAGATCCTAGATCAGATTGAAGTAAATTCTAAAAATTTAACATGGTATCAGAGCTAGCCTGAAAGAAGGCATGATATGTCATGTATGACACTTGTTGCACTTACGATGCTAGGGCTTGATATAGGAAAAACCAGTCAGCGTAGCACTTTCGCTATAAATCCGTTTTGGCGAAGTTTTCGGATCTAAAACTTTTACAGGTCGAATATAATATCCCTCTGTACCTTTTTCCAAAGGACAACCTATAATTCGTTGTACTTTGTGATTTATGATATGTACAATATAGGGTTTCTGCCTCTTCCAGATCTGAGTCAAAATCAGGTGACCTTGGTAAAAAGGTCATAACTTGGGCTAGGAAGCTCCAAATGAAATTTTGTAAAAAGTGAAAGGTAGTAAACATACTTTACTATCTCAAAAAAATTGTGCAGAGGCTGAAGTTGAACCAATGATACGTGGCATGCCGTACAATTTCGCTCTCCTGTATTATCCCATAAATAGGTCACGTTGCGACACTTGGCATAACTCTCTCTCAGAGAATCCAATTGAGGTCAGACCTATCGGGATGGAAATATAACAGGTTGGGATATCTTAGGAAATTTTTTCAGAGGCCGAAGTTGAATGAGTGACATGTGGAACGCCGTACAAGTTCGCTCTCCTGTATTATCCCATAAACAGGTCATGTTGCGACACTTAGCATAACTCTCTCTCAGAGAATCCAATTGAGGTCAGACCTATCGGGATGGAAAGATAACAGGTTGGGCTATCTCAAGAAAATTTTTCAAACCATGTGGATCGAAAAGTTCGGAGTTACACCAGAAACAATCAGGTACATATTTTTGTCAAAACATAATTATTTTTGAGCACCTTCATTCATGGCTTCCGGAATTTAGGGCTTCAGAGAAAGTTGGAATTTTTGTAATCAGAGACAACGGCTGGATGCTACTCATCAAAATCTAAATTTAGAGACCAAGATCATAATTTTTGGTTGGGAAGAAGGCCGGGCTTGATCAGACCCTAGTTCGGGACTTTGATCAGAAAAGTGGAAAATTAGGGCTTCCACAAAAACGGGAATTTTTGAAATCTGTGACCACAACTGGAAGCTCCTCATAAAAATATAAGCTTAGAGATTTGGATCAAAACTTTTGATTAGGTATAAGAGTGGGCTTCATCAAACCCTAGTTCGGGGTCACATCCAGTGAATCCAGAAGTTTCGAAGGCAAAATTGAGGAGTGAAACTTTGCAGTTTTCAAATTCTGAATATATCAACTTGATCAACTCATCAAGGCGCATATTTCTATCCTTTCAGAATTTTGAAATTCAAAGTTTGAATTTTTTGGGTTTCTCTGACAAACCCTAATCCAGCTCTAGGTCCAGTTCTTACAAATCAAGTGGATTGGGTTAATCCTAGAAGAAGTTGGATTGGTCACCTGCATAAGTGAAGAAGTTCCTGTTTCAGAGGGAGATGAGGCTAAGGCCTTACATAAGAAGATTACAAGCGATATCGACAGGTATGAATCATTAAGGTATGTTTCGAAATTTGTTCATGTTTAAGTTTATGGTATGTTTGTGTTCATGATTATTATGGTTAGTACAATCTTGATTTGAGATTTGTCGTATCACGTTAACAAAATTATGAATGCATGATAGAAGATATTCATTGGTTAGGGTGTTGACACTTATGATTGTACTAATGCATTATGGTGTTGTATGAGTTTTATATTGTCTGCTAACATAAAAGGTACACTAAGAAAGACAAATCATGTTCTACTTCAAGAACATATGATCATGGTGACATGAAGAGAAAGATTCATCCATTGTCATGGATCACATATAAGATCTACTTACGAGGTATGTATAACTTGGTTCTACAATGGTTAACCTATTAGACATACAGGTTACTAGCACAAGTCATTGAAGAGAACCAGAAGACATTATGCGGGTATGTTAGACATAACTAGCTAGAATGTTAATCCAGGTATGTTTTTCCTATATCAAGCTAGAATCCTACCTTGTGTTAGGATCTTATACTGTTGTGTTGTTGATAATGATTATTCATGAAGTCATAGGTTTGAATAATCATGGTTGTATGCATATTATGTTTCTTACCATAATTGATGATATGACTAACTAGAAGAATCATGAAGGTATAGGTTTGAATAATCACGGGTTTTATGCATATTATATCTCTTATCTTGATTGATGATTCAACTAACCAGAAGAGTCCTATGATCAAAGAAGAATGTGTATGAGTAAAAGAAGACTTCCCTGAAACCTTGAATACTAATGTTTATTATCTGTGAATGATCATGAATATACATGTTTAAGATTATTGTGTTTTGATAGTATTAAGATTATACTAATAAATGTGTGATTATGTATGAGACCTCAAGGATAACACAATGATGATACTAATAAGCATGCATAGTGATTAAGGATGGATGTAAGTTCAAGGACAGGTAATCTAGGAAGCAAAGATCAAGAGGGAGCACACTCCAGTTGTTCCTGCAAGAAAGCAAAGGAGCACACTTCAGTAGTTTCTGCAAGGATGCAGATATTCAGAGGGAGTTGACCACTTCTCACAATCCACATAAGAATGGAGTTGCAGAAAAGAAGCAAAGACTGAGAGGGAGTCAACCCAACAAACAAACAAAGATAAGTATTTGAATTGTCATTACTTGCATATTTTATTGTTTAAATAATACTGTTCAATAATGTATATATTGATGTTCCTAGAATTAGGTTGTGTATTATGCACATTAGAATAGTTGCATTGATGAACAATATACTACTAATATGCATGGGTAAGTGGCCTACGACACTGTACAACATTCCATTGATACTTATCTAGAATGAAACCTCTTTGCTGACATGTTGGGAGTTGTGCACACTCTTAACAATGTTCTGGTAGAGATTGGAAGGCATCTAGAAAGTTACAGGATATGGATAAATGTTGTATTGAAGCATTGGCTAAGATAATTGCATGCCTGTATGACATATTTCTTTATGTGTAAGAATTTGTTATGAAAACTATGAGATGTTTTCTAATCATGCAATTTAACTTGTTGTGTAGGAAAGATCGTATGCCATCACCTACAAAAGAAGAACTACAACATTTGTTTAACAACAAAATTAACTATTGAAGATATTGAAGTTCCCAGGATATGGGAAGAATGCCATGATCCGTCGATCATGAAGAATGATGTTTGGGATGTAGTCCCAAGACCTGAAGGGAAGTTTGTTATGACTTCCATATGGATTTATCAAGATCAAGCATGCTGCAGATGGCAGCATAGAGAAATATAAAAGTTATGAAATAGAAGATACACCAGATGGATTTCAAGACAGCTTTCTTGAATGGTGTAGTTGAAGAAGAAGTGTATGTGGAGCAGCCACTTGGTTTTGAGACACATGATAGGGTGTCATATATATGCAGAACTTGGGTATGATGCACCACTTTCTAGGTATGGAGGTGTGGCAGAGTGCAGATGGAATATTCCTTGAACAAGGGAAGTATGCAGTAGAGATCCTGAAGAGGTTCGGGATGATGGACTACGAGGCTATGGCATCGAACCTGAAGCTTCTATGTGATGCTTCATCTGAACCAGTTGATGTCACTATGTATCGTCAGATGATTGGGTCCTTATTGTACCTAACGAACATGAGACCATGTTATGTGGAATTCTGCCCTACGGATAAGTCAAAATTCCCTTAGGCTAAAGTAGACTTTAACTAACTCTAGGCTAAGAACAGACAAAACAAATGCAACCTTGAATCCCTAGATCTAACAAACATCTCAGAATTAAAATGTTGGAGAGAATAGAAGGAGTTTAACTGACCTTATGTCCAAACGCTTGTCTTTGATATTTGCTCCAAGCTCCAAGTCCTCACAAGTAAACCTGTTAACAATGGAACCAAAACACAAGCATGTACTATTCTCTAGCAATCTGAAAACATGAGTTAGGATCTAAATCTATGAGAGATACAAATCATATCATTAAAACAAGATTAACACAAATGATTTGGGAAAACAAGACAAGTTATTCCATTACGACTTGAAGATTACTTACAAAGGGTGCTTGATGCCCAAGCCAATCCTCCAACTCCAAGTGTCTTCTCCTCTAGCTATCTCCACAAAGCTGCAAGACCATAAGTTTGGTGCTCTCAAGAGTCCTCCCTCTTTCCAATGGCATGCCTCTCTTTTATAGTGAATGGTGAGGTTAACCAACAAGAGAGATGAGTGGATCTAAGGAGGGATAAGTGGATCAAGGTTTCTAATCGAAGGATATGAGTTGAGATCGAATCAAGGAACCCAATCTTCCATTATCTTCGAAAATCCAAGATCCCACAAGCCAAGGGCAAAAAACTATTAAAAGGGTGCCGCGCCTTGCAAAGTCTGCAGAACGCGGCACTGCCGCGCTTTGAGGAAAAAGTAGCACGCGGTAGTGTCTAGTGCCGCGTTTTGGGAACATAGCAAGGCGCGGTAGTGTGTAGAAATAAAGTCCAAGGTGGGTCAAAACTTGCCAGGGTGGATTTACCTTCAAGGTTGACTCATCATCTGTCTCTTCTGGATGGTTCAAAACAGGAGGGAAAGTGTCGTCAACTTGTTTTGTGATGGGGGTGCGACACCGTGAAATATAGAGGTATAACAGATGCCCCCTAAAGTGTGAGGTCAGAAGGGACTGATGGCCGAAAGACTTTACGAATAAAATGTGCAGAGATAGCATCGAGGAGGACGACACGGAGCTGAAATAGAAACAAAGTGTTAGATATACCACCAAGGCGGGCATTCCCATGCTCGGAAACAAATGACTCAAAGCATGGCTGCCGACCAATACATTGCAGATCCATGAGTACTGAGATAATGTAAACTGTGGACAGATCATGGCTACTATGAACAATCGTAGATCCATGAGACAGTAATGACACAGCCACGACCAATACAATAAGTGGATCTGTGTGACAATACAAGAGACATTTCTATCGCAGCCTGGACGCAGTCAAGATATAGTGATGCACCCAGGGTCTTCTACCCGATCGCATAAAGATACGAATCTAACCATGTGATTACAAGGTGTTGAAGTTGAACATGGAAGAAACCATTTGATTACCAGTCAATGATGTGGACCGTTAACAAATGCGAGGGAGATCACCAATAATGACAATGATTCCCAAGGTATCAATAGTACATCTCAACGAAATGCGAATGAATGAGTTGATGTCGAGCATCCGAGAGATTGCTTGATCAGAGGTCAATGAGGTGAACCTATTGTCAAACACGAGGAAACCTGCCATTGAGGCATGCAGGTACCAAGGTACTAATGGTTGATTCCTAAGTCTAATTCCTGGATAGTGATTTGGTGTCGACAGGAATAGACTCGTCGAAGGTGGGCCATAATGATTCCCACATCATCGACACGAAATCGGCATATATGATGGGATGATGAAGTAATGGAGTATGTACTGACACAGCGGAGGTCTGACACAATGAATGACTCAATACAATGCAACCCTTTGAACATATAACGGCATGTAACAAGACTCGGCAGCGGGTATTACTGATAAATAGAGGATAGACACCGGATGAGCGGACTCGTGGCCAGGGAGACGACCCATGATGATGACTATGACTCAATGAAAGACGGATACCCAAATATAGACAAGAGATGGACACATGCCATGTTCAAAGGTAATGACTGACAAGCTGCCATAGATAAACTTGACTTGTTCTCCCATATTTCCCCGACGTGATGGACGAGTACCTCTTTCTTGTTTTACGAGCTTGAAGAGGATAACAGATGCTCGGTGTAGCTCATCTTGTGGATGAGTCCAATCTCACATGTTTTACGAACCTGAGAAAGGAGGGGTTCGTCCCAAAGTGGGTCCTTCGATGTTAATATTTTAACGAGCCCACGGAAGGAAAACTCGGTAGTTTTTCATATTTAGAGAGCCTAAAAAACTTAAAGGAAGCTCCATAATGTACTTTTTCGTAAAATTTAGTCTCTCGATCCCGAAAAAGTGTAAAACGATTCCCGAGAGAACTCTCCCAGCCGAGATTGACTGAGGTATACCTTTCTCGTAAATAGTCTAGACGGGCCGAAAAAGGGGTAACCTATCACCGAATAGACGACCTTTCAAATACTTTTACAAGTGTGAAAGAGTCAAGATCACTTGGCAATCTTTTCAATTTTAAGGAGTCTGAAAAGAGCTTAACTATGGACTCCTATGGTCTTTTTCGTAAATTTTAAATTATTCTGGTCCGAAAAAAGAATAAAATACAACCAGGATAATACTTTCCTCATCGTTTAACGAGCATGAGTAAAGCTGACCGTACTCGACACCGTTTACTTGCGTTTGACAAGCACGACACAGGCGTGAAAGCGCTTGGAATCTTTTTCAAGTTTTAAATCCAGAGCACGAAAAAGATAAAGTGGGCTCAATATGAAGGTCAAACTACGAACAAATACCAGTATGAATGCATCCCATTTCTACCGCGGATCCTGTCAATGAATGCTCAAAAATCGGGCATTAGTAATATGAATAAAGGTTTATTAATTTGAAATAGTAATTAATTAATTAAAAAATATGAAAAAATGCTATATAAGGCATGGTAAAAATAGAAATTACTATTCATTTGTGATTTTTACCCAAAGGAGTCATTTTTACCCATTTTGGAGCAAAATTTCAAGGATCGATACCGAGAGTTCTGGGACACTATTTCGACCGTCGTCTGCGCCAGGTAAGAGTGCTTGAGCCCCTCTTTCATTTCATGCAAGAAATTTTTGTTTTCACCAGGGGAAAATTAATTTTTTGGGAAGCCCTTTTGGGCAAAAATCGCCTGCCGTACTGCCGCGCGGGTCCCCTATCGAAAAACGCGGCACTGTTGAACAGTGCCGCGCTGTAGCCCCAAAATGAGGCGTGGCACTGTGGACTGCCGCGCGATAAGGTGTCCTCCAGGCGCAGCACGTGCGAAAATTAAGTTCAAAAAATCAATTTTTCCTCAAATTTTTGCTGGAAGTAAGTTGTTAAATAGTTACTAATTACTTTGTTTGCCCTTTTGCAGGGATTTGCAACTTATTTGGAGCAAAATGGTGAGTTGGAAAGAGAGGGAGCATGAAGCGGATGATTTCGGAGCCGAAAATGACCTACCAACCGTGACTGCATTGCGAGAATGTGGTTTGCTAAAGTTTTTCAAGACCAAAGGGATCCGCCAACAACCTAAGCTTCTTACTCACCTTGTTCAATTGTGGGACCCTGATATCGAAGCTTTCCGAGTGGGAGAGCATGTGCTTGAAATCCAACTTGAAGACATCTACTTTCTCACGGGCCTCTCGAAAAGAGGGGCCCGGCCGAATCTTACCGGGTACAGTGCTTCAGACTCAAGCACGGATGATTTGATTGCTCGATATTGTCAGGCGGGTTCGAGTAAGAAGAGCGGGAAAGTGGCCATAAAAGAGGTCACAAATCTTCCTTTTAAAACTTTGCTATTCACTATTACACGTGCAGCAGGAAGCGTGAGCCCACATCAGGCAACCCGCACACAGGTAAATCTCGCAGCAGAGTGCATGGGAGGGACAGTCTTCAACTGGTGTGAGACAGTGTTGTCCCACATGAAGGAACAGGTGCACAAATGTAGAACTGGGAAAAATACCCAGTTTGGCTATGCGAGTATCTTGGTCACTTTCTTCCTGGCAAGGGTGCCATTACTGCGACCACAGATATCTATGCATCCTCGTTGTTAAATTTTCAGAATTTACTTCAATATGATCTAGGATCTTAACTGAGAGAACAACATGTACAGCATATCTACAGCATATCAATCATGGAGACAATAATGCAAGCACACAAGAGACACAAAGATTTACTTGGGGAAAACCATAAAGGTGAAAAACCCCAATAACTTCCTCAGAGATAGATAGAGCAATGATACAACCAACCAATAGAGATAGCCATAACCTAGCAGCAATCCTCCTCCTCCATAAGTGCGCCTCTCCTCCTTGAGAGCATGTGTGAGAAGTGAGTGAGTAAATAGAGTGCCTCCCGCACTCTATTTATACTTGACTTGACTTGCCTTTTTACCTAACTCATGTCGGCTCGAACTTAACCACATAACATAATGCTGAGTGGGCCGAACCCCAATAGGGTGGTCTAATAACCCTTTGACCCACATGGCCGACCCCCAATAGGGTGGTCTAATAACCCTTTGACCCACATGACTTATACAGGGCCGACCCCAAACAAGGTGGTCTAATAACCCCTCAAGTATAAGTTACGACACTTACAATATAAATGACGACACTTCCTTATAGAGGAATAATACCATCTCTATAGGAATACAATATACATATATGTGAAATACATTCCGAAGTTACATATACATCAACACTCCCTCTTAACTAGGAAGGTATTTCTCAGCATAGTTCTTCTAGCACAAGTCATCTTCTCTGGATCATCGTCACTAGATAATCGTCATCGAGTCATCATCATCGTCACTGCTGCTGCTATCTCAATCAATCTCTGAATCTACTCGTCATAGGAAGTTCTACAGAGCCAGTCCTTTTTCATACTGGATGTAGGCCCACCACCTGCAGGTCTTCGTCATCACTAGCCATACTGTGGAATCCTCGGGACTTATTACGTGCGTCACAAAACCTTGAAAGAGCATCCCAGGATATTACGGGTACACAAATCCAACCTGGAGGATCTCCCAGGGCGCTATTACATGTGACCCCACCACAAAACCTCGAAAGAGCATCTTAGGATGTTACGGGTACACAACTCCGACCTAAGATCTCCCAGGGTACAAATTACATGTGGTCCACCACAAAACCTAGCAAGAGCATCTCAGGATGTTACGGGTACACAACTCCGACCTGAGATCTCCTAGGGCACAAATTACATGTGGTCATGGCAAAACCTCGCAAGAGCATCTCAGGATGTTACGGGTACACAACTCCGACCTGAAATCTCCCAGGGCCCAAATTACATGCCATAGGACAAAACCTCGCAAGAGCATCTCAGGATGTTACGGGTACACAACTCCGACCTGAAATCTCCCAGGGCACAAATTACATGTCCTCCCAGAGCAATGTCTTGACAGAGCATCCCAGGCTGTTACGGGTACACAACTCCGACCTATAGGATCTCCCAGACATGCTCATCTGCACAACCTGATCCACGGCCACAGAGTATCAACCTGATACTCACCATACATCATCCTGATGTACTCATGATCATCCTGATCATAATCACTGCAACGTCCTGCTGCAAGTCATCTGGAGCAACATCCTGAAGCTCGTCATCCATGATCGTCCTGATCATCAATGCAACATCCTGCTGCATGTCATCTGGAGCAACATCCTGAAGCTCGTCATCTATGATCATCCTGATCATCACTGCAACATCCTGCTGCATGATCTACCTGATCATCAATGCATCTTCCTGATACATACCAAGTATCATACATGATCCTCCTGATCATCAATGTATCCACCTGATACAAATATATGATACATATCATCATACATGATCCTCCTGATCATCAATGCATCTACCTGATGCATACCAAGTATCTACCTGATACATATCATCATACATGATCCTCCTGATCATCAATGCATCTACCTGATGCATACCAAGTATCTACCTGATACATATCATCATACATGATCCTCCTGATCATCAATGTATCCACCTGATACAAATACAAATACATGATACATATCACCATACATGATCCACCTGATCATACAATGTATCCACCTGATACATATACAGATACATGGTCCAAGCATCCAACATGGTGCATAAACAATACATACACATGATCCAACTGATCATATCCTGCATCCAACATGATGCGTACATACATAAAATGATCCAACTGATCATATCAAGCAGAAACTAGAACATCATCCTGATGCTCATCATCCAGCGCTTACATCCACAGCCATGTGAAGGATCCTCCTTCCAACATGCTTGGAATGGCTTCAGCAAATGTGTCCGTCACTTCTTCCTCGAAGTGTCCTCGATCTGAATAACACCAAGCCTCTCTCTGAAGTACTCGAACTTCACCCTGGCTAGTGGCTTCGTCAGCACATCTGCAATCTGCTCGTCCATTGCAACATACAGGAGCTTCACAGCTCCTCTCTGCACCATATCCCTGATATAGTGATATTTGATCTCTATGTGTTTCGACCTGTCATGAAACACTGGGTTCTCGGACAGCTTCACACAACTCTGGTTATCACAGAAGATACCAGTAGCCTCCAACGGGAGATCAAATAACTCAGACAGTAGCTTCCGTAGCCATACTGCCTCACAACTAGCTGAATAGGCTGCAACATACTCTGCCTCAGCTGTACTTAGTGCTACGCAGGACTGCTTCCTGCTAAACCAAGAGATCACACCTGATCCCATACTGAAGCAACACCCAGATGTGCTCTTCCTATCTGCAGCACTGCCAGCCCAATCTGAATCAACATAACCCTGCAGGTTAAACTTTTGATTCGCCTCATACCTGAGCCCAAAAACCACTGGACCCTTCAGGTACCTCAGAACATGCTTTACAGTAACCAGGTGAACACCCCTCGGATCCGTCAGGAACTTGCTCAATGTGTTCACAGCAAAGCAAATGTCTGGTCTCGTGTTCGTCAAGTACATCAAGGACCCAATCATCTGACGATACGTAGAGACATCAACCAGCTCAGATGAAGCATCACATAGAAGCTTCATATTCGATGTCATAGGTGTGGCCATAGCCTTGCAGTCCATCATCCCGAACCTCTTCAGGATCTCTACTGCATACTTCCCTTGTCCAAGGAAGATTCCATCACTCTGCCACACCTCCATGCCAAAAACAAATAGTGCATCATTCCCAAGTTCTTCATCTCGAACTCGGTAGTAAGCTTTCGCTGCATGTCGGCAATCAATCTATCTTCACCTGTAACAAACAAGTTATCTGCATACAAAAGTAGTATCACTTTTATATTTCTCAATGCTGTCATCTGCAACATGCTTGATCTGATAGATCCATATGGAAGTCATAACAAACTTCCCTTCAGGTCTTGGGACTACATCCCAAACATCGTTCTTCATGATCTACGGATCATGGCATTCCATTTCTTCATCCCAGATCCTGGGAACTTCAATATCTTCAATAGATAATTTTGTTGTTGAACAAATGTTGTAGTTCTTCTTTTGTAGGTGAAGATATACAGTCTTTCCTATAAAACAGGTTAAATTGCATGATTAGAAACATCTCATAATTTTCAGAACAAATTCTTACACATAACGAAATATGTCATACAGTCATGCAATTATCTTAGCCAATGCTTCAATACAACATTTATCCATATTCCGTAGCTTTCTAGATGCCTTCCAATCTCTACCAGAACATTGTTAAGGGTGTGCACAACTCCCAACATGTCAGCAAAGAGGTTTCATTCTAGATAAGTAGCAATGGAATGTTGTACAGTGCCATAGGCCACTTACCCATGTATATTAGTAGTATACTGTTCATCAATGCAACTATTCTAATATGCATAATACATATCCTAAGTCTAGGAACATGAGCATATACATCATTTGAACAATTTTATTTAAACAAACACATATGTAAGAAATGATAATTAAAATACTTATCTTTGTTTGTTCATTGGGTGGACTCCCTCTGAGTCTTTGCTTCTTTGCGGGAGATACTAGAGTCATAATATGAAGTAGCTTCTTCTACACCTTTCTATTGTGGAATGTAGGAAGATGTTCAACTCCCTCTAAATATCTGCATCCTTGCAGAAGCTACTGAAGTGTGCTCCTTTGCTTTCTTTGCAGGAACAACTGGAGTGTGCTCCCTCTTGATCTTTGCTTCCTGGATTACCTGTCCTTGAACTTACATTCATCCTTGGTCCCTATGCATCATGATTGTGTTATCCTTGTGATTGTTAAAGTTCAATATGCTAAGACAGAAAATAGCAGCATTACATTTCATTTCACAATAATAGCATATACAGGATCACTGAAGAAACAACAAGCATCGCATAAACACAAGAGTCAGAGATTTATCCTGGGAAACCCTCATGGGGTAGAAAACCCAGTAAAGCTTCCTCAATATAGATGACCAGCAATACACAAAGATGCAAACCCTGAGCATAAGCTCCTTCTCCTCCATAGCAGACCTCTCCTCCACAAATGCGCCTTTCTCAAGTGAGTGAGTGAGTATAATGAGGAACACACCTCCTCTATTTATACACTACTCTGATATGTATTTTACACAAGTACACGTAGGCTCGTATTTAACCAATAGGTTAAATACCCCACTACAACTAACTGGGCCGACCCCTCTAGGGTGGTCTAATAACCCTTTGACCCACATAACACATTTAGGGCCGACCCCCACTAGGGAAGTCTAATAACCCGAGTTACCACATTCCGACGGAGGAATAAACATCTCCGGATATACAATAAGATCTTCACGGAGGAATGAATCATCTCCGGAATAATAAAGTACAAATATAATATTCTTTGAAGTTACAATATTTAACACTCCCCCTTAACGAGAAGGATATTATAACAGTATCTGCACAAGCAAGGAGTCATCAACATCATACATGATACATCTATAAATCATTGGAAGCTTTCTCAACATCATCAGTAACTCAAGCAGTTACTGGAACATCTTCAATACTGGAACATCAACATCTTCAGTACTGAGTCTTTATCTTCTGCAGCACTCGAACAACTACAACAACATCAACATCTGGATCCTCACGATCATCAGTATCGTCATCTCACGACCATTAGCATCGTCATCACACGATCATCAGCATCGTCATCTCACGATCATCAGCATCGTCATCACTCGATCATCAGCATCGTCATCACACGATCATCAGCATCGTCATCACACGATTATCAGCATCGTCATCTCACGATCATCAGCATCGTCATCACACGATCATCAGCATCGTCATTTCACGATCATCAGCATCGTCATCTCACGATCATCAGCATCGTCATCACACGATCATCAGCATCGTCATCACACGATCATCAGCATCGTCATTTCACGATCATCAGCATCGTCATCACACGATCATCAACATCGTCATCACACGATCATCAGCATCATCATCACACGATCGTCAGCATCGTCATCACACGATCATCAACATCGTCATCACACGATCATCAGCATCGTCATCAACACAGGTATCCATAACAATACAAGTATCCACATCATTAGTACAAGTATTCATGCCAATACAAGTATACATATCATCAATACAAGTATCCATACTGATACAAGTAATCATGTCATCAATACATGTATCCTACCGATACAAGTAACCACATCATCAATACAAGTATCCATACCGATACAAGTAACCACGTCATCAATACTAGTATCCTACCGATACAAGTAACCACATCATCAATACAAGTATCCTACCGATACAAGTAACCACATCATCAATACAAGTATCCTACCGATACAAGTAACCACATCATCAATACAAGTATCCTACCGATACAAGTAACCACATCAAAAATCACTTTCTCGGAGACCATACGTCTACGGATCAATTCAGGGACCGAAGTCCGGGGATGATACAATCCCCACTTCTCGGAGACCTCACGTCTACGGATCAATTCAGGGACCTAAGTCCGGGGATGATACAATCCCCACTTCTCGGAGACCTCACGTCTACGGATCAATTCAGGGACCTAAGTCCGGGGATGATACAATCCCCACTTCTCGGAGACCTCACGTCTACGGATCAATTCAGGGACCTAAGTCCGGGGATGATACAATCCCCACTTCTCGGAGACCTCACGTCTACGGATCAATTCAGGGACCTAAGTCCGGGGATGATACAATCCCCACTTCTCGGAGACCTCACGTCTACGGATCAATTCAGGGACCTAAGTCCGGGGATGATACAATCCCCACTTCTCGGAGACCTCACGTCTACGGATCAATTCAGGGACCTAAGTCCGGGGATGATACAATCCCCACTTCTCGGAGACCTCACGTCTACGGATCAATTCAGGGACCTAAGTCCGTGGATGATACAATCCCCACTTTTCGGAGACCATACGTCTACGGCTCTCTTTAGGACTGAAAGTCCAGGGATGATCCAATCCCCTCAACTGTCCACTAAGGACTTCATTCTCGGAGACCTCACGTCTACGGCTCTCTTTAGGACTGAAAGTCCAGGGATGATCCAATCCCCTCAACTGTCCACTAAGGACTTCATTCTCGGAGACCTCACGTCTACGGCTCTCTTTAGGACTGAAAGTCCAGGGATGATCCAATCCCCTCAACTGTCCACTAAGGACTTCATTCTCGGAGACCTCACGTCTACGGCTCTCTTTAGGACTGAAAGTCCAGGGATGATCCAATCCCCTCAACTGTCCACTAAGGACTTAATTCTCGGAGACCTCACGTCTACGGCTCTCTTTAGGACTGAAAGTCCAGGGATGATCCAATCCCCTCAACTGTCCACTAAGGACTTCATTTTCGGAGACCTTACGTCTACGGTTCTCTTTTAGGACTGAAAGTCCAAGGATGATCCAATCCCCTTCTGTATTCTCACCTATACAAGAGCAGTTATCACATTAGCATGTATTCTCACCAATACATCAAAACATGTATTCATCACACCAAAACATGTATACATCACAACTAGCATGTATTCTTACTAATACATCAAAACATGTATACATCACATCTAGCATGTATTCTTACTAATACATCTAATATCAAAACATGTATACATCACAACTAGCATGTATTCTTACTAATACATCAAAACATGTATACATCACATCTAGCATGTATTCTTACTAATACATCTAACATCAAAACATGTATACATCACAACTAGCATGTATTCTTACTAATACATCAAAACATGTATACATCACATCTAGCATGTATTCTTACTAATACATCTAACATCAAAACATGTATAAGTAAAACTAAGTATTCTAAGTAAGAGAGTCCTAAATCTAAATATTTCTAAGTAACTGGGTGTAGAGAACAGGTTACCTCATCATCGACCTTGTTGTTCGATGAGAAAATCTCATCAGTAGTGATTATACTACTCCCCCTTTCGAGGAGGGTCCTTTTGAACTACACCAAGCTTGTCTCGGAAGTATTCAAACTTCACTCGAGACAGAGGTTTGGTTGGTAACTTCTTCACTTAACGTAGAGGCTTGGTTAGTACAACGGTAACCTGTTACAAATTCAAACTTTTAGAGTTCCTTTCTGTGTCATAACTTGTTAGTTCCCTATGTTCTTTGACTTATCATGGAACACTAGATTCTATGTCATCTTGATACAACTCTAAATATCACATAGGATCTCAGTTGGTTCTATCTCTAAGTCAAACAATCCTAAAGCCAAACTTCTTCATAACTAGCAGAGCAAGCAGCCATATGTTCCGCTTGTGCTGAGAGCCACACTAGACTGCTTCCATCTAAACCACGAGATCATGGCTAATCCCAGACGATAACATCCTCTCGATGTGTTCTTCTTGTCTGATACACTTCCTGTCCAAAAAGAATCTAAATAGCCATCTGAAGTCATGATCTTCAAGATAGCATAGATCAAATTCTATCGTGTTCTTTATGTGCCTCATCACATACTTTGCAACTATCAGGTAAACACATCTAGTTTCCACTAGATACTAACTCAAGGTGTTCATAACAAAGCATATATCTAACCTAGTATATGTTAGATATATCAAAGACCCAATTAATTGACTGTACAGAGTTATATCCACTAACTCTGATGAGTTATCCCCTAACAGCTTCAAGTTGGAATCCATAAGAGTGGCCATTCCAACACCTCAAGTCATATTTCTCATCATACTTTCCCTGGTTGAGAAATATTCCTTCTGAGCCTTGCCATACCTCCAGACCTAGGAAGTAAAGCATCAATTTGAGATCTTTCATTTTTCATTTCTGTATTGAATGATCTTCTGCATATCTATCTGAGCCATCTCTCGTTAGATGGGTCTACTGATATGAGCCTCAATATCATTCGAACTCTGTGGTGAGTTCCTTCTTGCATCCATGTCATATGTGTATCATATTCAACCTTGTAGCAAAGGTTGAGATCCACATCACCCATGGTGATCATTAATCTTATCAAATTATTATCGATCCTAGGTACCTATACAGAACCTGATTCATACTTCTTCTTTAATTACACCATACTTGGAGCAAACATCTTGTCGTGATTCTCTTCCCCTTTCTAAGAGAATCTTCTAGCCATGAGCCTTCTATATTTTGTTTGATTTGTAAATCTTCTTGTTTGAACATCCACCACTTGTACGGTGTCCATCATTCTTCATGACCTTTCCTACAAATCAAAATTAAGTACATAATTAGTAATACTTCATAATCATCAAAAGATAATCCATTATGCATACAGATATCATTTACATAGTGATGCAACTATTTTGACCATTACTTTGGCACAACACTTTCCCATATCCTGTATGCATACAGTGGCTATCTAGATGCCTTTCATCTCTACCAGAACATACTATCGAGAGTGCGCACAACTCTCAGCATGTCAGCAAAGAGGTTTCATTCTAGACAAGCAACAATGGAATGTTTGTCCAAACATATGCACATTAGTTGTATACTGTTCAATGCTCTATGAATGTTTACACTCAGCATTATATATTCTAGGAATACAAATATGCATGCAGGCAATATCATTACTATTTCAAATAGCAACTCAAATACTTATCTTTTATATTTGTGTGGCTGCCTCCCGCTTGATCTTCTGTATGTCTTTTGAACTTCTATTCATTCTGTACCACTGTGCATGCTCAAGAGTCATCCTCATGATCTCATACACAAACATACACTCATTAGTATATTCTAAATGCTATCAAAACATTATAGTACTAAATAATCTTGAAAACGTATAGTCATGATTATAGTTAATAAACATTAGTATTCAAGATTTCAGGGAAGTCTTCTTTTACTCATGCATATCATTGATAAAAGATATAATATGCATAATCCCTTGATTACTAACTTTATGAATAAGCATAACCAATCATTCCAAGTATACTTGTATAAGGGATCCTAACACAAGGTAAGATTCATGGGAAACATACCTGGATTAGTATACCTACTTGGTTATGTACAACATACCTCGTAAGTAGAACAAAGATTATGGATGAGTCTTTGTCTTCATGTTTTCATGATCATGGAGCCTGATTTGTCTTTTGTGATGTACCTGTATCTTGTTAGCAGACAACCTCAACCTCACACAACACCATAATGCATTAGTACAATCATAAGTGTCAACACCCTAACCAATGAATATATTCTATCATGCATTCATACTTTTGTTAAGGTGATACAACAAATCTAAAATCAAGATTGTACTAATTGTAATAACATGAAGACAAACATACCATAAACTTAATCATGAACAAATCTCAAAACATACCTCGATGAGTCATACCTGTCGAGATCGCTTGTAATCTCCTTATGTAAAGCCTTAGCCTCATCTCCCTCTGAAACATTAACTCCTTCACTTATGTAGGTGACCAATCCATCTTCTTCTAGGATTAACCCTATCCACTTGATTTGCAAGAACTGGACCTGGAGCTGGATAAGGGTTTGTCAGAGAGACCCCAAAAATTCAAACTTTGAATTTCAAACTTCCGTAAGGATAGAGATATGCGCCTTGATGAGCTGATCAAACTGATATATTCAGAATTTGAAAACTGCAAAGTTTTACTCCTCAATTTTGCCTTTGAAACTTTCGGATTCACTGTACGTGACCCTGAACTGGGGTTTGATGAAGCCCACTCTTTTTCCCCATCAAAAGGTTTGATCCAAAGCTCTAAGATTCTATTTTTCTGACGAGCTTCCAGCCGTGGTCACAGATTTCAAAAATTCCCATTTTTACAGAAGCCCTAATTTTTCGCTTTTCTGATCAAAGTCCCGAACTAGGGTCTAATCAAGCCCGGCCTTTTGCCCAACCAAAAATTCTGATCTTGGTCTCTAAATTTCTATTTTGATGAGTAGCATCCAGCCGTGGTCTCCGATTACAAAAATTCCAACTTTCTTCAAAGCCCTAAATTCCGGAAGCCATGAATGAAGGTACCAAAAAATAATTCTGTTTTGACAGAAATATGTACCTGATTGTTTCTGGTGTAACTCCGAAATTTTTGATCCACAGGGTCTGAAAAAGTTTCCTGAGATAGTCTGACCTGTTATCTTTCCATCCTGACAGGTCTGACCTCAATTGGATTCTCTGAGAGAGAGATATGCCAAATGTCGCAACGTGACCTGTTTTGGGAAAATACAGAAGAGCGAACTTGTACGGCGTGCCACGTGTCACTGTTTGACCTTCGGCCTCTGAAAAAGTTTTCTGAGATAGCTCGGCCTGTTATCTTTCAATCCTGACAGGTCTGACCTCAATTGGATTTTCTGAGAGAGAGTTATGCCAAGTGTCGCAACGTGACCTGTTTATGGGATAATACAGGAGAGCGCACTTGTACGGAGTGCCACGTGTCACTGGTTCAACTTCGGCCTCTGAACAAGTTTTCTGAGATAGTGCAGATTGTGTACTACCTGTCACTTTTTACGAAATTTCATTTGGAGCTTCCTAGCCCAAGATATGACCTTTTTCCCAAGGTCACCTGAGTTTGACTCAGATCTGGAAGAGGCAGAAACCCTATATTGTACAGATCATAAATCACAAAGTACAACGAATTAGAGGTTGTCCTTTGGACACAAGGTACCTGGAGATTTTAGCTTCGTCCTGTAACAATTTCAGATCCGAAAACTTCGCCAAAACGGATTTATAGCGAAAGTGCTACGATGACTGGTTTTTGCTATGAAAAACCCTAACCTTCAAATTGTCGTAAGTAAAGCAAGTGTCTTTAGTGCCATACCTTGTCTTCCTTCAGGTTAGCTCTGATACCATGTTAAAGTTCAATATGCTAAGACAGAAAATAGCAGCATTACATTTCATTTCACAATAATAGCATATACAGGATCACTGAAGAAACAACAAGCATCGCATAAACACAAGAGTCAGAGATTTATCCTGGGAAACCCTCATGGGGTAGAAAACCCAGTAAAGCTTCCTCAATATAGATGACCAGCAATACACAAAGATGCAAACCCTGAGCATAAGCTCCTTCTCCTCCATAGCAGACCTCTCCTCCACAAATGCGCCTTTCTCAAGTGAGTGAGTGAGTATAATGAGGAACACACCTCCTCTATTTATACACTACTCTGATATGTATTTTACACAAGTACACGTAGGCTCGTATTTAACCAATAGGTTAAATACCCCACTACAACTAACTGGGACGACCCCTCTAGGGTGGTCTAATAACCCTTTGACCCACATAACACATTTAGGGCCGACCCCCACTAGGGAAGTCTAATAACCCGAGTTACCACATTCCGACGGAGGAATAAACATCTCCGGATATACAATAAGATCTTCACGGAGGAATGAATCATCTCCGGAATAATAAAGTACAAATATAATATTCTTTGAAGTTACAATATTTAACAGTGATCTCATATAAAATCATACATTCATTAGTATACTATTAAAACACAATAATCTCAAGCATGTATAGTCATGATCATTTCAAACAGAAATAATAAGCATTAGCATTCAAGGTTTATGTAGGAATCTTATGGTTAGTCAAATCATAAGAAGCATAACATGTCTAAACCTATAATTACTCAAACCTATGACTCTTCGCGTTAGTTGAATCATCAATTAAGATAAGAGATATAATGTGCATAAAACCTGTGATTATTCAAACCTATACTTTCATGATTCTTTTGGTTAGTCATATCATCAATTATGGTAAGAAATATAATACGCATACAGCCATGACTTATTCAAACCTATGACTTCATGAATAATCATTTTCAAACAACACAACAGTATAAGATCCTAACACAAGGTAGGATTCTATCTTGATATAGGAAAAACATACCTGGATTAGCATGCTAGCTATTTATACTCACATGATGTCTTCTTGTTGTTCTTCAATGACTTGTGCTAGTAACCTGTATATCTCATAGGTTAGCCATTATAAAACCAAGTTATACATACCTCGTAAATGGATCTTCTATGAGATCCATGACAATGGATGAGTCTTTATCCTCATGTCATCATGATCATATGTTCTTGAACTGGAACATGCTTTGTCTTTCTTGGTGTACCTTTCATGTTAGTAGACAACATAAACCTCATACAACACCATAATGCATTAGTACAATCATAAGTGTCAACACGCTAACCAATGAATATCTTCTATCATGCATTCATAATTTTGTTAAGGTGAAACGACAAATCTAAAATCAAAATTGTACTAACCGTAATAACATGAAGACAAACATACCATAAACTTAATCATGGACAAATATCGAAACATACCTCGATGAGTCATACCTGTCGAGATCGCTTGAAAACTTCTTATGTAAGGCCTTAGCCTCATCTCCCTCTGAAACACGAACTTCTTCACTTATGCAGGTGACCAATCCATCTTCTTCTAGGATTAACCCAATCCACTTGATTTGCAAGAACTGGACCTAGAGCTGGATATGGTTTTGTCAGAAAAACCCCAAAAATTCAAACTTTGAATTTCAACCTTCCGATAGGATAGGAATATGCGCCTTGATGAACTGATCAAACTGGTATATTCAGGATTTGAAAACTGCAAAGTTTCACTCCTCAATTTTTCCTTTGAAACTTTTGGATTCACTGGACGTGACCCTAAACTGGGGTTTGATGAAGCCCACTCTTCTGCCCAATCAAAATGTTTGATCCAAAGCTCTAAGCTTCTATTTTTCCGAGGAGCTTCCAGCCGTGGTCACAGATTTCAAAAATTCCCATTTTTATAGAAGCCCTAATTTTCCACTTTTCTGATCAAAGTCCCGAACTAGGGTCTAATCAAGCCCGGCCTTCTACCCAGCCAAAAATTCTGATATTGGTCTCTAAATTTCTATTTTGATGAGTAGCATCCAGCCGTGGTCTCCGATTACAAAAATTCCAACTTTCTTCAAAGCCCTAAATTCCGGAAGCCATGAATGAAGGTACCAAAAAAATAATTCTGTTTTGACAGAAATATGTACCTGATTGTTTCTGGTGTAAATCCGAAATTTTTGATCCACAGGGTCTGAAAAAGTTTTCTGAGATAGCCTGACCTGTTAGCTTTCCATCCTCACAGGTCTGACCTCAATTGGATGTTCTGAGAGAGAGTTATGCCAAATGTCGCAACGTGACCTGTTTTGGGAAAATACAGGAGAGCGAACTTGTACGGCATGCCACGTGTCACTGTTTGACCTTCGGCCTCTGAAAACGTTTTCTGAGATAGCTCGGCCTGTTATATTTCCATCCTGATAGGTCTGACCTCAATTGGATTCTCTGAGAGAGAGATATGCCAAGTGTCGCAACGTGACCTGTTTATGGGATAATACAGGAGAGCGAACTTGTACGGCGTTCCACGTGTCACTGTTTGACCTTCGGCCTCTGAAAAAGTTTTCTGAGATAGCTCGGCCTGTGTACTACCTGTAACTTTTCACGAAATTTCATTTGGAGCTTCCTAGCCCAAGTTATGACCTTTTTCCCAAGGTCACCTGATTTTGACTCAGATCTGGAAGAGGCAGAAACCCTATATTGTACAGATCATAAATCACAAAGTACAACGAATTAGAGGTTGTCCTTTGGACACAAGGTACCTGGAGATTTTAGCTTCGACCTGTAACAATGTCAGATCCGAAACCTTCGCCAAAACGGATTTATAGCGAAAGTGCTACGATGACTTGTTTTTACTATATCAAGCCCTAGCATCGTAAATGCAACAAGTGTCATACATGCCATATCATGCCTTCTTTCAGGCTAGCTCTGATACCATGTTAAATTTTCAGAATTTACTTCAATATGATCTAGGATATTAACTGAGAGAACAACATGTACAGCATATCTACAGCATATCAATCATGGAGACAATAATGCAAGCACACAAGAGACACAAAGATTTACTTGGGGAAAACCATAAAGGTGAAAAACCCCAATAACTTCCTCAGAGATAGATAGAGCAATGATACAACCAACCAATAGAGATAGCCATAACCTAGCAGCAATCCTCCTCCTCCATAAGTGCGCCTCTCCTCCTTGAGAACATGTGTGAGAAGTGAGTGAGTAAATAGAGTGCCTCCCGCACTCTATTTATACTTGACTTGACTTGCCTTTTTACCTAACTCATGTCGGCTCGAACTTAACCACATAACATAATGCTGAGTGGGCCGACCCCCAATAGGGTGGTCTAATAACCCTTTGACCCACATGGCCGACCCCCAATAGGGTGGTCTAATAACCCTTTGACCCACATGACTTATACAGGGCCGACCCCAAACAAGGTGGTCTAATAACCCCTCAAGTATAAGTTACGACACTTACAATATAAATGACGACACTTCCTTATAGAGGAATAATACCATCTCTATAGGAATACAATATACATATATGTGAAATACATTCCGAAGTTACATATACATCAACACTCGTCCACCTACTGAGCCATGGATGGCTCGATGGAGTGACTACGCTGGACGCCTTGGGGGACCTCAGCGGTTAGCCTTTGGAGAGGACTTTTTCTCTTGGCTAGAGGAGCAGATAGTCATGATCGACGACTATCCCTATTCAGGGGTAGATTTCCGTGAGGATATCGACTTGGCTTTGCCAGAAGATGATGACTGGGACAACTCTGGTATGACCTTCATGGATATGTATTTTTTCTTTTTGAATATTTAATTTTTTAATGCTTTTTTAGAATGTGTAAAAGACTTCTAATGTATATTCGCATGCATGTTGCAGACCGTGGACCACAGAGGCCAGCCGGATACTCTCCACTACGTCGTGGTGGTGTCGATCGTCCAGCTGATCCTGTCGAAGAAGAAGATGAAGACGAGGCAGGGGGTGTCCGGGACATTGAGAGGAACCTGCAGGGATTGACCCATGGTATCCCTGCTATGCGGATGGATGATGTCCCCTACCACCTCCAGCGGCATATTGTGGGTGTACCTGGACGTATTAGTCGACTTCTTCGCAAGGTGGTTCGAGCTGTGATGTGTTACCACCGTCAGCAGGAGGAGTCCAATGAGGGACACGATAGGTCCCCTAGATCTCCATAGATGGTCTTTCGATCTTTTTGCGGCATGTACACGATATGTAGGCTTTGAGGGCCAATTTTTGCATATGGGATTTAATCCCTAATTTTGTCTTTGACACAAACTTTATGTATTTTGGAAAAAACACTTTTATACACAGTGATATGGACCTATTTATGATCTAAATATTTACAATGATTTGTGCATTTTATTTTTTATGATGTGTTTATGTATGGGCAAGATGCCAGTCCAAAATGTAATTAGCCAATGAATCGGCAATACAATTGAATTCTCTCGGTATGTGTTGATATGTGATAAAATCAAATGACCGTTCCAAGAGGCGTACTCTTCGAAATAAACGAAGTAATGTAGGATCGCGAACTGTGTAAACACGGTTTAGATGAGAAACCACGAGTTGGGAATCTAAAAAGACCGATAAGGAGTCAATCCCGAGTGAGGCAACCTCTGTCAAGAGACCAATGACTGCATGGTACTCTGCGATATTGTTGGTTGCGGGACCTAAACAATTGGCTCCCGAAGAAATCAACTCGCCAGTGGGGGAATAGATCACCCACGCTGCGGAAGCGAGATTCCGGGTATGTCGGCTTGCACCGTCGGCGAATCCAAAGTAGGTAGACATCTGCGCATAAAGGCACGGGTCAAAGTAAGAGTAGATACATAAGATCCACGCGCACACTAAAAAATAAAGCAAAAAGCAAACTAAGTACATTATGTACAAGAAGTAACCCGCGTGGGGTAACCTCACGCGTAGAAACGCTTGAGGTATAGCCCGTTGCGGGGCCATGCCAATGGCGTACCATCACAGTCGACTAGTTCATAGGCTCCTTTTTCTAAGACACGTTTTATGATGAAGGGGCCGTACCACATAGATTCAAGCTTACCTTTTCCAAGTTTATCATGCATCTGATCATATGTAAGTACGAGGTCACCCTCATTGAAGATCCGAGGTTGAACGGATTTGTCGTATTGAGCTTTGACGCATTTTTTGTGAGCTTCATTAGCCAAAGCGGCGTCGCGGCGAGTTTCATCTAGCTTAGCTAGGTATAGAAACCGTTCTTCTTCGGAAGTAGTGTGTGGAAGTAGCTCTATGGCTATCTTGAGTGATGGAATTTCACATTCAATCGGGAGAATTGCTTCCAGGCCGTATACCAATTGAAATGGTGTGAACCCAGTAGCATTTTTCACTGAGGTTCGGTATGCCCATAGTGCTGAGAACAGAGCTGAGTGCCAATTGGATTTTTGGGTACCCACAATGCACTGAATCATTCGTTTCAGGACCTTATTGATGCCTTCAACTTGGCCATTAGCTTGTGGGTAATACGGGGTTGAGTTTTCGTGGCGAAAACCCAGTTTGGCACTCAGTTCTTCGATCATGTGATTCCTAAAATGGGAACCATGATCGGTCACAATAGACTGTGGGACACCGAATCTAGCTATGATATGATTGAATATGAAATGCGCTGCTGTTTTGCCGTCTTCAGCATACGTAGGCATCGCTTCAGCCCATTTTGTAAAATAGTCCACAGCTACTATGACATAGCTATGCCCCCCGGCTGAAGTGGGCTTACAGTGCATAAAATCAATGCCCCATTTGGAGAAGGGGCCGACGGCAATGACAGGATGGAGTGGAGCAGGATGCGAGTGTGCTTTGCTATGAAAGAATTGACATGGCGGACACTTCTTGACTGTTTCAATGCAGTCTTTGAAAATCGAGGGCCAGAAGTATCCTGCTCGCAGTATTTTCTGGGCCGTAGCCATCCCAGAGAGATGACCACCACATGCTCCAGCGTGGCAGTCATTGAGAACGCGTTCCGCCTCATCTAAGGTCAAACAACGTCGAAGGACAGTGTCGACACCACGCCGATACAAAGTATCGTTCACTATAAGGTAGTATTTTGCGTGATGTCTGATACGTCGTCGTTCATCGCGGTTGAGGTCGGGACGGAAGCGTTGGGTTTGAAGATATAAGAGAATATCCCCATACCATGGATCAGACGTGCTAATGAGGAACAATGATTCGTCGGGAAGAGAATCAATGGGCTCGGATTGCTCAGTAGCACGGGGCAAGTGACAAATTAACTCAGCGAAGACCAGAGATTTCTTAGACTTGGCTTTGACAAATTCCAGGTCAAATTCTTGAAGGATGACAATCCAACGGGAGTACTTGCCCCCAAGCACTTGTCGTGTGAGGATATAGTACATCGGATTGAAATCAGCGATGACGGTGGTCCGACGGAGTAAGATGTAGTGACGGAATCTCTGGACAGCAAATACTGTTGCCAGAGCCAGCTTTTCAACATGTGAGTAGCGAGTTTCAGAGTCGAGAAGACTCTTGCTGAGATAGTACACCACATGCTCTACGCCGTTGTGATCTTCCTGGACTAACACCATACCAATGGTGGAAATCGAGGCTGCGAGATAAAGGATGTAGTCCTGTGTGTAATTGGGGGGTTGAATCACAGGATCTTTGGTTAAGGCTGCCTTTAAATTATCAAAGGATCGTTGGGCTTCATCATCCCATATGAAGGGAACATTCTTCTTGAGAAGCCGCATGTAGCCTTTTGTTATCTCGGACAGATTACAGATAAAACGGCGTAGAAAGTTTGCATGCCCTTGCAAACATTGAAGTTCTGGAATATTGGTAGGTGAAGGTAGGGCTATGATAGCTGCTACCTTTGCGGGATCTAGACGTATCCCGTCTTTGGAGACTATGAAGCCCAACAGTTTTCCGGCTTCTACACAGAAAACGCACTTATGCGGGTTCAAACGTATATGGTAGCGCCGGCACCTTTCGAAAATGGCACTCAAGTGATCTGGATGTTCTTCCCGAGTTCGAGAATGAGCGGGAAGGTCATCGAGATATGGCTCTACGATATGTTTGATGTCATGAAATGCATAGGACATCGCCCGTTGGAAAGTTGCCCCGGCATTTTTGAGGCCAAAAGGTAACTTCCGATATGCAAAGATCCCCCAAGGGCAGATAAAGGCCGTTTTGTGCTGGTCGGCTGGGAGGATATCGATCTGATTATAGCCAGAAAAGCCATCCATAAATGAAAAGATAACACTTCCGGCACAGTTATCGATGATCTGGTCAATAAACGGAGTTGGGTAGTTGTCCTTGGGACAAGCTTTGTTCAAATCACGGTAATCAACACAGACTCTGATCGTTCCCTGTTTCTTGGCTACAGGGACGATGTTGGATACCCATTCTGTCAATGGGACAGGATAGATAAAACCAGCACGCAAAAGTTTTTCAACTTCTGCTTTAATGGCGGCTGCCTTACGAGGATGAACGGGTCGAAGCTTTTGCCGAACAGGTCGGGCGCCAGGAAAAGTTGGAATTTCGTGGACCACAATCGACGGGTCGATTCCTGGCATCTCTTCATAACTCCAGGCGAAAACATCGCGGAAAGTTTTAAAGTAGGCATTATAGAACTCCGTCTCGAGAGGAGTACATGTTTTGCCAATGTGTACATTTTCCATGATACCAGGCTTTACTGAAATGTCGATGGGAGTGGTTGCCATAAGATTGGCCAAGTTGCCTTCAGAAAATACTTCGTCGAGGGAAGTGGGGAACTTGGTTTGAACCATCCCAAGTGAAGCACTGGATTTGGTGTCAGGCTCAAGTGACTGAATGGTGGGGAATGAAGATCGATGATGAAAATCTCCCCATGGTGGCTCATTACCGCACATAACCTCTATGATTGATTCATCGGTGGGAAAAATCAAGTTGAGAGGATCAAACAATGGTGGGCGTGTATGAGTTTCAGTCGAGAGCTGTGCCACTGTGTGATCAGTAGAACAGTCGACCCAATCTGTGGCTGATTGGATCGCGTCATAAGCTGCAAGGTTTCTGTTCAAAGGCATGGAATTGCCATAGCCTTGGATCTGAGTAGGACTCGGGATTACCCATGGATCATCGGACGGGGTGACATGCGATGAAATCATGTTGACTGGTTGAAGATGGGTTCCCAGCTCTGGAAAAACTCCAATGAGGGATGAATCCTTCATGAGACCAACACCTATGTCTTGGAACCGGTACCGTGGTTGATCCAATAACGGAACGGTATTGGCGGAATTCGGATGGGAGTCTGGGATACAGTAATCCAATTGATCAATAGTGACAATTTTCCCTTCATGAGGAAATTGTACAATCCAGAAGACTGTAGATGCTATGGCAGTCATGGCATAGAACCAGTTCCGACCAAGTAGGAGGTTGTAGTCCAAAGGTGCATCTACGACTTCGATGTGTACGGATACTGTTTTGCCCCCCAGTTCAACACCGATTGAGGGGATGAGTCCGTATGGTTGAAAACCATGTCCATCAAACGCTCTAAGAGTAGTGGGAGAAGTTGTGACCTCAGGGGAGCCGAGGGCTCTCCAGCAGTTCAAAGACATAATCGACGTGGAAGCACCCTCATCTAACACTGTGCGGTGGATAACATTTCCACGGATTTTCGTATGCACCTGGAAGGCTAACTGGTGAGAAAGCCTAGGTTTAGCGTGCTCCAAGTTAAACATGATGGAGTTTGAAGTATCTGGGTCCAATGCCCCCAGTGCTGAAAGTAGGGTTCTACGCTGCGTGGGGCAGTGTTGGAGAACCTCGAGAGTTGACATAGCGCAAGGTGCTTGAGCCAAATCTTCAACAATGTTGTAGTTTTGGGTAGCTCGCGCATTCGGATTGAATGTCGCCTTTCGTATGGTGCCCTTGGGTGGGCGTAGCACTGTATCCATAAGTGGTCTCTCGATATGGAGATGACCATTAGGGGGGGGAATAGGAATCGGATCTTCAACAGGAGACTTGCCTTTGGCTGTCTCCGATTGTTTGTTTGAACTTGGGGGGCTATCATACGTCTTTGAACGAGTGGTGATATTAATCTCCTCATTACTTGTCATTAGAATTTCGCGGTTTGTGGACGTCTCTCCACGGGAAGGATTGGTCGGGTTGCCCCCTTGTGGGGATTCCTGGGCAACCATTTGCTGTTGCTGTTGGGGGAAAGGATCAGTTAGCACTGCCGGTCGAGAGGATCCTTTAACGAACTTATGGACCTCGTCCTTGTAGGGACAGTCACGCGTATAATGATCATCTTGACAAATCAAGCAGGGAAACTTAGCTTTCCGACGTGGTTTTTGGTCATTCTGGGTAGGTTGTGGTTTGGGTTTCTCCTGCTGGTTCTTCTTGGGTTTACCATGATTGTTTTTCTTCTTTCCTCCGGATGGTTGTGATGTAGATTGGACTGCATTCACTTCGGAGGAGACAGCAGGAGAGGTGGAAGCTTTTGAAGCGGCCTGGGTAAAAGCGGGGGAAGCAGAAGCTTGTTGCCCCGTCGAGTTGGTAGCAGGCTGAGTCTTAACTGAACCAACGATACCATCAATGGGTGGTTCAGTAGTAGGCTTTGTAGGATCAGTGTGAACGCGGGAAGCATGTGGAAGAAGTTCATGTAAAGTACCGGATTGAGTATATACTAAATCCATGTATTGTGCTGCCGAGATGGCTTGTTCTTCCGTAACAGGTCCGCGCATAGCAATATCTCTGGCTATGTTAGGCAAAAAGGATTTTGTAAACCAATCAGCCAGTAGCTGATCTGGAATAGGTGCCTTTATTAGCCTACGGCGTCTTCGCCACTCGTGGATGTGATCCGAAATGTGTGTGGAAGTGGTTTGACGCAGTGAAGTTAGCAGTTCTGTTCCAGTCTCATACCGGATGGGAAGCTGGAAATGTGTCAAAAACTGCATAGCCAAAGTGTTGAAATCACGAAAAGAGTGCTGTGGCAGCTCGATGTACCATTTTGCTGCCATTCCGGTAAGCGTACGTTGGAAGAGCCGAAGTCGGATGGAATCATCCATCAAGGAGTTGGATGAACACCAAAGATGGAAGGTCATCACGTGGTTCTTGGGGTCTTCCCCGGGCTTAGCATCGAACTTGGGAATGTCCGATGGTAGCTTGGCTGGGATAGGTGGCCAGTGAGGTTCGTGCCATATAGGATCGTTGATAAGCCTCGACAAATCAGGTAGATCAAGTGTGGCTAAAAAGGGAAGTTGCCGGTTGGTCTGCGGGTATGAGTAATAACCATGTGGTGCAGAGAATCCTGGAGGACCCTGCATAGCATGCTGCTGTGTGTTATACCCATATGAGTTTCCCACGGGATACTGCTGGAAGTTCTGCGGATAGTAAGCCATCTGGTTAACCGGTTGATTGTAAGCAGCCGGTTGGTAAGTGTTCTGCTGAGTGGGTATAGTACCCTGAGGCTGTTGATACCCAGGAATGGTTGCTATTCCTTGTTGGGGAAAAGTTCCTTGGAATTGTTGTGTTCCAGGGATGTTGCCACCATACTGTGTAAGTGGAGGATTTCCCATAGCAGGGTTGGGGGGTGGCTGCGACGGTGGTGTCCATGGAAGGCTCGTTCCTGCTTGAGGAACGAGTGGAAATTGAAGTGACGGGTTCCATGGAGTTGTAGCAGCCGAAGGGTAAGGTAAGCCAGAATTCAAGTTGGGGGAAATCTGAGATTGCCCCCCAGCTTGGTTCCAGTTTCCAAAAAGTGAGTACCCTCCACTCTGTGGGATTTGATGATCCCAAGAAGGAAGCATACCTGACAGGGGTGGTTGAGAGTAAGGTCCGGTTGGAACACCGGAATAAGGTTGCCCACTGCCAGGTGGATTGTACATACCGAACTGAGTAGACACTGCTGGTTGGGAAACTTGTTGGAGCGAGCCAATAGGTTGTCCGCCAGCAGTTAGGTTGGATGGCCCTATGTGAGGAGGCTGTAGACTGGGAACTGAGTTCCCAGCAAAAGGTTGTCCTCCGACTGGTTGGGTTGATGGCCCACCAGTTGGAGGTTGTTGACTAACAATGGGGTTCGCAACAAAAGGTTGTCCCCCAGCTGGTTGGGTTGATGGCCCACCAGGGAGGGTTTGTAAGTTGGAGTTAGGGACCATTGCAGTCGGTTGTCCACCTCCTGAAATAGTATAAATGGTGGCTGAAGGTGATCCTCCGGTCGAAACGGAAGATCCAGCAGTATAACTAGGTGTTCTTCCGCCGCTAGCCAAATATGATAGCATGGATTGGCCAACGGCGCCAAAAGTATCGATTTGCGGAGGAGGTCGTCCATATTGGACAGGTGAGGACGGAGAAAAAACTGGGTTATCCCTCATAGAATGTGCACCAAACATAGGTGATGACAGTAAATGTGGGGAATTTAGCCCAGGGGTATCGGCGTCGTCCATCACGTGTTCAATGATAGGAGGACCAACGAGAACTGGGTCCGAGTTCATATCCTGGAAAAGATTTTGGGGATCCGGCAGGAACCTAGGTGTAGTAAAGTCCGAAGGTCCTGAGCCGTCTGCAAAAGAGTGATGAAATTCTGTGCTAGACGGGACGTTGGGATCCCTATAGTCAGAAGGACGAGAAACAGGGGGGTATCTAGACGCTGTCGAAAGCATTTGCTCTGTGTTGCGTCTAAATTGTGCCGATGCTAACGGAGAGTTCGCTAGGCTAACCATACTAGACTGGATGGAAGCCATGATTTCGTGTCCCGGTGGGATGTTGGGTAGATGTAAAGTGCGAGGTACGTTGCTAGAAGAACTTGTCTCCTGAAGATGAACACTGGGTGACGTAGTAATGTCAGGCGGAAATTCCGTCTGGGAAGTTATGGAGCCATAATCAGGTTCAAAAGGTGTGTCAGGTAGACGAGTATCTTCAACGATCTCAACGTATCCGCCTGGGACTGAAATTAAGCCAGGTATGTCCTGGTCGGACCCTTCTGTGGTGCCAATAGATCCGTCTATATCATCATGAATAGTGTCTGATGGACGGAAAGTGTTGGTATCCGGTAGAAGGATGACCTCTGGTCTAGTACTCTGGGTCGTGCTAGGTTCAGCTGCTGTAACTGTGCCCACTGTTACAGATGAATCTGGAATGACAGTGGGTGAGGTGACAGTGGAAGCCTCAGACATGTTAGTGGTCATAGAAGCTGCAATAGATTCTGAGACTGTGCTGTGTGTGGCAGTTACAGGCGTAACTGAAGATGTTGAACGTATCGGCGGTGGAATGGTGCCTCGACCAGCACCGCGGCCGGGAGGAGCAGGAATGCGTGATGCAGGCGGACCAGAAGTCCGTGGCGGTGGTGGTGGTGGAGGCCTTAGGCCCTGTTGTCTTCGTGATCTTCGTTGTTGATCTGACATGATGACAGTAAAATGAAAATCGGGGGCAGTACCGTAAACAAAAGAACTCAAAAACTCTAATGCAGCCGAGTGTGCAAAAGAGGAGCTAGAAAAAGCAAGGCTCACAGGCCAAAAAAGCAAGCTCTAAAATCTATACTGAGACCGGTGTCTCAATAAGCGAGCTAATCAACAAAAATGGCCAGAATGCCAACAAGCAGTCCCTACAAAGAAAAAATGACCCTCTACAAAGATGAGACGCCAAGCAAAACTCCTAACTAAGAGCTGGAGACCTCAACAGGCTGTATCCTTCGCAAGGTGATGAAATCCAAGTCGAACAATACAACATGAGAGACCGATATAAGAAGGATATCCCTCTACCGAAAGGGATCCTGGGTATAAGAGCCCTAGTAGAATAGATACTAAGCCACCTCGTTCATGACACGTCGGAAAAGGTTTTGGGCACTTCAGCCTTCCGAAGAAGACAGCGATCGATGTTGCCTTAGGGCTAAGTGGAGTGCGGTATTCCACAGAGTCCGTCCGGTTCTCAATCTCGCGGCCGTTTAACCCATGAACAGTTGGAAACAGTCAGGAGGCCCCTCCACAAACTAGCTGTGACCGTGTCAATAAGTACTAGAGGATTTTAGTTCCCTAAAGACAACGACTATGTCTCAGATGAAAATGACAAGGGGGAATTATTTTGATGCCTATCCCCGCTGTCCTACCTAACTACCAAATTCTTTTGATTTCCTCAAGTGAGGTTAAAGTTGGTTTAATTAGGGTGATTAATTTTAGTGGCTGTCTTTACTCAATCGGGTAGTGGACGTGAAACTTGATGGTGTTATGACGACTCAAACCATGCAAATGAGAATGAATCATAAACAAGCCTTTGTCTTCGATGAAATCTAGCTAAGGTAAAGATAGAGGTTCTTCGATCAAATATGCATAACAATTTTCACAAGCAATCAAAGTAAAAGATTTTTCTTTTCTTTTTGATTTATAAACAAAGCCAAACTAAAGTAAATACTCTTTTCAATGCACTGATTTTACAATCTACAATGCTTCTATAATGAGAATTTCTATGGCAAAATTAATGGTTCATTTCTCTATGCAAAATACCACTAGACTCTTTCAATTTAAACAACAAATTTGCTCTCAACCAATGATCTTTTTAATTGACTGAAAATGATAATGCCAATATGACTGTAAAACTACAGCGTTCAGTAACAGGAGACAGTGGTGTTGAGTTGGTTGTGGGGAAAAAGTCAAGTCAAATGCAATCAAATTGAAAAATGACCAATATGTCAAAAGTGCCACTTAATTCAATCAATCAATCAAAGTCACAAACTGGGTGATAAGCAGACCATACAGACTGGGAATTAACCAGGATGCTAACAGGCAACAGTAAAGACTATCTGAGGCAGGGAGAAACACAGGAAACCAAGCAAAAATTAAAAAAATTTCCACACTTGCAGACACTACCGCGGGCTATAGCCTGGATGAAGCGCGGCACTGTGTAACTGCCGCTCTGGTATTAATGCCTAGGACACGGCACTGTGTACCTATCGCGCTGGAATTGGTTAAGAGGGCGCGGCACTGTGGCAAGAGGAAAAAAAAACACAACTGGAAAAGAAAAAATAAAGTTTTCAGGGCTGTTGCTAACCCAGGGGACTCAATAATTGAACAGGGAGATAAATACTGCGAGGAGGGGTGAATAAGGGTAAAAAAGGACCAAAATTCAAGCTGGTTTGAAATGCAATAAGAACTCACAATTCAAATATAGATGACTGTGAATTAAATCAATCAAGCAGTAATCAAAACCAGCGGAGTCGCCATTCTTGTTATGTGGAATTCTGCCCTACGGATAAGTCAAAATTCCCTTAGGCTAAAGTAGACTTTAACTAACTCTAGGCTAAGAACAGACAAAACAAATGCAACCTTGAATCCCTAGATCTAACAAACATCTCAGAATTAAAATGTTGGAGAGAATAGAAGGAGTTTAACTGACCTTATGTCCAAACGCTTGTCTTTGATATTTGCTCCAAGCTCCAAGTTCTCACAAGTAAACCTGTTAACAATGGAACCAAAACACAAGCATGTACTATTCTCTAGCAATCTGAAAACATGAGTTAGGATCTAAATCTATGAGAGATACAAATCATATCATTAAAACAAGATTAACACAAATGATTTGGGAAAACAAGACAAGTTATTCCATTACGACTTGAAGATTACTTACAAAGGGTGCTTGATGCCCAAGCCAATCCTCCAACTCCAAGTGTCTTCTCCTCTAGCTATCTCCACAAAGCTGCAAGACCATAAGTTTGGTGCTCTCAAGAGTCCTCCCTCTTTCCAATGGCATGCCTCTCTTTTATAGTGAATGGTGAGGTTAACCAACAAGAGAGATGAGTGGATCTAAGGAGGGATAAGTGGATCAGGGTTTCTAATCGAAGGAGATGAGTTGAGATCGAATCAAGGAACCCAATCTTCCATTATCTTCGAAAATCCAAGATCCCACAAGCCAAGGGCAAAAAACTATTAAAAGGGTGCCGTGCCTTGCAAAGTCTGCAGAACGCGGCACTGCCGCGCTTTGAGGAAAAAGTAGCATGCGGTAGTGTCTAGTGCCGCGTTTTGGGAACATAGAAAGGCGCGGTAGTGTGTAGAAATAAAGTCCAAGGTGGGTCAAAACTTGCCAGGGTGGATTTACCTTCAAGGTTGACTCATCATCTGTCTCTTCTGGATGGTTCAAAACAGGAGGGAAAGTGTCGTCAACTTGTTTTGTGATGGGGGTGCGACACCGTGAAATATAGAGGTATAACAGACCAGATATTTGCTTTGCGGTGAACACATTGAGCCAGTTCCTGACAGATCCGAGGAGTGTTCACTTGGTTGCTGTAAAGCATATTCTGAGGTACCTGAAAGGTACAGTGGATTATGGGCTCAAGTATGAAGCGAATCAAAAGTTTAACCTGCAGGGTTATGTTGATTCAGATTGGGCAAGCAGTGCTGCAGATAGGAATAGCACATCTGGGTGCTGCTTCAGTATGGGATCAAGTGTGATCTCTTGGTTCAGCAGGAAGCAGTCCTCCATAGCACTGAGTACAGCTGAGGCAGAGTATGTTGCAGCCTGTTCAGCTAGTTGTGAGGCAGTATGGCTACGGAAGCTGCTGTCTGATTTATTTGATCTCTCGTTGGATGCTACCAGTATCTTTTGTGATAACCAGAGTTGTGTGAAGCTGTCCGAGAACCCAGTGTTTCATGACAGGTTGAAACACATAGAGATCAAATATCACTATATCAGGGATATGGTTTAGAGAGGAGCCGTGAAGCTCCTGTATATTGTGACAGATGAGAAGATTGCAGATGTGCTGACGAAGCCACTAGCTAGGGTGAAGTTCGAGTACTTCAGGGAGAGGCTTGGTGTTCTTTAGATTGATGACACTTCGAGGAAGAAGTGATGGACACATTTGCAGAATCCATTCCAAGCATGTTGGAAGGAGGATCCTTCACATGGCTGTGGATGTAAGCGCTGGATGATGAGCATCAGGATGATGTTCTGGTTTCTGCTTCGTATGATCAGTTGGATCATTTTCATGTATGAATGTATGCATCATGTTGGATGCTAGATATGATCAGTTGGATCATTTATATATGTATGTATGCATCATGTTGGATGTTGGATATGATCAGTTGGATCATTTATATATGTATGTACGCATCATGTTGGATGCTGGATATGATCAGTTGGATCATTTATATGTGTGTACGCATCATGTTGGATGTTGGATATGATCGGTTGGATCATGTGTATGTATTTTTGTATATGCATCATGTTGGATGCTTGGACCATGTATCTATATATGTATCAGGTGGATACATTGTATGATCAGGTGGATCATGAATTTGTATTTGTATCAAGTGGATACATTGTATGATCAGGTGGATCATGTATGATGATATGTATCAGGTAGATACTTGGTATGCATCAGGTAGATGCATTGTATGATTAGGATGATCATGGATGATGAGCTTCATGATGTTGCTCCAGATGACATGCAGTAGGATGTTGCAGTGATGATGATCAGGATGATCATGTGTACATCAGGATGATGTATGGTGAGTATCAGGTTGATACTCTATGGCCATGGATTAGGTTGTGCAGATGAGCATATAATTTGGCCTTGGGAGATTTGCAGATAGTCTTTCAAGGTTTTTCCTATGGCATGTAATTTGGCCCTGGGATATCTGGCAAATGCTCTTTCGAGGTTTTTCTCTGGGAGGACATATAATTTTCCCCTGGGAGATCTGCTGATAGTATTTCGAGGTTTCACCTATGGCATATAATCTGGCCCTCGGATATCTGGCAGATGCTCTTTCGAGGTTTTGTCCTATGGCATATAATCTGTCCTTGGGAGATCTGATAGGTTGGGCTGTGTGCCCGTAATAAGTCTTGGGATGCTCTTGCGAGGTTTTTCCATGACCACATATAATTTGTCCCTGGGAGATCTTGTAGGTAGAGCCGCGTTCTCCTAACAGCATGGGATTCTCTTGCGAGGTTTTGTGGTGACCACATATAATCTGTCCCTGGGAGATCCTATAGGTAGAGCTGCGTGCTCGTAACAGCCTGGGATTCTCTTTCGAGGTTTTGTGGTGGGGTTGTTAAATATTGTAACTTCAAAGAATATTATATTTGTACTTTATTATTCCGGAGATGATTCATTCCTCCGTGAAGATCTTATTGTATATCCGGAGATGTTTATTCCTCCGTCGGAATGTGGTAACTCGGGTTATTAGACTTCCCTAGTGGGGGTCGGCCCTAAATGTGTTATGTGGGTCAAAGGGTTATTAGACCACCCTAGAGGGGTCGGCCCAGTTAGTTGTAGTGGGTTATTTAACCTATTGGTTAAATACGAGCCTACGTGTACTTGTGTAAAATACATATCAAAGTAGTGTATAAATAGAGGAGGTGTGTTCCTCATTATATACACTCACTCATTCAAGGGAGGCGCACCTATTGGAGGAGAGGTCTGCTACAGTGGAGAAGGAGATCATGTCTTTGGTTTGCATCTTTGTATATTGCTGGTCATATATATTGAGGAAGCTTTACTGGGTTTTCTACCCCATGAGGGTTTCCCAGGATAAATCTGTGTCTCTTGTGTTTATGCTATGCTTGTTGTTTCTTCAGTGATCCTGTATATGCTATTATTGTGAAATGGAATGTAATGCTGCTATTTTCTGTCTTAGCATATTGAATTTTAACATGGTATCAGAGCTAACCTGAAGGAAGACAAGGTATGGCACTAAAGACACTTGCTTTACTTCCGACAATTTGAAGGTTAGGGTTTTACATAGCAAAAACCAGTCATCGTAGCACTTTCGCTATAAATCCGTTTTGGCGAAGTTTTCGGATCTGAAATTGTTACAGGACGAAGCTAAGATCTCCAGGTACCTTGTGTCCAAAGGACAACCTCTAATTCGTTGTACTTTGTGATTTATGATCTGTACAATATAGGGTTTCTGCCTCTTCCAGATCTGAGTCAAAATCAGGTGACCTTGGGAAAAAGGTCATAACTTGGGCTAGGAAGATCCAAATGAAATTTCGTGAAAAGTGACAGGTAGTACACAGACTGTACTATCTCAGAAAACGTTTTCAGAGGCCGAAGTTGAACCAGTGACACGTGGCACGCCGTACAAGTTCTCTCTCCTGTATTATCCCATAAACAGGTCACGTTGCGACACTTGGCATAACTCTCTCTCAGAGAATCCAATTGAGGTCAGACCTGTCAGGATGGAAAGATAACAGGCCGAGCTATCTCAGAAAACTTTTTCAGAGGCCGAAGGTCAAACAGTGACACGTGGCACGCCGTACAAGTTCGCTCTCCTGTATTATCCCATAAACAGGTCACGTTGCGACACTTGGCATAACTCTCTCTCAGAGAATCCAATTGAGGTCAGACCTGTCAGGATGGAAAGATAACAGGCCGAGCTATCTCAGAAAACTTTTTCAGAGGCCGAAGGTCAAACAGTGACACGTGGCACGCCGTACAAGTTCGCTCTCCTGTATTTTCCCAAAACAGGTCACGTTGCGACATTTGGCATAACTCTCTCTCAGAACATCCAATTGAGGTCAGACCTGTCAGGATGGAAAGCTAACAGGTCAGGCTATCTCAAAAAACTTTTTCAGACCCTGTGGATCAAAAATTTTGGAGTTACACCAGAAACAATCAGGTACATATTTCTGTCAAAACAGAATTATTTTTTGGTACCTTCATTCATGGCTTCCGAAATTTAGGGCTTTGAAGAAAGTTGGAATTTTTGTAATCGGAGACCACGGCTGGATGCTACTCATCAAAATAGAAATTTAGAGACCAAGATCAGAATTTTTGGTTGGGCAGAAGGCCGGGCTTGATTAGACCCTAGTTCGGGACTTTGATCAGAAAAGTGGAAAATTAGGGCTTCTGTAAAAATAGGAATTTTTGAAATCTGTGACCACGGCTGGAAGCTCCTCAGAAAAATAGAAGCTTAGAGCTTTGGTTCAAACTTTTTGATGGGGCAAAAGAGTGGGCTTCATCAAACCCCAGTTCAGGGTCACGTCCAGTGAATCCGAAAGTTTCAAAGGCAAAATTGAGGAGTAAAACTTTGCAGTTTTCAAATTCTAAATATATCAGTTTGATCAGCTCATCAAGGCGCATATTTCTATCCTTTCGGAAGTCTGAAATTCAAAGTTTGAATTTTTGGGGTTTCTCTGACAAACCCATATCCAGCTCCAGGTCCAGTTCTTGCAAATCAAGTGGATAGGGTTAATCCTAGAAGAAGATAGATTGGTCACCTACATAAGTGAAGGAGTTCATGTTTCAGAGGGAGATGAGGCTAAGGCTTTACATAAGGAGATTACAAGCGATCTCGATAGGTATGACTCATCGAGGTATGTTTTGAGATTTGTTCATGATTAAGTTTATGGTATGTTTGTCTTCATGATTATTACAGTTAGTACAATCTTGATTTTAGATTTGTTGTATCACCTTAACAAAATTATGAATGCATGATAGAAGATATTCATTGGTTAGGGTGTTGACACTTATGATTGTACTAATGCATTATGGTGTTGTGTGAGGTTGAGGTTGTCTGCTAACAAGATACAGGTACATCACAAAAGACAAATCAGGCTTCATGACCATGAAAACATGAAGACAAAGACTCATCCATAATCTTTGTTCTACTTACGAGGTATGTTGTACATAACCAAGTAGGTATAATAATCCAGGTATGTTTCCCATGAATCTTACCTTGTGTTAGGATCCCTTATATAAGTATACTTGGAATGATTGGTTATGCTCATTCATAAAGTTAGTAACCAAGGGATTATGCATATTATATCTCTTATCAATGATACGCATGAGTAAAAGAAGACTTCCCTGAAATCTTGAATACTAATGTTTATTAACTATAATCATGACTATACGTTTTCAAGATTATTTAGTACTATAATGTTTTGATAGCATTTAGAATATACTAATGAGTGTATGTTTGTATATGAGATCATGAGGATGACTCTTGAGCATGCACAGTGGTACAGAATGAATAGAAGTTCAAAAGACATACAGAAGATCAAGCGGGAGGCAGCCACACAAACATAAAAGATAAGTATTTGAGTTGCTATTTGAAATAGTAATGATATTGCCTGCATGCATATTTGTATTCCTAGAATATATAATGCTGAGTGTAAACATTCATAGAGCATTGAACAGTATACAACTAATGTGCATATGCTTGTACAAACATTCCATTGTTGCTTGTCTAGAATGAAACCTCTTTGCTGACATGCTGAGAGTTGTGCACACTCTCGATAGTATGTTCTGGTAGAGATGGAAGGCATCTAGATAGCCACTGTATGCATACAGGATATGGGAAAGTGTTGTGCCAAAGTAATGGTCAAAATAGTTGCATCACTATGTAAATGATATCTGTATGCATAATGGGTTATCTTTTGATGATTATGAAGTATTACTAATCATGTACTTAATTTTGATTTGTAGGAAAGGTCATGAAGAATGATGGACACCGTACAAGTGGATGTTCAAACAAGAAGATTTACAAATCAAACAAAATATAGAGGGCTCATGGCTAGAAGATTCTCTTAGAAAGGGGAAGAGAATCATGACAAGATGTTTGCTCCAAGTATGGTGTAATTAAAGAAGAGGTATGAATCAGGTTCTGTATAGGTACCTAGGATCGATAATAATTTAAGCTTAATGATCACCATGGGTGATGTGGATCTCAACCTTTGCTACAAGGTTGAATATGATACACATATGACATGGATGCAAGAAGGAACTCACCACAGAGTTCGAATGATACTGAGGCTCATATCAGTAGACCCATCTAACGAGAGATGGCACAGATAGATATGCAGAAGATCATTCAATGCAGAAATGAAAAATGAAAGATCTCAATTTGATGCTTTACTTCCTAGGTCTGGAAGTATGGCAAGGCTCAGAAGGAATATTTATCAATCAGGGAAAGTATGATGAGAAATATGACTTGAGGTGTTGGAATGGCCACTCTTATGGATTCCAGCTTGAAGCCGTTAGGGGATAACTCATCAGAGTTAGTGGATATAACTCTGTACAGTCAAATTATTGGGTCTTTGATATATCTAACATATACTAGGTTAGATATATGCTCTGTTTTGAACACCTTGAGTTAGTATCTAGTGGAAACTAGATGTGTTTACCTGATAGTTGCAAAGTATGTGATGAGGCACATAAAGGACACGATAGAATTTGATCTATGCTATCTTGAAGATCATGACTTCAAATGGCTATTCAGATTCTGTTTGGGCAGGAAGTGTATCAGACAAGAAGAACACCTCGAGAGGATGTTATTGTCTGGGATTAGCCATGATCTCGTGGTTTAGCTGGAAGCAGTCTAGTGTGACTCTCAGCACAAGCGGAATATATGGCTGCTTGCTCTGCTAGTTGTGAAGAAGTTTGGCTTTAGGATTGTTTGACTTAGAGTTAGAACCAACTGAGATCCTATGTGATAATTAGAGTTGTATCAAGATGACATAGAATCTAGTGTTCCATGATAAGTCAAAGAACATAGGGAACTAACAAGATATGTCACAGAAATGAACTCTAAAAGTTTGAATTTGTAACAGGTTACCATTGTACTAACCAAGCCCCTACGTCAAGTGAAGAAGTTACCAACCAAACCTCTGTCTCGAGTGAAGTTTGAATACTTCCGAGACAAGCTTGGTGTAGTTCAAAAGGACCGTCCTCGAAAGGGGGAGTAGTATAGTCACTACTGATGAGATTGTCTCATCAAACAACAAGGTCGTTGATGAGGTAACCTGTTCTCTACACCCAGTTACTTAGAAATATTTAGATTTAGGACTCTTATACTTAGAATACTTAGCTTTACTTATACATGCTTTTGATGATAGATGTATTGGTGAGAATACATGCTTGATGTATACATGTTTTGGTGTGATGTATACATGTTTAGATGTATTAGTAAGAATACATGCTAGTTGTGATGTATACATGTTCTGATGTGATGTGTACATGTTTTGATTAGTGATGTATACATGTTTTGTTGTACACATGTTTTGATGTGATGTGTACATGTGTTGATTAAGTGATGTATACATGTTTTGATGTACACATGTCTTGATGTGATGTATACATGTTTTGATGTGATATATGATTGTACCTGTATGGATGAGAAAAGAGTTGATGGGATTGGATCATCCCTGGACTTTCAGTCCTAAAGAGAGCCGTAGACGTAAGGTCTCCGAGAATGAAGTCCTTAGTGGACAGTTGAGGGGATTGGATCATCCCTGGACTTTCAGTCCTAAAGAGAGCCGTAGACGTGAGGTCTCCGAGAATGAAGTCCTTAGTGGACAGTTGAGGGGATTGGATCATCCCTGGACTTTCAGTCCTAAAGAGAACCGTAGACGTAAGGTCTCCGAGAATGAAGTCCTTAGTGGACAGTTGAGGGGATTGGATCATCCCTGGACTTTCAGCCCTAAAGAGAACCGTAGACGTAAGGTCTCCGAGAATGAAGTCCTTAGTGGACAGTTGAGGGGATTGGATCATCCCTGGACTTTCAGTCCTAAAGAGAACCGTAGACGTAAGGTCTCCGAGAATGAAGTCCTTAGTGGACAGTTGAGGGGATTGGATCATCCCTGGACTTTCAGTCCTAAAGAGAGCCGTAGACGAGAGGTCTCCGAGAATGAAGTCCTTGGTGGACTTGAGGGGATTGGATCATCCCTGGACTCTCAGTCCTAAAGAGAGCCGTAGACGTGAGGTCTCCGAGAATAGAAGATAGGACTGCATCGTCCCTGGACCTTAGTTCAAAATGTACGTGATGGGGATTGCATCATCCCGGAACTGATAGTTCAAAATGTACGTGATGGGGATTGCATCATCCCGGAACTGATAGTTCAAAATGTACGTGATGGGGATTGCATCATCCCGGAACTGATAGTTCAAAATGTACGTGATGGGGATTGCATCATCCCGGAACTGATAGTTCAAAATGTACATGATGGGGATTGCATCATCCCGGAACTGATAGTTCAAAATGTACGTGATGGGGATTGCATCATCCCGGAACTGATAGTTCAAAATGTACGTGATGGGGATTGCATCATCCCGGAACTGGTAGTTCAAAATGTACGTGATGGGGATTGCATCATCCCGGAACTGATAGTTCAAAATGTACGTGATGGGGATTGCATCATCCCGGAACTGGTAGTTCAAAATGTACGTGATGGGGATTGCATCATCCCGGAACTGATAGTTTAAAATGTACGTGATGGGGATTGCATCATCCCGGAACTGATAGTTCAAAATGTACGTGATGGGGATTGCATCATCCCGGAACTGATAGTTCAAAATGTACGTGAAGGGGATTGTATCATCCCCGGACTTCGGTCCCTGAATTGATCCGTAGACGAATGGTCTCCGAGAAAGTGATGGTATTAATGATGTGGTTACTTGTATCGGTAGGATACTTGTATTGATGATGTGGTTACTTATATCGGTAGGATACTTGTATTGATGATGTGGTTACTCGTATCGGTAGGATACTTGTATTGATGATATGGTTACTTGTATCGGTAGGATACTTGTATTGATGATGTGGTTACTTATATCGGTAGGATACTTGTATTGATGATGTGGTTACTCGTATCGGTAGGATACTTGTATTGATGATATGGTTACTTGTATCGGTAGGATACTTGTATTGATGATGTGGTTACTTGTATCGGTAGGATACTTGTATTGATGATGTGGTTACTTGTATCGGTAGGATACTTGTACTGATGATGTGGTTACTTGTATCGGTAGGATACTTGTACTGATGATGTGGTTACTTGTATCGGTAGGATACTTGTATTGATGATGTGGTTACTTGTATCGGTAGGATACTTGTACTAATGATGTGGATACTTGTATTGTTATGGATACCTGTATTGATGACGATGCTGATGATCGTGTGATGACGATGCTGATGATCGTGTGATGACGATGCTGATGATCGTGTGATGACGATGCTGCTGATCGTGTGATGACGATGTTGATGATCATGTGATGACGATGCTAATGATCGTGTGATGACGATATTGATGATCATGTGATGATGATGCTAATGATCGTGTGATGACGATATTGATGATCGTGTGATGACGATGCTAATGGTCGTGAGATGACGATACTGATGATCGTGAGGATCCAGATGTTGATGTTGTTGTAGTTGTTCGAGTGCTGCAGAAGATAAAGACTCAGTACTGAAGATGTTGATGTTCCAGTATTGAAGATGTTCCAGTAACTGCTTGAGTTACTGATGATGTTGAGAAAGCTTCCAATGATTTATAGATGTATCATGTATGATGTTGATGACTCCTTGCTCGTGCAGATACTGTTATAATATCCTTCTCGTTAAGGGGGAGTGTTAAATATTGTAACTTCAAAGAATATTATATTTGTACTTTATTATTCCGGAGATGATTCATTCCTCCGTGAAGATCTTATTGTATATCCGGAGATGTTTATTCCTCCGTCGGAATGTGGTAACTCGGGTTATTAGACTTCCCTAGTGGGGGTCGGCCCTAAATGTGTTATGTGGGTCAAAGGGTTATTAGACCACCCTAGAGGGGTCGGCCCAGTTAGTTGTAGTGGGTTATTTAACCTATTGGTTAAATACGAGCCTACGTGTACTTGTGTAAAATACATATCAAAGTAGTGTATAAATAGAGGAGGTGTGTTCCTCATTATATACACTCACTCATTCAAGGGAGGCGCACCTATTGGAGGAGAGGTCTGCTACAGTGGATAAGGAGATCATGTCTTTGGTTTGCATCTTTGTATATTGCTGGTCATCTATATTGAGGAAGCTTTACTGGGTTTTCTACCCCATGAGGGTTTCCCAGGATAAATCTGTGTCTCTTGTGTTTATGCTATGCTTGTTGTTTCTTCAGTGATCCTGTATATGCTATTATTGTGAAATGGAATGTAATGCTGCTATTTTCTGTCTTAGCATATTGAATTTTAACAGGGGTCACATGTAATAAGTCCTGGAGATCTGGATAGGATGAAAAAGGCCTCAAATGCTCTTTAGGGTTCTTGCTAGTCAAGAGACTCTTTTAAGGTTTTGTGATGCACGTAATAAGTCCTAAGATTTCCACAGTATGGCCAGTGATGACGAAGAACTGCAGGTGGTGGGCCTACATCCAGTATGAAAAAGGATTGGCTCTGTAGAACTTCGTTTGTCCGCTGATGTTGGTGCCAAGAAATTTCTTCAGACAAGAGACATGAAAGACTAGATGAATGCGGGAAGAAGGAGGAAGTTCCAATTTATAAGCAACAGACCCAATCTTCTGAAGAATTTGATATGGCCCATAGAACTTTGGAGCGAGCTTATGACGCTCTTTGAGTTTCAAGGAGGATTATTTGTACGCCTGGAGACGATGAAAAACCATATCGCCGACTTGAAAAGTGCGCTCCGAACGGTGCTGATCAGATTGTTGCTTGATGCGATTTCTTGCCATGTGAAGATTGTCCCACAAAATGTGAAGAATCTGATTGCGGTTGCGAAGGACAGTGTCAACTTCCTGAACTTGTGAACTGGTGGGGGTGTATGGAAGAAGAGATGGAGGTTCCTGACCATAGACTGCTTCATATGGGGTCATTTTAGAGGCAGTGTGGTAAGAGGTATTGTACCACCATTCAGCGAGAGAGAGCCACTTTGCCCACTGATGTTGTTGTTCTGAGGTGAAGCAACGAAGATAAGTTTCCAAGCATTTATTGACAATTTCAGTCTGACCATCTGTTTGTGGGTGATACCCTGAACTCATCTTTAGTTTGGTGCCAGTGTGGCAACATAGTTATGTCCAAAAATGATTGGTGAAAGTTGCATCACGATCCGAGACAATGGAAGAAGGGATGCCATGAAGACGAAAGATCTGGTCCAAAAAAATTTGAGCGACGGAGGAGGCTGTATAGGGATGGGTGAGAGCACAAAAATGACTATATTTGGAGAGGCGATCAACCACAACGAGAATCACTGTCTTCCCGCCAGATTTAGGGAGCCCTTTAATGAAATCCATAGAAATATCTGTCCAAATCCGTGTAGGTATGGGCAAGGGTTCAAGCAATCCTGGAAGGAGTGTTGTTTCACCCTTATTGCGCTGACAGGTATCACATTCGGCCACCATCTGTTGAATTGTCCTTTTCATGCCCTGCCAAAATAAGTTACGTCGTGCTCGTTCATATGTTTTGAGGAACCCAGAGTGCCCTGCCGATGGAGAAGCATGGAGTTCATAGAAGACAGCCTGTTGAAGATCTATGCTCTGGGGAAGCACCAGACGACCCTTGTATCTCAGAGAAGCACCATCCCAAGAGTAATGTGGTACAATAGAAGGGTTGTTGGTCAAGCATTGGATGATTTGAGATAAGGAAGAGTCATTGACATAACCCTGTTGAACAGATTGCAACCAATTTGGAACCGGCATAGAAATAGTTGAAAGAGAACCTTGGGCATCAAATGTGCGAGAAAGAGCATCTACCACAATATTGTCTTTACCCTTCTTGTAAGTGATCTCATAGTAATAACCCATGAGTTTGCTAACCCATTTCTGTTGTGCCGGGGAGGAGACACGCTGGTCCAAGAAATATTTCAGACTCTGGTGATCAGTCTTGATGCAGAAATGATTCCCTAATAGGTATGGGTGCCACTTCTGTACTGCATGCAAAATAGCCTTCATTTCCTTCTCATAGGTAGAGGAAGCTAAATTATTACCTGAAAGGGCTTTGCTGGTGAACGCAATGGGGTGTTCATCTTGAAGGAGGACAGCACCAAGTCCATTGCCGCAAGCATCACTCTCAATAGTGAAGTGCTTGGAAAAATCGGGCATAGCTAGCACAGGTGTAGTACACATAGCTTGTTTTAGTTTGTCAAATGCACACTCAGCAGCAGGTGTCCATGTAAAAGCATCCTTTTTCAATAGAGCAGTTAATGGAGCTGCAATCTTCCCATAATCCTTGACAAACTTGTGGTAGTAGCCAGTCAACACCAAAAAACCACGAAGGCTCTTGAGTGTCTGAGGCTGTGGCCAATTGTTCATGGCATCGATTTTGGCAGGATCCACGTGAACCCCTTGTGCTGAGATAATGTGCCCGAGATACTCAACTTCCTTCTGTCCAAAAACACATTTAGACTGCTTGGCATGGAGATGATGGTCAGAGAAAAGTTGCATGACAAGATCCAGATGCTGGAGATGTTCATCCCATGTTTTACTGTAGATGAGGATATCATCAAAGAATACCATAATGAATTTCCGCAAGTAGGGTCGAAATATTTTATTCATTAAGGCCTGGAATGTGGAAGGAGCATTAGTGAGGCCAAAGGGCATGACCAAAAACTCATAATGGCCATCGTGTGTGCAGAAAGTTGTTTTAGGAATATCCTCCTCATGAACCCGAATTTGATGATACCCAGAACGAAGATCCAACTTGGAGAAAAAGTGAGCCCCATGAAGCTCATCAAGAAGCTCATCAACAACAGGAATTGGAAACTTATCCTTGATGGTGAGGTGATTAAGTGCTCGGAAGTCAATGCAGAGGTGCCATGACCCATCTTTTTTGCGGACAAGAATAACTGGAGAAGAAAAGGAACTAGTGCTTGAACGAATAATACCTTGCTTCAATAAGTCCCGAACGAGCATTTCAATCTCCATTTTTTGGTGAAATGGGTAGCGATAGGGCCTGATGTTGGGAGGAACGCTGCCAGGAAGGAGCTAAATACGATGGTCTTCTAGCTTGGAAGGTGGTAATACCACTGGTTTAGCAAAGACACCTGTATATCGATCTAGAATTTGTTGTAGATCCAAAGGAGTAGTGGAGACCGCTGATGGTTGCATCTGGATGGAATGGATCTGAACGATGACACCATGTGAATTCTTCTTGAGGAGTTTTTCCATGCGATGTGAACTGATGATGCTGAGAGAACTTGGTTGTAATCCTGTCAATGTGTGTTTTTTTCCATTGAGGGAAAACTGCATCCAAAGTTCAGCAAAATCCCATAAGATAGGGCCAAGTGTGCGTAGCCATTGAGCGCCCAAAACCACATCACATCTGCCTAAGGGCAAGGAAAACATGTCAGAGTGCAAGGTATAGTCTCCCATAGAGATACGCACATTTTGACACTTCCCTTTGCAAGGTAAGGTGCCCCCATTGGCAACCATGACTTCAAACTTGGAGTAAGGATGGATAAAACAATCAGCTTGTTTGGCGATCCTAGGGTCAATGAAATTATGAGTGCTACCAGAATCAATGAGTATTGTAAGAGGAAGCTTCTTGAAGTAACCCCTAACCTGCATTGTTTGGGGGGTGGTGATTCCAGCTAAAGCATGGCGAGATATCTCTGGCTGGTCATCCTGAGACGGAGGGTCAATAGGCGGTTCCTGAATGTCGACCGGAGCATCCAGTGTTTCTGGATCTTCGTCACCAATTTCAGAGGTAGGCGGAGACTCCACATCCAAGAGATAGAGTTTTTGCTGAACACATCTATGTCCCCGAGTGAATTTCTCATCACAATTATAGAAAATCCCCTTTTCTCTGCGTGCTTGCATCTCTGTTTCAGACAAACGCTTGATAGGAGTTGGTCGAGGAGCCTGCGGTATAGGTGGTCGCTGAGAACCCATATTTCGGAAGGGAACAAAAGTGGGCTTGGAGCGTTGTTGGGCTGCAATCTTGTCTTCTGCCAACTTAGCCAACCCTAGGGCTTCCATCATTGTGTTGGGACAAAACATTTTGACCTCAGAGCGGATGGCATCCTTTAGACCACTGATAAAACAACTCTGGTAAAAGTCATCAGACAGTCCTTCAGTGTGGTTAGCTAGATTCTCAAATTTGGTTTGATACTCTCTCTCCATGCCAATTTGGCGAAGTTTAGTGAGGGCTCTTGTGAAGTCATCAAAAGCACTAGGACCAAATCGTTGCAAAAGGAGCTGGAAAAAGTCTGGCCATTTTGGCTCTGGATGAGCCTTGATGTACCAACGGTACCATTGAAGAGCTTCCTGTTCCAAGTGAAAGGATGCCAGTGGAACTTTGTTGACATCAAAAGTATTATGCAGACTGAAATACTGTTCTGCACGATAGATCCATCCAGTTGGATCAGTACCATTAAAGCGAGGAAAATCAAGCTTCGGACCACAGAAATTGCTGGAAGAGGAGAACCCATTGTCTGATGAAGACTCGGACTGCCGTTTGTTGTTCATAGCTGAATGTTCAAGATGGAGGCCGAGAAATTTTTCATCCAGATCCTGGAGTTTGGCTTGGATGGCTGCAAGTGCTTCCTCCATGGTTTTTGCTCCTGCACAGGTGACAACCATAACCAGGATTTTTTTTTTTTCAAGTGCTTCCTCCATGGTTTTTGCTCCTGCATGGGTGACAACCATAACCAGGATTTTTTTTTTTTTTTTGGTTGACTGGGTAGGAAAACAAAAACAGAAACTACTTCAGTAAGGGAAAATATGGACTAGGGAAAAAATCTGAAGGGTAATTGGGGTTTGACTAGGTTTTGGACACTGTCGACTAGACAGGGAAGCAAAAATGAGGATTTCAGAAGCGGGGTGAAAGAATGGAAAAATTTGGCAGAGGGGGACAAAGAAGCAGAATTCAGAAAGGAACTCTGTGGTAAAATTTGAAGGTGATTGGGTGAAATCTGAGGAAGTTATGGAAAACCCTAAAAATAGACAAATGTGGGCTTTCGGGCTTTGGAAAGTGGAATTGGGGATAGGGTCCTCAGGATTGAAATATGCAGAATGGGATGACAGGGGTTCTCCAAAAATTTCAAGGGAGAAAGCAGCTACGGCTCGGAAGGGATCTGGAACAACGCCGAATGGACTGAAAGCGGTCAGATCTGAAAGGACTTGCAAAATGGATCTGAACGGCATAGTAGTGATCGACAATAGTTCAGCTGAAAGTAGATATGGACCCCAGGTATGTGCGGCTTCCTAACAATTCAGGGGTTTCACTCGACCGCCAATGCTATCTAACGGCTTGCGTATTGGGGCAGTACCCCTCACTCCACGGCTCAGGTAAAACTGATAACCGCTTTGCCACAAACGACAGCTCTTGGTTTACCTCACGGGTGGGAACTAGTCAATCAGGTAGGGGTCATTTCCCTTTTCGCTAGCAGGTCCTCTCAATGGGCCAGCTACTTTGGGGTTCCTGTGGTACTCCTCACAATGAGTTTTAGCGCTTATGCCCAAGTACTTCCCACAGTTAAGCGGATAGGGATTATTCCCAAATCCGAACCTGCAACAGATGCGAAAAACAATTTGGCAAAAATTTCACCCAGTGAGCCCAAGAAAGTGCTCTGATACCAGATGTGATGCACCTGCAACAATTAATTAACAAGAATATGTGAAATAACAGAAATGACAGAACTCAAAATCACTTTTATATTGATCATAGGCCAATTTGAGAGGGCAACCTCCTTTGAGCAAGCTCAATGCAATTAACTTCACGGTGCCTTCATAGGTCTCAACACACACTTATATACTAATTCTAGGTGCCAATACTATGGGTCGAAACCATGGGCCGTTACAAACTATGGATCAACAATACTACGGGCGACTTACAAGGCATATGCGCCAACAACAATAACACAACTATTGATCAACAAATACTACGGGACGACTTACAAAGCATATGCGTCCAACAACAACATACTAACAAAGTAAAGACATGGGTTCCTAACATACATGAAACAATCAATAGATAAAAGTTAATATAAGAAATTCAAACGCAAAATATAAAAATTTATGTGATACATTAAAAATTTAACAAATTGTGTACTGTTGGGATGAAAAGAACAATGGCCAATTGTACTGTTGGTAAAAAATAAGAAATATTATAATAATACATAAGAAATATTATAATAATACATAAATTTACAAAAGCAATCAAAATAAAAACATATATAATGCAAAACTTACAAATGGATGCTATTCATGTCCCCCCTCGGCGTGCCCATGCTCCCTACAATGTTTTGTGGCTGTTGTGATCAAAATTATTCTCCTCTTAAAGCCCCTACATTGATTACATGGACAATAGCATTTACCATCACCCCTTCTTTCAACTCCTTCCCACAATCTAGCAAGCAATTGTCGATTTTGTTCGTCTGGATCAGGAATATTCGTAGTTGACATTTTCTCATAAAGAGCTTAAATGAAGATTATTGATCTTAGAAAATGAAGCTCCACAGTACTTTGTTCACTTGAATAACAAAAACAACGAAAAACAGTCCGTTGAACAAAAAAAACATCCGCAAACCGTTGCTGGTATAGCAAACATGTGGGAATGGTTAGATATTTATAAATTTTAAAAGTAAAAAAGTTAAACTTACGTCAGATTTCCAACGACAATAATCTAGTTACCATTGGGAAAAATCCGTCGGATATCCGACTTCCTCGGGTTCGAAATGAAGTTGGTTATCCAACATCCAAACCGTCGGATACCTGAATAGGTGTCGGATATTCGCAGAGCCGTAGGATATCCTACGAGCGCCGTCAGATATTCAAAATTACGTCGGATATCCGACGGATGCTTCTCAAAATTTATAAACAAAAAAAGTAATTTTGAAAGAAAAATACGACGACAAAGTCCATTTCGTCGGAGGTCGTCGGATTTGCTCGTCGGATTTTGGGTTCAAATCTACTAGTGTGAAAAAATCTAAAATAATGTAGGAGGTGGAAGAGAACACTGCATCAAGTTGTAAGTAACACAAGACATCATACATGGTGTGTTTACACACCAAATATTTGACAGCGAAGATAAGAAAATGTAGGGTACATAACCAAAGACAGGAGATGTGGGTCACGAACTGCTTAACTTTCCTGAGCCATATCATTCATATAAAAATATAATTGAATTCCCAATCTTGTTTAGCACAAAGGTGGTTTATACTATCTAGAAGTTTGAATTATATACCAACCATATAGAATTAAATAAAAGACCGAGCTTATCCTATTATAACCATACCAAGAATAGGCCTTGAACAGAGCATTAGGAAAAATCCAACTATACAAGATAAACCTAAGATGATCAAGGATAGGCATAAACTGAGCAACATTTTAAATTATGGATTGTAATATACCCAAGTGATAAAAGATACCATTATTAGACAACAACCATGTTAATGACCTAGGTTCAAACCCCCAGTAGGCATATAGACCTAAAAATAGTTAGAGAGAAGGTGAGAGATAAGTGACCATTTCCATTCAATTTCTTACTAGAGAAGGTGAGAGAGAAGTGACCATTTCCATTCAATTTGGATTCTCACATTTGTTCTTCTACCAATGGATTCTCATGACACATGTAAGGTCTCAACTATCTGATTTCTTCTTGTGACATAATATCATAGCATGCTTGGATTGGGGTTTCGTGACGGTTTAGGTTTTTGGTTTAAAGGAAGAAATGAGGCTAGGAAATTCATCTAACCTTTACATGGAAAATATGGGTTAAATCTAGGAAAACCTATAACACTTATCCATAATATTGTCACCCAGAAGTTGAGGATATGAACATTTCATATCTATCCTACATGCAGTCATCATACCACTGAAAATTGTAACATACGACCCTGCTTTTGACCTTCATATAGTTGTAAACAATATTGTTTACAAATATGGGCATATTTTGAGCAGCAAATATAGTGGTTTCCTATAGCAACAACCTTAAAACCAAATTTTATGTGTGTTAAATATTTCAAAGAGAAGTATACTCCATTTTGTAGCAACACTCTTAGTTCTACATGTCACAACCTTTGTTTGGCATCCCCTTCGTCACATTACAACAAACTTTTTTGGAATGATTAGCTAAAAGCATACATAGTTACAACCATCATCGAAGCATTTGATTCACACATAACACATGTTTCCAAAAACACCATAATACCCTATGCCAAATGCTTGTAGAAGAAGCTTATTCCCTGTAACTACTAATTTGATGTAAACTAGTTGTTAAATAGAGATAGATTCATCCCAACTCCCATCCTCACAAACCTAACCCTAACCCTAACCTAAACGCTTTGATTTTTGGAGAAAAAAATGAAAACATGACAGCATAGTAAGATCAAGAGAGGGAATTTCTAGGTTAATTTTTTGTTTAGGGAAAGAGCAGAAGGCATATTCCATACAGAGGTTGTCATTGTAATAGTTTCTTAAAAAAACTCCTTACCCATCTTTTTGGGGAACACATATTTTTTTGTTGGGGTATTTTTTAAGTAGAGTCAACTCCAATGTGTTATTAGTTTTTTCATAATATATTCAGTTAATTTGGAAATTTTGGTGTGTAATTATGTCAATCTCAAAATATCATACTATTTTTCATATCAATATGAATCGATTTAAAAATCTATGCTTGTTGCATTTGAAGTTTAACTCTAGGCTTGGCAATTTGAATTATTACTTTGTCCTAGAAATTGTATGGCAACAATAGTGTACTTTATGTTATACTTGGAGGTAGGGAAATTTCACTTCAACATATTGAGGATCATTTGTATGCTAGTTGGAGTGATCTGATTTTGACTTTCCATATTTGAATCCACTTATCATATTTAACTCCATTCGACCTCTTTTTGTTCACTCCTAGAGCAAGCACTCTCATCTTCTTCTACTATAATATATAAAGGAGAGTTGGAAGACATATTGGGGGGTTATATTTTTTTTGGGATAAATTATAGGAGCATATCACCTTTGTCTCTTTTCCATCTTGGAATTGATAGAATTATTCTGCCACTGTATGACAGATATTAATAGAGTAGGCCATAAAGTAGTACAATAGATCCATGGTAGAAAGTTAAAGTATTAGGACAAGCGTCTATCATCGTCTCTTTGGGAAGCAAATAGGGAAATTGGAATTTAGTTGAGGCTAGCCCAAATTTTTAACATTTAGTTGATAATTTTGATCCAAAGTAACCATGACCTATATCACACTATTTTGGCAGCATCATACTCTAATTCTAAGGAAAAAACTTCATGTTTGATGGAAAGTATGGGCATGTTCTTCCTGTAGAAGTAGTTAGATAAATAGTTCATGCCTGCCCCTGAGCATTGAGATAATAGTAAACATCTAATCCTATGTGACCCGTTAACCTGAAAACCAACGTTACCTTCAATTATGGGAACTTATAAGTGAATTTTTGCAATGGACAACCTTGTATCTCCATTTCTTGGCACCCATGGGCATGTTTGAGGACTATTTCTACTTGCATGTAGTAGCAAAGAGACATTTCCTCCATTTTTGGTAGGTTTGGGCACTATATTAGTAGTAAAAAGACCCATTTCAACCTCCTAATAAACTAAGAGCATCCTTATAGCTATTTTTGGGAAAGTATAGGTAAAAGTGACCCCAAACTTATCTTACCACATGGTAAAAATTTTGAACAACTGGAGTGAATGATCCTAGATGATGGTATCCTATATCAATTTGGGAGTATTGAGGTTGTATTGTATGATTGACATCCCTGATTATTCATTCATACCAGTGAGATAGGGTATTGAACTTAGTTTTCGACAGTTGGTTTCATCACAACAAAGTATGCTTAGTTTAGAAGCTTTCAGAATGCATTCATAAACCCTATTTCATGACAAATCTAGGAATAGTTGAGGGATCACTTGTGACTTTAGGTAAATCACTCCACCTCTAATATCCTATAGCGGTAACACTACCAATTGAGTGGCCATTTTTAAATTTATGTATGCAATGTCCCTCTATACCTATTTCTCATTCCAATCCAGTTTCCCATTTTTGGTAACATAGGTTTTAAAAATGTAAAGGAATGAGTTTTGAAATAAAATCAACAATGGCATCAAAATATCAGAAAAGGATAAATGGTATCAATACTTGCAACCATGGAAAGACCAAAACTGGACCAAAATACATTAAGCAAGTGAAAATGGCCATGACCCCTCATTGTCAATGGCTTGGAATTGCAAAAATCAGAAAATGTCTCGAAATGTTCCCTCAAAAAAGAGTACACTCACAAGCATCTCGTGAAAGCATCAAATTTAACAGATTTTTCGATGGAATTTCCATAAAAAAACCTTAATTGCTTCGTGACTGTAGTAAAACTGTTGGGATCCTTGTAAATAAGAGTTAAATACACACTAAAATTCATGCAAAAATGAGCAATCAAGGCAACAAAAAATCGAGTTGACCAAAGACCTTGGCCTGTGCAAATGGGAATGAATTGGGAATTAATTTTAAAATAAAAAATGGGAAGAGATCGATGAACCTACCTCTGTTAATCAGATTCCCAATTGTTATTCCAGACAATCTAGAAATGACGCTCAACAGATCCAATGCCTGACTATAAAAGCTTCACGAAATTCATTATCCATTTTGATATTTTATCTAGCATTCTAGAGTAATATTACAATAATTTTTTAAGTTTGATTTTAGGTAGGGGTTTAATGTCGACGTGGCAAATGGATTATGAGTGAATGTAGTAGACTATTTATTCTTTTCAAATGTTTTTATAAAAGGGAGATAATTTAATGGTAATTGCTCTACCCCCATGGGATGGAGAGAATTTAATGGTTGATAACCTCATACAAAGTAAATTTTAACACTAAGCTACCTTTCTTTTAATATGTCCTTGCTCATTGGTGTCACATCCCCTCCCGTCATCCAGACCCGCAGAGGGAACATGGCCAAGCTATGGGGGTGTCTAACTCTCCCCAAAGCCATACAAAGAAATGTACAATTAAAATAAAATGCATAATTGATTTATACAGCGGAATTAAAAACATGTTTGCACACACATAAATGGTAATGCATCAACATATCTATCACACACATAAACGGTAATGCATCAACATATCTATCACATGTAGAGGAGAATTCAACATGTAGAGAATCAATCCCATCCCAATGCTATGCACAAATTTAATATCAACCATATTAAGATAAACATTTCAATCCATTAACATGAATAATTATCACTCAAAATTAACACATTGCAGAACACAGAATGCACATAATTTAAACCACAGAGAACACTTATTTTTGAGATGAAGCTGTCCAAACAACTGGCTATGTGAGAGCAACATTCCACCCAACCATAGATCTCTATCCAGCCTATATTCTTTCAGCTGAGAGATCACCACCGGGATGGGTTATGTATCCACTAAGGAGGAACTAAACATGTTCACTCACAGCCATGGTTTCACTCAAACAGTCATGCTAAGCCAACACATAGTTGGGTTTAGCAAGCATGCAATAACCAAATGAGGAGGATGCTAAGATAGTGAGCTCAACCTTAGAGCTACATGCATCTCAAATGAACTCAACGGTCAAGGCACCCACAATACCTACCTCACCCAACACAAGGAAGGTTCCCTTCTCTGCTGCACAGTCCCTCAGGAGTCCCTTCCCTCCAGTGCTATTCAAGGTGGGCATAGAAAGGTCCAACTACTAATTCCTTGAGATTCCATCCTTCACTGGGTTTATCAAGCAAACCCAACCTCTGTTCAATCATTCACACTTGGATTTCTCACAATTTTGTCATCAAATAACTCAATCCCGTCACTGGATTTCTGGGCTAAAAAAATTGGATTTTCCAATGGATTTCGGGGTATCTAATACTCTCAATTTCACCCCAAGGTTCATATCTATGGATCCCCCATTGGATTTCACTGTTAATACCAAATTTTGGGCGTTTATGGCACTTCAAAACGTGGGTTCTTGCAAAGTTACGATTTCCGGTTTTTCTCACTGCAGGGCATGTGTAATGGATGGAAACTGATGCTGGATGTTCAACAATGGCATGAGAATGAGGAAAAATGAATTCCCATAAGGTAGAGTGACTTTTGGTACAAGAAAAATAGAGCCCATACCTGCTATACGAATTTTTGGGCTGCCCATGCTCCATTGAAGCCATGGACTGATTTCTCAACGACTTTCTTACAACTGAAATAAATGTCAGCAAGGAAAGTCAAATGGGTTCACAAGATGACATTTGGAAGCTTATGGTTCAATCCCACAACCCCCTCACCACTCCATAGTGGATACACATGGCCCCTTCTCATTAGTTGCTTCCATAGCCAGTTTTGGTATTTTATTGAAATATTAATATTTACATCAATTTACAATATCCCATGGCATAATAGCACATGGATAACAAAATGTCAAATGCTTGTCCATTTTAAATAAAATACGAACATGCACTAGCGGGGCCTTGGCCTTGAGCTCCACGCTAGGGAAACATATATCACATGTATACAATATTTACATATAAGCCAATATACCATAAGGGTCAAAATGGGGTATTACAATTGGTGGCTTTTAGATTGAATTATTCTCCATGTCGTCACTAGTATTTTAGGTTAGATTTATTTTAATTTTGGATATATTAAGTTTATTTTAATTTAGAATATATTAAAATTTAATAGGAATTTAAAATTTTTAGGTAGAATTTTTTAAGGTGTAAAATTTTGAAAAATGGTTTGTTCATTCAAACCATCTAGATGTTTCATATGGAGAGATGAGTTTTTCTCTTTCCTTCTCCAAATATTCAAATATTTTAGAATTTATTTCTTTGCTCTTATGTCGCTATCATTTATGTATATATCCTAGTACATATACAATCAAATTTATGCAAAACATCAAAAGATAGAAATACCCAAGTCATAATTTTACTATGTATACTTGCCCCTCAAATTGTTTTACCTGATTATTCCCTTCAATTCTTCTAATCTATGACTCCCCTTCCACTGTGTTTTATTTCCTTAGACTCCAAAGTTGAAACCATCCTTTTTAAAACTAAATGAAATTCACTCTAATGACAGACACATTCCAAACAACAAAAACAAACTTCTACTAGGGCTATAATGTATGTAAATGGCGCTAAATATATTAACATGCACATAGAATATCTTGTGATTAGAGTGGTAAAATTATCAATTCAATATGGAAATTGTTTGAGAGACTTGGATTGTTTAATATGCAATGGGGTAACCACAACAACTTGGATTAAGAGCATTGTTCATTACATATTGTTACAATTTACTAAATTTCAACATTGCAGATGGATTCAGAGGACCTCCTGTTGATACACCTTCTAAAACACTAAATTCTCATAGAAACCGGTGCATTTAGTACAATAAAGGGCACCATAGTTTGAGTGCTTATTATTGTATAGCACACCGATATTGGTACAATAAAACCTTAATCATTTGTGCGGTGCACATATGTCACATCATTGCACCAGGAACGGTGCAATTACGTGAAATAGGGACACTTGTGACACTTTTGATTAACATGTGAAAACATAATTAACGGTGCTCCTATGTCATGTCAAGACACCGATGGTACAGTGCACTGACGTGGCATAGGTGCACCATGAATATATTTGAAATAATTTATAATTTTGAAATTCGGTGTGTTTGCATAACGGTGCACTAATAAGACTTAGGCTCACCGTCAAATTTAAATTCAAAATTTTGATATATAACTCTCGGTGCGGCCTATATATCGTAGTGCACTGCTCATTAGTTCCTCCAGTATATAAGTGCACCGGTTACAGACTCGTGAACACCTAATTTCCGGTGTTCCTATGTCACGTCAAGGAACTGGTTCATGGTGCGCTGACGTAGCATAGACGCACCGTGAATATCTTTCAAATAATTTAATTTTGTTTAAATTCGGTGTGTTTGAGTAACAGTGCGCTAATAAAATTAGGGCACACCATAGAAATCAATTTTATTTTTTTATTTTATATATAATCGGTGCATAAGAGATATTGTAGCGCACTGCTTATCGATGCTTCCAGTATATAAATGCAGCGGGGTCGTTGCATTTCTAGTATTTATGGTACACCAGTTTTCTTTTTTGGAAAATATTTTAATATTTTATTTTGGTAGATATAATATTGTTATAATTCTTTTATATGTATGCTTATGAGACTGGTTTATATTATATGTGAAACAGAGACGTGATTGTCGTGAGGCACAATAGCATCGTGAGGAAGCGGTAGATCGGTACAACTCCCGTGGAGAGTGGGCGGCTAGAGAGAGAGAGAGAGATTTATACCCCAATCCCATTACACCTCTGTCACGTCCCCTCCCATCATTCCAAACCACAGATGGAACATGACCAAACATACCGGGCTTATTTGACAATCTCAGCTCCATACATTACTAAGAAATTCATGGATAAATAAAAACTTATGTATACATATTCATACTCAACAAACACGATGGAATTAAACACTATATACACACACAGTCTCATCATACATTCAGCATAAAAACAACAATCATTAATTAAAACATTACAGAGCATAGAATTAACATAACTCAACCACAAATAATACTTATCTTGGAGATGAAGTTGTCCAAACAACTGGCTCTGTGAGAGAAACGTTCCACCCAACCATAGATCTCTGTCCAGCCTATATTCTTTCAGTTGGGTTGTGTATCCACTAAGGAGGAACTAGATGGGCTCACTCACAACCATGGTTTCACTCAACTGTTATGCTAAGCCAACACACATTTGGGTTTATCAAGCATACAAAAGACAAAGGAGGGCAATGCTAAGCCAATGAGCTCAACCAAAGAACTACAGGCATCTCAAGATAATTCAAACAGTCAAGGCAACCACAGTACCTACCACACCCAACACAAGGAAGGTCCCCTTCTCTGATGCACATTATCTCAGGCGGCCCGTCCCTCCAATGCTCTTCAAAATGGGCATAGAAAGTTCCAAGCTACTAAATCCTTGAGATTCCATACTTCACTGAGTTTATCAAGCATTCTCAACCTCTGTTCTAGAATTCACACTTGGATTTCTCACAATTCTGTCATCAAATAACTCAATCTCATCACGGGATTTATGGGCTATAAAAACTGGGCTTTCCAAAGGATTTTGGGGTATCTAATACTCTCAATTTCGCGCCAAGGTTCATATCTATGGATCCCCCATTGGATTTCACTGTCAATACCAAATTCTCAACGTTTATGGCACTTCAAAACGTGGGTCTTGCAAAGTTGTGATTTCTGTTTTTTTTTCACTGCTGGGCATTCGTAATGGACGAAAACTGATGCTTCCATATTCAACAATGGAATGGGAATGAGGAAAAAAACCAATTCCCATGAGTTAGAGTTACTTGTGGTACAAAAAAAATAGAGCCCATACCTGCCATTCGAATTTATGGGATTCCCATGCTCCATTGAAGCCATGGACTATTTTCTCAACAAATTCCTTACAACTGAAAAAAATGTTAGAAAGGAAAGTCAAATGGGTTCTCAAGATGACATTTGGTAGCATATGGTTCAATCCCACAACCCCCTCACATCTCCCTAGTGGATACACATGGCCCCTTCTCATTAGTTGCTTCCATAGCCAGTTTTGGTATTTTATTGCAATATTAAATATTTACATCAATTACAATATTTCATGGCTTAATAGCTCATGGGTAATAAAATATCAAATACTTGCCTTTCTAAATAAAATCCGAGCATACACTAGCGGGGCCTTGTCCTTGAGCTCCACGCTAGGAAAACATACATCGCACGTATAGAATATTTACATTACAAGCCGATATTTCATAAGGGTTAAAATTGGGGTATTACATTCCCCTCCCCCTTAGAACAACACCATCCTTAGTTTTCTCAAAACTGAACAAAAAAGGGAATGCCTCTCTCATGGCATCCTCCAGCTCCCATGTAGCCTTGTTAGGACTAAGGTGCTCCCATTGGACCTTTACCTGCCCGATAGCTCTGTTCCAGAGCAAAGTGACCTTCTTGTCGAGGATGCACATAGGCTCTACTTGAAACTCTCCATCGGGTTCCACCTGTATCACATTCCAATCAATCATATGATTAGGTTCATGTACATACTTCTTAAGCAAAGATACATGGAAAACATTATGAGCTCTTATATTAGCAGGAAATGAAACTCTATATTCAATTGGCCCTATCTTATCTAGGACTTCAAATGGCTCACAATATCTTGTTGCCAGCTTGGCACAACTCCCCAACTTGAGAGAACTTTTCCTTGGTTTCACTCTCAAATAAGCATGATCCCCAACATGAAATTCCTTATGCACTCTTTTCAAATCTGCATAACTCTTTTTCTTGTCCTGAGCTCCCTTTAAATTTTATCTGATCTTAGCAACTTCCTGTTCCATTTCCTTGATCATCTCTGGCCCAAGCACTACCCTGTTCACTGGACTATCCCAATTCACCAGAGTCTTGCATACTTTTCCATACAATGCTTAAAATGGACTCATTCCCAATGATGCATGGTGTCCATTATTATATGCAAATTCTACCAAGTGTAGGTAATATTCCCACTTGGATGGTTTATCCATCACACTCTTACTCAACATGTCTTCAAGAACCTAATTCACCCTCTCAATTTTGCCATCTATTTGAGGATGATATGCTATACTGAAATTCAATCTAGTTCCCAATTCCAGAAATAATCCCTTCTAGAAATTGGAAGTGAACTTTGTATCATGATCAGAAATTATTGCCTTAGGCAATCCATGCAATTTGAATATTTCTCTCATGAATATATTTTCAATGTCATTAGCCTTGTGAGTGGACTTGACTGGAATAAAGTGAGCTACCTTTGATAGCTTATCCACCATTACCATTGTTGAATCATGCTTCTTCACTGTCATGGGCAGACCTGTTATAAAATCCATAGAGATCACTTCCCACTTCCATTCTGGAATGGGTAAGGGATGCAACAATCCTATTGGATGTTGGTGCTCTACCTTGACTTGCTGGCACTTTTGACACCTAGCAATGTAATCAGCTATGTCCTTCTTCATACCATGCCAAAATTATTGCTTTCTTGTTGTTGTTATAGTCTTTTGATATCCTGGGTGTCTAGAATATGGCATATGATGTATTTCATCCATCACTAGCTTCTTCAAATCTGCACTATTTGGCATGTACAGTCTATATTTGTATACGAGGATATCGTCTTCACTAAGCTGATATCCTGCACACTTTTCATCTATATTTCCTTGCTACAACTTTTCCTTAATTTGAAGGCAAGTTTCATCACTTGTTTGGGCTTCAAGAACTCTTGTATTCAAATCTGATTTACACACACTTAATGCTGCAACATGAAGTTTTCTGCTAAGAGCATCTGCAACCTTATTCTCTTTCCCTTTTACATGCTTATTTGCAAAGACATTATGTTAAATTTTGAGACTATTTATTTTATTTGCAAAAATATTATGTTAAATTTTAATTACAAATTTTTGTAATTATGACCAAATCTGGTCGAGGATGATTGTAATGGCATATTATTATTATTTAATAAATTAAAATAGGAGACAAACACCCAAAGGAACTGTTAAATGAGTGTTCGCTAACCCACTAGGAGGAATGGAAGCTATTAGAAGGCATGGGACAGGTGTCAGCATTTGCACTCCACCACTAGCTATTGGTTATGGGACAACTACCCCTAGATTTGTGGCATTATCCCCCAGGTGGGTGGAAGAGAGCTGTTAGCTCATTAATGACCAGGTTAACCACTAAAAGGCCTAGGCAGCCTATATAAGGCAATTTGAATTGAGCAGGGAGCTCCACATTATTTTCTGCAGAAATAATTCCTCAAGTGTAACAGGTGATCACTGAGAGATTCGAATAGGGAGGCTAAGTGAATGTGCATTGTGAGTATGCTGAATTTATTCTGAGAAGGAAACCAAAGGTGCTGGTATAGGTCTCTTTGACTGCTAAGTCTATATGGCTGAATGATATACATTGTTGCTGCAAGTTGATGACCTAAAGCTTCTACAGATTCTTCTTCCTAGTGGTTCAATGAACATGCTCGGGGGTCCTAAGGAAAGTAATTTGGCTTCCTTCAGGAGTAGGTTGGGTGGAATAGGCTCCTTGGGTTGTTTGTTTCTCCTACATTCACCAGGTTCTACTGTTCTGTCTTGTTTATTTTCAGTTAAATGATTTTCTACATTTGTAGATTTAGTATTTACAGTTAATGGCATACAGAAGTAATTGTTTCAATTTCTGACCTAGGTATGATTTTGTATAAAGATGGTCAAGTAAATGAGATGATTGATTAAATATTTTCTCTACATTTTTCCCATAATGTTTTCTGTATAGTACTCTAGTACAGAGAAGTAGAATTAAGTTAGATGAATGAGGGGAAGAATGCGAAGTGAATGATTAGACTAACACTGTGTGTGTTTCTTTTAATTCTGTAATATCAATTATATATGTCTAAACTCAGAATGTAGAACAACATATCATAAAACAGATATTGTAGCATTTTCCTTACTTAGTAACAAAAATAAAACATTTCATCTCTGTACAGAACTAGGTTTTCAAATTATCACTATCCATTTCTGATAGCTAATGCTATGCATTCTATTACTATTCTTTCCAACAGTAATGTGTTATAAATCCACTTATTTCAAGCATCTTCATTCCTAAAAATTTAACAGTTGCACTTTAAAATATTCTATTTACATAGAGTTGTTACTCAATACAAATAATGATAAATAAATACTTATTATTCACAAATAATAGTATCACTATATATTACTATTTCATTTCAGTATCCATATCTCATATTCGATTTAATACAGCTATTAAATTCGAACACTTTCATCATAGGTAGAACCCTAGTTCCTTTTTTTTATTTAGAATTATTTTATAATACTTTAATCATAGATTCAGAACCCTTAACATGGAAAACAAATCATTTACATTATCGTGACAAGTTCATAACTGGTTCGACGGTCACATACTTAAACAGCTTACATCAACCCTTCGTGTAATAAACACAAGTTAAGAACCTCTCTCTTCAGAAGTAAAGACTTTTTAGTTACGATTTCTTTTAACCAAACAAGAAAAATGTATTTTAGAATTCTTAACAAATCTTTGGCTAAACCCTTATATTTGAAATAAACAACTCAGATATTATCAGTTTCCAAATAGATTATAGATATATGTTCATTATCGAAAATTATAGTCACAAAAATATTTAGAATTGGCTCTCGACCAATATCAAAACTGATGAACATTAACACCTTTTTACACAGAGTATTGTTTCAAATACAATATCAAAACTACAGGTTGAACCCTTCATCTTTATTCACAAGTTGAGGGTTAAGACCCTATTAAACATGAAATACATTTCATTATACAGTAAAAACCATAGAATACATTTTGAGGGTAGGTTGAGGATTTCATCCTCCCTACGTTGCTTACAAAATGAAAACATTGCAACATCAATGACTTCCTCGGAAGGCCAAAAGCTTCGACCATTTCAAACACAACCAACAGGTTGCCAAGAGAATCCATAAGGGAAACCACTGAGACTTACCACTACACGCAGTAGTTCCCACCTAGACTGGAGCGTAAATCCATGTGAGTGATAGCACCTGCAAATATTACAAAAGTGGTTAAAGCTTAAGTACGTCTTGCAACATTGCAGACGCTTGCATATAAACGAAAAGAAAACTACAGAAGAGACATTACCTTCTTATTAAGAAATGAAACGAAGTCCGAATCCAACAACTTTTGTAATAGGCTTGAAAACCCAGAGTCGCATACAACTTGTGGAGCGCAGATATCACACTCATAGCAGCGGGTTCAATTCTTTTAAACACTGTCTGTGATATTGAAACTAGGGATGGAGCATTTAAGAAGTCATTTCAAAATCCAAACCCTTCCGCTACCAACATGTTATTCCTGAGATTTTTGAATGTCAAAAACAAAATAGAAAATTTCCGTGCCTGAGCTCTACTCTCACACTATTGTCTTGTAACAGTAATCGTTCTCAAGTCACTGTTTCAAATCACTGGAGAACTCTAAAAAAAAAATGCTATCAAACCCTAGGTATTCGCAGGCCAGTCGGCCTCTCCCCAAAACTACTCTCGACACAATGAATGAAAAGGGAAAACAGTAACTATGAGGTTTCGGTGGAAGCTTAGGGTTAAGTCCCAAAGCCCGAGAAGAAATGTAAGATCAATGGTGGAGATTTTGTATCACAACACCACGTATTTCCAAGCAACCACCTTATTTGTGACTCCATTGATAACCATCTCCAGAGTGGATACCAACTCGGATCATGTTCAAACCAAAACACATACAACTCGACCAAGATGGCTAATTCATCACGATGCCTTCATGAGCTAAGTACCACGATGGTAGCCACTGAGGATTTCCACCGAACTGGTAGATAAGAGTAATAAATGCCAAGATTGGTTCACTAACTCCTGCCAACACATATTCACTTCAACATTAATAACCATGTCCTTATCTTACACGAAGATCGATCGTAACCCTATCACATTATATGTATATGTTAATATAAGTAATACCTTAGTGTGGAACCATTTAGGTACCAAGTGTATGTTTAAAAGCTCACATTGATACTTATAGATTCCTATTGTTGGTACATAGGAACCATGCATAAACACTTGGAAAATAGTTAAAAATATAGTTAAAGCATGGAAATAGCACATAGTTTTCATATCGGTAAATATATCACATAGATTCCATATAGTTAAATACTATAGGATTTGCATATAATTCTTATGCTATGAGAATTGCATATAGTTTGCATTATATGGCCCATACTACTTGAATAACCATGTAATATACATATAGTGCACTCATTATAGTAATACACAAATATCATTGTTATAGCTTAAAATGACACCTCTCCGTCCGTGACGACACTTGCATCCCTTGGTCGCATGATGACACTTCTTGAGATCAATTTTAGTCACACAATAGGACACTTGTGGATTGAGGGGTCATTTGGGACACTAAAAATGGTTGAAATTACCTCCCTCTTGGCCCATTTGATGGTTATAACCCTTAGGAACATTTTTCCAGACCAAACCATCTCCTGAAAATCATCAGAAAACCCTGTTTTTTACCATTTTTCTCCAAAAACGCTGGTTTCCTATGCATAGAGTAGGGCATACTAGGATGTGTGTGCGACTCTTATTCCTATAGAGTAGCGCACACGTTGGAAAATATGCAACTCCACTTCAATAAATTAGCGCACACCTCAGAAATGTGCTACTCTGCTTCACTAGAGTAGCGCCCACCTTGAAAAATGCATTGGTTTGCAGTAGGAAGAGTAGGGCATTTTCTTGTACTAGTCAACATCTCGAATTTTGGTTTATTTGAGTAGGTTGGGGAACCTCCTTATCGGTTATAATTGCTTTTCCTATCCTTCATTGACTATATAAGGAAGGTAGAAGGGCCATGTTAGGGGACCAAGCCTATAACAATGTTATGCTGGAGGAATGGAGACCCTCATCCCCCTCTCTTGTGCCTCAGTTTCTCATGAACCCTAGCACAGCTGATTAGAGGTTGGGATCCTTGGAGAACAGAAGCAGGAGACCTTGAATCCAGGTTTCGTGAAGTGCCAAGCTTGAAGGAAGGTATAAGTTTATGTACTTGCTTCATTCATTGTTGGGCCTGGCCCAACTAGTCCAATTTTGGTAACATTGTTTAAGGCAGAAGAACCTGAGCTGAGTGTAGCTCTGAAACAGATTGAATTTCCGCTAAGTTTTAGGGATTCTACGAAGAGGCGCGCAGAAACCATGTGTTGAGCGATGCTGCGAAGATCAATACTGCGCAGAAGCAGTACTGCGGATATAGGAGGCCACATGAAGCCAACAAAGTGGAATGCTGGACGAAGGACAAGTACAGGTACTGATCAGACCGGTAGCAGCCTATTTTTGGGAAAGATGCTCCAGGAGTACCAAGCGGCGGGGAGGAGTAAATCAGAAAGGCAACCGATGTGCGAGTTTGTTAAGGAAAGCGACGTCTTGGTATGCCTGGTGGGTGAGACCGTTAGAGATGAATGGTTCGACGGAAGCATCCTATTGGCACGCATGTGATAGGGAGGCTGATAGCGACATAACGAAGATGTGGAGAACCACCACGATGAAGCAGACGCTACCAGGAGCCAGCAAGCCAGTTTAGGAAAACCGGCGCAGTTTTGTAAACTCTAAGGATTTTGGGTTTAGGTCTTCAACATTGTAAAGACATGACCTTTGGGCATGATCTATTTAAGAAGACAATTTTGTAAGGGATGGGGTTACTATGTTGTTACTTTTTGGGAATTACTTTGTTATTACGATTTTGGGTTAGTATATTGAAAAATCTTTCTAAATCAAGAAGATTGTAAAGGCTTTGCAGCTGTGTGCGCAGAGACCTATCTGAGAGGAAGGAAAGTCTGCAGCTGAGTGTGCAGACTAAAAAAGGTTGTCCCCATCCCTTTTAAAAGAAATATACTACCAACCATGCTTGTGGACGTAGCTTCCCACCCGGGGAAGTGAACCAAGTTAAATCTCGTGTTGTGCGATTGTGTTTATGAATGAATGATTACTTTTGTTTTCTGTCAATGAATGTCTAGATGTTTCCTTGCATACTGTTATGGGAGAGCTTTTATATGCATTTTCCATTAGAGAAGTATGGAAATGATATGTTAAGTTCCGTATGAATAATTGAATGGTGAACATTTAGTCTTGTGTATGAAGGAAGCGAATCAGTCATTTGGTTAAGTACTTTCTTATACACAGTAAATGAATGTATAATAGTTGGATTAGATCAGTTGTCTATGTTCAAATCATAACATCCTGATTTAACGAATGAATGTTAGAAGAATAGTCAGTTAAGTGCCTGAATGAATAGATGAGTGATATTCATTTCAGTGCCTTAAGTGTTTCAAAATAATCCAAGTATAGAATAAATCCGCATTGTTCGCAGCTTCAGCAGAAGTCCTGCGGTAGAAGAACATAGTGGTGCGGACCACAGCGTGGCCCATCGCTGCAAGGTCTCACCTCGCAGCACATATCCTCTGTTGTGCTGCACAGTATGTCCGTCCAAGAAACTTATCACTTACCGTGGAAACTTGGTTCTGCAGTACCCCATAGATACACCTTGGGTGAGACCTCAACCTGCTCGCAGGTTGTTGCCGAAAAGGCCAGTGCGAAGGGGTTTTCTTGGTCAAAGGGAAACCGCGAAGAACCTGGGTCTTATAGAAAACCTCTGGGTCAGTTATAGCCAACAAATGGTTCTGTTGCCGGGCTAGAATCCATGATGAGTTGCAATCGTGATGTGTGACGAAGAATACCAATTCCCAGAAGGCTTTGACAACTGGCATCCTGAAAAGACAGAAATCCAAGCTTGGTGGGATAAGACCATAAGAGACTTTAAAAGGAAAGAGAATAGACATCCGCGTCTAAGTGACACATAGTGGTCGGATAGATATCTGTTGAACGATATTCACGAGATTTTCTGGGCATCATTTCCCAACGAGCTGCACGCGTGGATCTCGCGGCTCGCAGAGAAGAAAACTTGTTTTCAAGGAGGAGTTCCTATAGAGTGGACTCTGGAGCTCAGAGTACAGCTCAAAGTGATAGACAACCCATTAACACATGCAGTTGACTTTTGGGTTGATCATATACTAGAATGCTTCGTAACAGAATTTGCTGTAGACACACTCAAATCCTACAGCCAAGCAGAAGCACACTTTTTTCAGAGGATTCCAAGGTAAGTTACTGAACAATCTCAGTCTATACATTAAGATGCTGTTAGCAGAGAAAGGTGTTTTAAGAATGCAGTAATATTCTTAAGTTTGTCATGGTAAACAGTATATTTAGTGAATCTGACGAAGATACCCATAATCTTAGAAGTGGTAAGAGATATAAATTTAATAAGAATCTTGGAGGCCTTGGACTCAAAACCCACCTGCTAAACAGCCCACCCCGCAGAATACTCAACCCAGTACGTCTATGCCGGTAGAACCATTTGTTTTCACTGCGCAAAGCCCTCTACAGCAGCCACGCACTAATTTGGGCGTTCCACCACCTAATATAATAATGGAAAACATAGATATGAAGCTACCGATATTCAAAGGAACTGGCCTAGAAGACCCCGATCATCATTGGTTTCTTTGTGAAGACATATGGAGTGTAAGACAAATCCAGGATGATGCAGTGAAGAGAGCACAGCTCATCACCACTTTCAAAGACAGAGCTTTACATTGGTTCATGAAATACTCTACCACATAGCCGCGAACCTTAGCAAAAATTAAAGTTGCGCTCGTGGCTGAGTTTATGAAACCCAAATATGAATCTCATTGTATAACCGAGTTGAAAGAAATAAAGTAGAAACCGACTGAAATGGTTTGGGAGTTTGATTAGAAGTTCAAGACCCTATTGGACCAAGTGATCTTTGTTATAGCTACGGAACAGCACAAGGAATGGTTCATTGCTACGTTGTTGCCCCATATTAGATTACCATTGATGCAACAGAAGGTTACGTCGCAGGCATAGGCCTTGGAGATCGCAATGAAGCTAGAAGCTTCGACGATTGGTGAGACCAGTCCTAGGATGTCTCAGATCCAAAACCAGCTGACCACCCTAACACTAGAGCTGCAAAGCATGAAGAATGGCAAAGAACAAAGGTATGAACCTAGACATGAGGTCTGGTGTACAGGTTGTAAAGGAGAAGGCCATGACCGAGAGCATTTCTTGTTATTCCGTGACTATCTTAATAGTGGTGTGCCCAACCTGTGAAATTAGAATCAGGCCCCATGGTGTGAAATTTTTAGAACCACAAGACATAGACCTGAAGATTGCTATCTTATATAGAAATATGTGAAAACACCTAAAAATTTATACTGCAATTTCTGTAAATCAGTTGGACATGATGAATCCAATTGTCGAGCATATGAATTAATGAATGAGAGAAAACGAGATATGGACTCAATGAAAGGCGCTGGCTTGTACCATGTACAAGAAGATAACCAGCCGAAATAAGAGAATGCACAATATGACCAAGGAGGATATAGAGGTCGTGGTGCTGGATACCGCGGCAGAGGAAGAAATGTTGGCCCAACGCAGGGAAGAGGCTGCGGCCAGGTCATTTGTTATAATTGTGGCTAGCTAGGTCACGTATCTAGAGATTGTGTTAACCCATGCACTACGTGCAATTATTGTAAATCATTTGACCATGTTATTGAAGACTTCCCACTACTAGAGATGGAAATGCAAAAAAGAAGATGGACGGATGCACCAAACACAAACATCCAGTGGATCACAGTAGAGAAAAGACCAGTAGACCCGAGCATCAATGTGGTCATGTGCAGTGGCGCTCAGACAGGCCATGATAAGGGAGAAGAAGCTTCCACATCAGGGGAGGCTCACACAAAGAAGATCCCTCTTGAGACAGCATGGATAAGGAAAGCTCCAGGAAAAATACCTGCTCTCAACCTACGAAAGAACAAGGAGGTCTTTGTCGACGCGTGGGATACCTTCAGAGAACCAACAACAGAGTCACAGCGGATCCCGTTGCACAGTGAAGCACCACATGTTGAAGACATGTCAGCGGCTTATGATAACAAAAGCACTGCGACGGATGTCAGCACTTCTATTGCGCAGTTCCTGTGAAGTTTCATGAAGCTACTCAAAAGTGAAAATGCCATAGTAGAGCTGTAGAAGCTCATAAACCAGTATGAACCACAGACCGGAACAGGGACTTCTGATAGCGCAGTACATCACATAAGGAATCATAAAAGAACAGGCCGAGAAATGAGGCTTACCGCGTAGATTGGAGATTTTGAAATGGATGAAGTCATCCTTGATCTGGGATCTGAAGTAAATGTCTTGACTAAGAAGACATGGCAGCAAATGGGTCGACCAAAGTTGTCCTGGTCACCTATCTAGTTGAGAATGGCTAACCAAGAGAAAGTCATAACTTTTGGCCGGTTAACTGACGTGATAGTCGACATCGATGGAGTCCAAAGTCATGCAGACTTTGAAGTTATCGAGATTGTGGATGATAGTCAGCCTTTTCCTGCATTGCTAGGAATTGACTAGGCTATTGATAACTTGGCTATTATCAACTTAAAAGCAAAGAAGATGATATTTGAAGGGAAGCATCTTAGGGTCATCGCACCATTGGATCCTTCAGATGGTGACAGATACAGTAAGCCGATTCAGGAGGAATCTAAGGCTCAAGACTTGGACAGACTATACCAGCTCACAGTGAACCAGGAAGATTACATTAATACTACTGCAGATGGTACACTTAGCTACAGATGTGATAGCTCTTGTGTCTCTGATTTGGAGGCAGGACTGGAAAATTGGCAAAGCCAGATGCATGAAGTATCGACAAGAAGGTGCGTGTAGGTTACGAAATCACTCCACTGGATTGAGAAGGAGGTAAGTCCTATTCCCACATATGATGGTTCTGCTAATGTTTATACTTTCATCCAAGAATACACTGCAGCTATTGCAGATGAGCACAGATTACTAGCATTGGATATGGAACTATGTGACACACCCGCCATATGGTGGAATGCACACAAGCAGACATTGACCACTTGGGATCAATGCAGAATTAAGATGCAGATTCGGTTTGCTGACCGGGTTACCTTACCCTTTGAGAAGTTTAATGGATAGACAGATCCTAGTCAACACATTGAAGTCTGTTCACAAGCATGGGCGAAAAGGCCACACATAGAATGGGTGCATCTATTTGTACATACGTTGGATGATGACATTCCAAAGAAATGGTACCTAGACCTGGAGTTACACAGAGAAACCACTGATTGGGAAATGTTGACTGCGAACTTCTAGAAGGACTTCAGCTTCGAGGACGAGAACCTGCTGATCCATGAGGCATTGCAGATATTTAAGGAACGCATATTCATGGAAGACTGTCCTCATAGAAATATGACATTGGAGGAATTCTTCGGGGCAGATCACGTTCCTGTGCACCTACAGTCGGAATGGAAGGAACATGAAAAACACTTTATCGAGTTTTACAACCTAGATGAAGACATCGATGATAGAAATGAAGATGATGATGACGATCCGTGCAACATAAACATACCAGAATCAGAGGGTGCATGCGACGTAGAAGGACGTCCATTAGAAATCTCAGATATGAGTGGACCAGTAAAAACATAGAAGGTGAATATTGGCACAAAAGAAGAACTGAAGTTCGCACCAATAGGGGACTACTGGGACGATCAAACTGTTGCAGAGATTGCAGACACCTTGCATGAATATCAGGAGCTGTTTCCGACAAAATTTACAGAAATGAAAGGAATTCTGGGAGACCTAGGGGTCATTAAAATACCTTTGAAGCTAGGCGCAAAGCCTGTGAAGCAGAGACCATATAGACTAAATCCGCACTACAAAGAAAGAGTACGCGCAGACTTGGATAAGATGCTTGAAGCAGGAATTATTGAACCTGTCGAGGAATCAGAGTGGATTAGTCCCATGGTCATTCAAGACAAGAAAGCAAAGGGTGATATCAGGATTTGTGTTGATCTCATAAAATTGAATGATGCTTCTATGCATGACCCATTCCCCACTCCTTTCACAGATGAAGTGCTTGATAATGTTGGAGGGAATGAGGCCTATTCTTTTATTGTTGGTTTTTCGGGGTATCATCAGACCAGGATTGATCCTGTAGACAGGCATAAGATGACTTTTGCTACAGAATGGGGGTGATTCTAGTACACAGTAATTCCCTTTGGCCTGAAGAACGCACCTGCCATATTTTCTAGAGTGGTCATCGCAGCATTCAAAGAGTTTATGCATAGGTTTCTCAAAGCCTATTTTGACGATTGGACTGTGTTTGGTCTATTGAAGAACCATTGTGTGAACCTCAAAATGATGCTTGAGAAGTGTCGACAACATCAGATCTCCTTAAATCTAAAGAAGTGTATTTTTTGTGTTCCTTATGGCATTCTACTTGGGCACATTGTTTGTAAGCAAGGACTGATGGTGGACCCTGTGAAGATTGCCATTATTGTGAACTTGCCAACACCAAATTCAGTCAATATGTTGCGCTCTACCTTAGGCCATACTGAATACTACAGGAAATTTATAAAGGGCTACGTGCAGATAACCGCAGCAATGGAAAAACTACTAAAGAAAGAAGCACCATTCATTTAGAACGCGGAATGCGAACAAGGTTTTGATACATTAAAGGAGAAGATGGTGACTGCGCCAATTCTAGTCTTTCCAGATTGGACGAAGTCATTTCATGTCCACGTTGACGCATCATGCATTGCCTTGGGAATCATATTAGCTCAGGCGGGAGAAGGAGGAATTGATCACCCCATTGCATTCTCGAGCAGAAAACTCTCAACAGCAGAAAATAACTATACTACTACCGAGAGAGAAGGCCTTGCGATGGTATATTCCCTACAGAAATTCAAACATTAATTTCTTGGTGCACACTTCCTTATGTTCACTGACCATTCTGCGTTGAAATACTTGGTCAATAAGCTAGTGTTAGGGGGACGCATATGCAGATGGCTAATGTTGTTCCAGGAATATGACTTTGAGATTATTATTAAGCTAGGCCGACTGAACTTGGGACCTGATCATGTATCAAGGATTGAGTCAGGAGAAGAGCCGACAAACATTGAAGATAGTCTTCCTGATGTGCAACTATTTTCCATACAGGTTGCCGATGATTATTATAAGGATACCATTAATTTCCTAACAACAAGGATGGCACCACAGGAATTATCTGTCCAACAGAAGAAACAGCTAGTGGTGCGCACCGCAGACTTCACTATAATTGCAGGTTAGTTATACAAACTCGGATCGGATGAAGTCCTGCGCAGATGTGTACTAGATCATGAGAAACCGTTTATTCTAGCAGACGTGCATTCAGGGATCACGGGTGGTCACTATGCAGGAAGGGCTACTACGCAGAAGATATTGCGCATATGGTTATGGTGGCCCACGATCCACAAAGATTGCAAAGAACACTGTAGGAACTATGATGTCTGTGAAATGACAGGGAAACCTTCACGAAGAGATGAGATGCCATTAAATCCACAGTTGACCTTGCAGGCATTTGAGAAATGGGCAATTGATTTTGTGGGTCCTATAAACCCACCAGGGAAAATAACTAGTGCGAGGTATATTATTACTGCTACTGATTACCTCACCAGATGGGCAGAAGAAAAGCCAGTAAAGGACTGCAACGCAGTTCATTTTTGAAGAAATATTGTTAAGATTTGGTTGTCCGAAGATTTTGATGAGTGACCAAGGTACTCACTTTTTGAACAAGACCATTGAGGCACTTACAGAGAAATTCCACATTCACCATCAGCGCAGTACTCCATATCATCCACAGGAAAATGGTACTGTTGAGGGTTTCAATAAGATATTGGCAAACGCACTCACTAAGGTATGCAATGTAAATAGAGATGATTGGGACCTGCACGTCTCCTCTGTGTTATGGGCATACAGGACTACATGCAAAAAATTGACTGGACATACACCTTTTCATTTGGCTTATGGGCAAGAAGCTATAATGCCAATGGAATATATTGTCCCTAGTTTAAGGATAGTTGCGTTCACAGGGTTGGAAGACTGCGCAACATTAGAAGAAAGGTTACTGCACCTTGTTGGGTTGGAGGAAGATTGCTTCATTTCCAACTTCCACCAGCAAGCTCAGAAAGACCGCGAGAAAGCCTGGCATGATCGCCATATCAAGAACAAGTGCTTTCAGGTAGGTGACCTAGTCCTCCTGTATGATAGCAAATTCATGAAGTTTCCTGGAAAATTTAAGATGCATTGGCTTGGCCCATATACTGTGATACATGTTACTAACACTGGTGCAGTCCAGTTAGCCAATTTAGCTGGTGATACCTTGCCAACTTTGATAAATGGAAGCAGGCTAAATCTATACCATGATAGCACTACTTCGCAGAACCTTGGATAACAATTGGAGGAAGAAATTTCTAAGTGCCGAGTACATTTGAAATTGGGAACTAGAAGTGTAAAGGAGCATGTACATGTATGATAAGAAAGACGATGTATGTACAACACAACAGTGTTGAAGCTGCATGGGGAAAAAAAAAAAAAATTACAACTGTGCAGGAATGTAAGTGACCTGCCACGCAGTTCGGCGCAACACCCAGAGAAAAATAGCCGTTATACTACTTTTGAGAAAATAGCCATTAAATGACCATTGCATTAACTGCTTCAGCATTTAAAGGGAACATATCCGTTTTGGACAGACTGACGAAGGAAAGGACTGGAAAATCCGATGGATTCAACTGCTAGAGGGCACATTTAATGCATATTTAGCCATTGAAGGGCACGGGAGAAGGTCATCTGTGCCTATAAATAACACTGCTGGAGGACTCGCGGGCGTTACTAAGCACTTCGAATTTTCTTTCGACCACCCCTTGCACTAATATCCATCTTTCATTTGGATACCATACCCCCCCATCTAATCAGTGAATGTCTGAACCTTTTTATCGAGAAGAAGAGCTTACCATTGATGAAACACTTAGAGTCTCTCGACACAGAGGAATTCAAGAGTTAATGAGAACCCCTGCCAAGAAGGTTGTAATAGAACAAGGCTAAGGATCCCGTAGATCACCGAGAACCAATCCAGCCATGCAAGATAAAGGCAAGGAGACAGTCACTGCACCTTGAAACAATAAGCCAAAGTCGGGTTCGACGGTGCTAAGGCAGCCCATTTTTACAAAAAAAATACATCTAAATATGACCCCTGAGTACATCTCACCCAGGGCACTGAATGCCCCCGTCTATAAGCTAACCAAGAATGCAAAATACAACATCTCCTTGTCGCCAATTTTGAAGCATGTCAAAATTACAACCAACCTGTTGTGCAAAATACCGGATTGTAAATGGGAGGACTACAACCTCTTGGGAGTGCAGAGAGACGAGCCACATGATCCCAAGTACCCAGACTTTCAGCCAGACCAATACATGTTCTAGAAGAAAGATGCCAAAGGAACCCTCAATCTGGTTGACACCGATAGTGCAGTCAGGACTGTTGAACCTGCTGCGACTACCCCACTTTGAACGGTTGGCTGAGCTGAATGTAGTGGTTCATACCTTGATGGCACGAATCCACCAAGGATATATATGGATGGATTGGCCAGTTGACATAGGCATTGACTTAATCCATCGCATTACGGGATTAAGTAAGCGGGGAAAAGACCCAAATTTTTTCTTCCAGGGGAAAAGCACAGAAAAGGATGCAGTAGCCAAGATGAAGAAAAATCATGCACTAGTAAAAGGAAAACAGGGTTTTCCTACTGACAAAATTGAAGACAGAACAACCAAGTTTTTCACCCACTTACTCGCAGCAAAGGTATTACGGATGACAAGACCCCTGGAGGTTCCTGCGGGCGCAATGTTGCTCGGTGCCGCAGTAGCTGAAGGTGTCGAGTTCAACTGGTTCCAATATCTATTGAATGAGTTCATGGCAGAGCTCAATGACATTCAGTTGAATGGAGGAAACTTCCATTTCACATGGTTGATTGTCCTCATCGCATTTATTGGATGGAAGGAGCTGGAGGACTACGTCGGCGTCAGCTTTGATAAATCAGAACCCAAAGGAGTCAAGTACATGAACCTCTGGGAAAATCTTGATCCGCAGTGATAGCATGCAACTCAAGAAGTGTTCTACAAGTATTACACGCAGCTATGCACCGTGATCACCTCTACGCCAAGCATAACAAAGCAGGTAACAAGCAAATACATATGCATTGTTAATTTTACTACTGACATGCGCTGTGTGTTTATTTTCCCGAAGGAGAAGATGAAGAAGCCACAGTTTTTCCCTGGGAACTACCACATGACAGAAGAGGACATTGAGATCATTATGAAATATTGGCCAGTGGAGTACTGTGTGGAAATTTTAGATGTCCCCACAGATTTAGAAGATGATGAAATAATTCCACCACCATGACCAATTCTGGAAGAAACGGGAAAGAGGAAGGAACCAGAGAACCCAACGCAGCCAAAGGTGAGGAAGAAAATGAAAGCGACGAAAGCAACATCTGACACAATACTAAAGTAGGATGACTTTGATATGATAGCAGACAGAGTCAACGAGCAGCTGGAGGAGTTCATGGCCGATAAAGACAAGAAAGATAAGGCCATCCAAGATGACCTGTAGAGGAACTGCCTCGTGATGCAAGGGCTAATGAAAAAAGTCGAAGATGTGCACAATAGCTTGGCCTTGCTGCGTGACCCAGCAGTAGAAGGGAGGTCCAGAGGAACCTCGCAGCCGAGGCCAACGCAACTTGTTGTTGCGCTACCAATAAAAATGAGACATGTCTATCTTGATCCAATGGCGATCACACTACCCATGTCGGAGGACGTGGCCCTGGATACGACAAATGTCGAGCGGGTAGAGCTCGACTTGCAAAAAATCCTGATACCAGGTCTACATTTTTTGAATACGCAGATTGGGGATGAGCTGCGCGGCAGAGCCGTGGACTCAAGAAAAGCAGTAGCGGAACTACAAATGGCAAATAGACAGCTCAAGGAGTCGAGCTCGCATAGCAGAATGTTGCTTGAAGATGAACAAGCGCGAAGGCAGAGATTGGAGGCTACCATTAACTTGGTTGCAGAAGATATTGGAGAAGTACAGATCCAAGACGATCTTGCGAATACTATCTTGAAGATAAGGGACACGGTGCGCTCCCTTAAATTAGAGATGGAGGACAAGATAATCCTCTATGAAGCCAATATCAACCTGCTAAAAGGAAAGATCAAACCAGAGGTTGTAATCAATGATCAACAGTTGAGAGTTCAAGTAGTAAATATTGCAGCAGAGGTTGCAAAGTGCCAGAATTTGCTTGATGAATCCTTGAAGGCATTCACATCCATTGAAGAGAATCCAGGGCTGCAGCAGATCAAGACCGCGGTAAAAGAGAAATAGACCATGTTGGAAGCATTGGATGCAGAGGTAAAGACTCTGCCAGCAAGATATAGGCTACTGAAATTCAAGGAGATATCTAGCCTAAAGAAAGAAGTCCAAGTATTAAGGGAAAAGGAGACTGCGTCAGACAATCAGTCGCAACCATTCCTAGAAGATGCCACCATAGTGTCGCAGCAGATAGAAGATAAACCTAAAGAGATGCGCGACAACTAGGAACAGGTAGAAGTCCAAATCGGAGAAGAGATAACACCACAACTGCTTGATATAGTCAAGCAGGTTGAGCGAGAAACTAAGGAAACAATGGAGAAACTAACGAACACTTACAATGAGTTAGCAGCAAAGCTGACTGCACAGATTGGAGAGCAAATTCCGACGGTGGACATTGAAAGTGGCTCGGGGATTAGCCACATGTAAGTGTTAGGGGCATGTTGGGCCTATCCCAACTGGTCCAATTTTGGTAACATTTTTGAAGGCAGAAGAACCTGAGCTGAGCGCAGCTCTGAAACAGATTGAATTTTGGCTAAGTACTATGGATGCTACGAAGAGGCATGCAGTAGCCATGTGTTGAGCGATGCTGCGAAGATCAGTACTACGTAGAAGCAATACTGCGGAGATAGGAGGCCATGTGGAGCCAACAAAGTAGAATGCTAGACGAAGGACAGGTACTGGTACTGGTTAGACTGGCAGCAGCCTATTTTTGGGAAAGATGCTCCAGGAGTATCAAGCGGCAGACAGGATTAAATCAGGAAGGCGACCGACATCCGAGTTTGTTAAGGAAAGCGACGTCTTGGCACGCCTAGTGGGAGAGATCGTTAGAGATGAACGATTCGGCGAAAGCAGCCTGTTGGCACACATGTGGCAGGGAGGCCGATAGCGACAGAATGAAGACGTGGAGGACCGCCACGATGAAGTAGACGCTACCAGGAGCTAGCAAGCCAGTTTAGGGAAACCGACGCAGTTTTGTAAACCCTAAGGATTTTGGGTTTAGGTCTTCAACATTGTAAAGACATGACCTTCGGGCATGATCTATTTAAGAAGACAATTTTGTAAGGGATGGGGTTACTATGTTGTTACTTTTTGGGGATTACTTTGTTATTACGATTTTGGGTTAGTATATTGAAAAATATTTCTGAATCAAGAAGATTGTAAAGGCTCTGCAGCTGTGTGCGCAGAGACCTATCTGAGAGGAAGGAAAGTTTGCAGCTGAGTGCGCAGACTAAGAACAGTTGTCCCCATCCCTTTTAAAAGAAATATACTACCAACCGTTCTTGTGGACGTAGCTTCCCACCCAAGGAAGTGAACCACGTTAAATATCATGTTGAGCGATTGTGTTTATGAATGAATGATTAATTATGTCAATGAATGTCTAGATGTTTCCTTGCATACTGTTATGGGAGAGATTTTATATGCATTTGCCATTAGATAAGTATGGAGATGATATGCTAAGTTCTGTATGAATAGTTGAATGGTGAACATTTAGTCTTGTGTATGAAGGCAGCGGATCAGTCGTTTGGTTAAGTACTTTCTTATACGCAGTAAAGGAATGTATAACAGTTGGATTAGATCAGTTGTCTATGTTCAAATCATAACATCCCGAGTTAACGAATGAATGTTAGAAGAATAGTCAGTTAAGCACCTGAATGAATAGATGAGTGATATTCGTTTTAGTGCCTTAAGTGTTTCAAACTAATCCAGGTATAGAATAAAGTTGCATCGTTCGCAGCTTCAGCAGAAGTCCCGCGGTAGAAGAACATAGTGGGGCGGACTGCAGCGTGTCCCATCACTATGCAGTCTCACCTCGATGCACATACCCTCTGTTGTGCTTCTTAGTACATCCGTCCAAGCAACTTATCACTTACTGTGGAAAACTGATTCCACAGTACCCCATAGATACACCTCGGGTGAGACCTCAACCTGCTCGCATTTTGTTGCCGAAAGGGCTAGTGCAAAAGGATTTTGTTGGTCAAAGGGAAACCACGAAGAACCTGGGTCTTATAGAAAACCTCTGGGTCAGTTATAGCCAACATTCATTAATAAAGATCAGACGTTCTTTCCTTTCCAAATATGACCTATTCATGTGTGTCTTAGATTTGATTACTGTTTGATTATAGTTTGATGTCTTATTATGTCATGGATATCAATCTTATATATGTAGTCAAATGTATTTGAGAAAGGTATCAAATGTTTTTGCAGGTGCGGGCATTGTGATATTGGACAGCGTTGAAGAGCAAGGAAGAGGAAACTTGGATCAACCTTCTGAATAAGGTGCACATATCTCTAACCTTAATCTCTTCACTTACTTGTTGTACTTGCAGAACATTTGTAGGTCTATCTTTCATACCTGTAAGTTGGTAGTTTCTCTCCTAAACTATAGATGCATTTTCCTCACAACAATAATGCTTCTAGCTTATGTTTTGTAAGACACATTACTCTTGTGCCATACATTATCAACGCATGATATCCTGCATCAAAGCTTTCACACTCTATTTTCACCATTTAAATGTTAAATAAAGAAGACATCTGAGTTGTTTAGTTATCGAAAACAAACTATAGACGGATCGATGTATTAGTACCTTAGAAATTTATATGCAGAACCCTTGAAAGCTATCTGAAAGTACTCTTTAAATTATGTTTGTATTACTTGAACTGGTGTGCCACCTTATCTGTATTTGCGGAAAAGAAAGTCCAAATGCTTTAGCATAAATGCTAAGTAAGCCTCAGGGTACTCTTAGGAACCCTTTCATCATCAAAAGAAGAATAGCAGTTAGCACTTGTAAACATTTATGATTGGCAGAACATTGACATAAGTATTATTAAAATATAACTGAACATCCATAGCATCTTAATGTAGATTTTGATTTCATTTTATAACAAGACGATAAACAGTACATCGTATGATAGTCACAAACTTTTAATACAACATCTAGATTTATAATTAGCACAAGCAAAACTAATGTCGTATTTTGTGTTAAGAAGTATGAAGTGTTGTCATCATAATTTGTTATTAGTTAAAAGGACTAGTATTTATTTTATTTCCGCATTAGTAAATACAACTTTTAACGCTACTTTAAAAAATTTTAATTTTTGTGAATTTTCGGTATGTTACATGTGGTATCAAAGTTCATGTTCGAACTCTCAGCCTAAAAAGGTCCAAAGAAGACGCAATAGAAAATTTTTATGACAGCAATAATCTTTTACTAATTAAATTATTTTGTATACATAAAATTGTTTTCTAATTTACAGGTATGGAAGGATTAGATGAACACACGGAGGACAGAATTCGACCGACCATTCATACCAACAATAGTACTAGACAACATTATGAAGAAGAGGTCCGTGGTGATTTGAATGACAATTCATCATAATTGTTACGTGCATTTCTGGAGTTGAAGGAAGAAATAAGATATGTTAAAGAGGATAATGAGATAATTCTGAAGGCACAAGAGGAACTGAACCAAGCACTGTTCGATCAATGCCCAACTAATGAACAAGATAGAAAAATTGAAAATACCTCCAAGATTGAAGACTTATCTCATGGGAACAAGGGTAAGAAAGTGAAAACTGATGATGAGAAAAACAGTTCAACATCATCAGGAGCTGCCAATGAGATACATAAAAAAAAACGTAATTATTCAAGTGATACCAGTGAAGGGCATTACAAACCAAAAAGAAAAATCCATAAACAGTATGAGCATATTTCTGGGGAGTTCAAGAATATCAAACCCCCAACCTTCCATGGTGAAACTGAGAAAGGAGAGACAGTTGAAGCATGGCTATCCGGCATGAAGAAATACTTTCAAATCTATGATTATTTAGAATCATTGAAATCAAAGATGGCCATATACAACCTGATCGGGAAGGGAGACATTTGGTGGCAGGACATCAAAAGAGTGAAGGGCATCAAGGACAAGGATGTGAATTGGCTCACTTTTAAACGGTACTTCAAAAAGAAGTTCCTATCTGAACAATATTACGAAGAAAATTCCAAGGAATTCTATGATTAAAGACTGGGAACCATGAACATGAAAGAGTTGAACAACAAATTCTGAATTTGCTAAGGTATGTGCCATACCTTGTGGAGGAGAAACCAAATATTCATAGGTATATGAGTTGTCTACCTTTCAACATCAAGGACAGAATAGAGTATGACAATCCAAAGTCCTTAGAAGAAGCCATGAGGAAAGCAACATTCTGCTATGATCGGAATCATAAAAGATAAGGGATATCTAACTGGAAAAATCATAAACTTAACAACTTTGAGCTGAAGAAGAAAAATTTCAGGTTCAATGGAAATTCTGGTTTTCAAAAGAAAAACTTTTGAAATCGAAATGTCCAAGGAAATAGTCCCAGAAATAATCAGCAGCAGAATTTTAAAGCTCCTAGAAATACACCCAATGTTACCAGAACGAATGACCAAAGGGCACCTATAAAATGTTTTGAGTGTCAAGGTCCTCATTATGCTTCAAACTGTCCCAACAAGAAGCGGACAACCAATAATATTCACTCCATACAAGCTGAACCTACTGTGGGGGACTTGACAAGAGAGATGCCCATAATTAATGCAGCTCTAGACAACAGGAAAGCGACGCATCAAGTCTCTATGGTAGAGATTGAAGGTATGCTACAAAACTAACCTGTTTCTATTTTGATTGATCCAGATGCTACCATGAGTTATATATCTCCAGATATTGTAGAAAATTTTAATCTAAAAATAGAAAAATTTAATAAATCCTGGTTAGTTAGACTAGCAATAGGAACAAAAAGAAAAGTGTCCGATTTTGTTGAAAGTTTTGTTTTATCTATGAATGAGCTAAAGACACGAACCAAGCTAAATGTTTTACCTTTAGGATCCTATGACATCTTAATTGGAATGGATTGTTTAGAATCACATCATGTTATTTTGAATTGTTATGAGAAAAGTTTTACCTGTCTAAATGATGAAGGAGAAACATTAGAAGTGAAGGGTATTCCTAGAAAGACATCACTTAGATAGATTTCAGCTATGCAAGTAAAAGGAGCTGTTAGAAAAGGATGTAAGATGTTCGCAGTGAATGTAGTACATGAGGAGTCAATTACAAAAGAGGAAAAACTGGAACTAGAAGATATACTTGTCCTAAAAGAATTCCTGGATGTTTTTCTAGAGGAGATTCTGGGATTACCCCTGAAGAGGGATCTAGATTTTACCATTGAGCTGATACCGGGTGCAGTATCGAACTCCAAAGCTCCATATAGGATGAATATATTGGAATTAAATGAGTTAAAATCATAGTTGAAGGAACTGATTGATAAAAACTATATAAGGCCCAGCGTGTCTCCTTAGGGAGCACCTGTTACTTTTGTTAAGAAGAAGGATGGCACTTTAAGGCTTTGCATAGATTATCGCCAACTGAACAAGATGACAATCAAGAATCGATATCCATTTCCTCGCATTGACGATCTATTTGATCAACTGCATGGAGAAACGATATTTTCAAAGATTGATTTAAGGTCAGGATATCATCAAGTTCGTGTGAAGGATGATGATATTTTTAAAATAGCCTTTAGAACTTGCTATGGACATTATGAGTTCGTGGTCATGCCATTTTGGTTGACTAATTCCCCAACAGTATTTATGTGCTTAATGAATAATATTCTGCACAAGTATTTGGATAAGTTCGTCATTGTATTTATAGATGACATTATAGTATATTCTAAAAGTAAGGAAGAACTTGACGAACATTTGCATATTATTTTACAAGTTCTGAGAGATCATCAGTTATATGCTAGGTTTAGTAAGTGTGACTTTCACAAGGACAAGATTCAGTATTTAGGTCACATAATCTCTAAGGAAGGAATTTCGGTTGATCCCAATAAGATAAAAGCCATTAATGAATGGTCGGTTCCTAAGGATGTGTCGGACGTATAGTCATTTATGGGGATTACAGGATATTATAGAAAATTCATAGAAGCTTTTTCGAAGATTGTAAACCCCATAACCTCCTTACAGAAGAAAGGGGAGAAAATTGTATGGGATCAAAAGTGTGCAGACAGTTTTAAGAAGTTGAAGGAATTACTAACTACAACACCTATTCTGAGAATTGAAGATCCTAGTAAAGATTTTATAGTATGCACTGACGCATGTAATGACGGACTCGGTGGAGTCCTAACATAAGAGGGACATGATGTTGCATATCAGTCTCGAAATCTGAAAATACATGAGAAAAATTACTCTACATATGATCTGGAATTATTAGCAGTAATACATGCCTTAAAAATGTGGCATCACCATCTTATTGGCAGAAAATTTACTTTGATGACAGATAACATGGGGCTGAAGTATTTACTAGATCAAACAAACTTGAATGCTAGACAAGCTAGATGGCTAAGCTTTCTAAGTGAATATGATTTTGAAATTCAACATATAAAGGGTAAATAGAACAAGGTTGTTGATGCTCTAAGTCGTAATGCAAAGTTAAATTTTATTTCATCCATCAGTACATACACAACAGATTTAGAAAATTAGATTTTTGAAGGGATTAAAACAGATGAAGAGTACATAAATTTAAATGAAAAGACAACAAAAAGTAATTCTGAAAATTCTATGGTAGATTTAAGGTTAGAAGAAAATGGCTTGCTGCTATACAAGAACAGGTTATATGTACCCAATGTACCAAAGATAAAAATTCTGATCTTAAATGAGATGCACAAAAGTCATTATGCTGGTCATTCAAGTTATCAGAAAACCATAACTATGTTATGGAAAGATTATTACTGGCCCAAGATGAAGGATGAAGTAGCATAATATATAGCTAAATGCATTGACTGTCAAAGAGTAAAGGTTGAACATCAACATCCGGTTGGACTGTTATAGCCATTACCTATACCTAGTTGGAAATGGGAGATCATCAGCATAGATTTTAATACCAGACTACCCAAAAATAGGAAACAAAATCATTCTATCATGGTGGTAGTGGATAAATTCAGTAAGGCAACACATTTTATACCAGTAAAAACTACTTATAAGGCTTTAGATATTGAAGAAATTTTCATGAAACAGACTTTTCGATTACATGGAATACCAAAAGTGATAGTTTTAGACCGTGATTCTAAGTTTACTAGAAACTTCGGGAGATCTTTGTTTAAAGGGTTGAATACAACCTTAAACTTTAGCACAACATTTCATCCATAAACGGATGGACAGACGGAAAGGGTAAATCACATATTGGAAGACATGCTAAGGATGTATGTCAAGGACCAGCCTGGTAAGTGGGAGGATTACTTGCATTTAGCAGAGTTTGCATATAACAACCATTACCATGCATCAGCCAGGCTTAGCTCTTTTGAAATTCTTTATGGTAGGAAATGTAATACACCAGCTTCTTGGAATGACCCAGTTAATAGAGTTATTTTAGGACCTGAATTGTTGAAGGAAATAGAAGTAACTGTGCAATAGGTACAAAGAAATCTTAAAGCTGCCCAAGATAGGCAAAAGAGTCAAGCAGATCTTAAAAGGACTCATAAAGAGTTCCAGGTTGGTGAGCATGTATTCATTAAGGTAAGACCAAAGAAGAGCTCATTAAAATTGGGAATCCGTGCCAAGTTGGCACCCAAGTATTGTGGTCCTTTTGAAATTTTGTCAAGGGTTGGACCCGTGGCATACTAACTAGATTTGCCACCAAATATAAGAATACATAACGTTTTTCATATTTCAGTTTTAAAGAAATATGTACACGATGCTACTCATGTTATAAATTGGAATTATGTACAGGTGGAACAAGACGAAGATTTTCAGGTGGAACTAGACTGTATCCTCGAAAGGAGGGAAACTCTACTCCGGAATCTCACCATTGGGCAGGTAAAGGTGCAATGGAAGCACCTTAGCCCAGAAGAGGCAAACTGGGAGTTGGAGAGCAGTATGCGGGTAGCTTACCCAACTCTGTTTTGGGAACACTCAGAAAATGAATGAACAACATCGAGGACATTGTTGAGACTTAAGGGGGGGTGTATGTCAACTACCCAAATGTTGAGACTATTTATTTTATCTGCAAAGACATTATGTTAAATTTTAATTACAAAGTTTTGTAATTATGACCAAATCTGGTCAAGGATGATTGTAATGACATATTATTATTATTTAATAAATTAAAACATGATACAAACACCCAAGGGAACAGTTAAATGAGTGTTCACTGAACCACTAGGAGGAATGGAAGCTGTTAGAACGCATGGTACATGTGTCATCATTTGCACTCCACCACTAGCTGCTCGTTATGGGACAACTACCCCTAGATTTGTGGCATTATCTCCCAGGTGGTTGGAAGAGAGTTGTTAGCTCATTAATGACTAGGTTAACCACTAAAAGGCCTAGGCAGCCTAGATAAGGAAATTCGAATTGAGCAGGGAGCTCCACATTATTTTTTGCAAAAATAATTCGTCAAGTGTATTAGGTGATCACTGAGAGATTCGAATAGGGAGGCTAAGTGAATGTGCATTGTGAGTCTGCTGAATTTATTATGAGAAGGAAACCAAAGGTGTTGGTGCAGGTCTCTTTAACTGTTAAGTCTATATGACTGAATGATCTACATTGTCGCTGCAAGTTGTTGACCTAAAGCTTCTACAGATTCTTCTTCCTAGTGGTTCAGTGAACAAGCTCGGGGGTCCTAAGGCAAGTAATTTGGCTACCTTCAGGAGTAGGTTGGGTGGAACAGGCTCCTTGGGTTGCTTTTTTCTCCTACATTCACTAGGTTCTACTGTTTTGTCTTGTTTATTTTCAGTTAAATGATTTTCTGCATTTGTAGATTTAGTATTTATAGTTAATGGCATACATAAGTAATTGTTTCAATTTCTGACCTAGGTATGATTTTGTATAAAGATGGTCAAGTAAATGAGATGATTGATTAAATATCTTCTCTGCATTTTTCCCATAATGTTTTTTGTATAGTACTCTAATACAGAGAAGTAGAATTAAGTTAGATGAATGATGGGCAGAATGCCAAGTGAATGATTAGACTAACACTGTGTGTGTTTCTTTTAATTCTGCAATATCAATTATATATGTCTAAACTCAGAATGTAGAACAACATACAATAAAATAGATATTGTAGCATTTTCTTTACTTAGTAACAAAAATAAAACATTTCATCTATGTACAGAACTAGGTTTTCAAATTATCACTATCTATTTCTGATAGCTAATGCTATGCATTCTATTACTATTCTTTCCAACAGTAATGTGTTATGAATCCACTTATTTCAAGCATCTTCATTCCTAAAAATTTAATACTTGCAATTTAAAATATTCTATTTACACAGAGTTGTTACTTAGTACAAATAACGCTAAATAGATACTTATTATTCACAAATAATAGTATCATTGTATATTACTATTTCATTTCAGTATCCATATCTCATATTCAATTTAATACAGCTATTAAATTCGAACACTTTCATCATAGGCAGAACCCTAGTTCCTTTTTCTTTTATTATTTAGCATTCTTTTGCAATACTTTAATCATAGAATCAGAACCCTTAACAAGGAAAACAAATCATTTACATTATCGTGACAGGTTCATAACTGGTTTGACGGACACATACTTAAACAACTTACACCAATCCTTCGAGTTATAAACACAACTAAAAAACCTCTCTCTTCAAAAGTAAAGACTTTTTAGGTACGATTTCTTTTAACCAAACAAGAAAAACGTATTTTAGCATTCTTAACAAATCTTTGGCCAAACCCTTATATTCGAAATAAACAACTCAGATATTATCAGTTTCCAAATAGATTATAGATATATTTTCATTATCGAAAATTACAGTTGCAAAAATATTTAGAATTGGCTCTCGGCCAATATCAAAATTGATGAACATTAACACCTTTTTACACAGAGTATTGTTTCAAATACAGTATCAAAACTACAGGTTCAACCCTTCATCTTTATTCACAAGTCGAGGGTTAAGACCCTATTAAACATGAAATACATTTCATTATACAGTAAAAACCGTAGAATACATTTTGAGGGTAGGTCGAGGATTTCATCCACCCTATGTTGCTTATAGAATGAAAACATTACAACATCAACGACTTCTTCGGAAGGCCGAAAACTCCAACCATTTCAAACACAACCAGCAGGTTGCCAAGAGAATCCATAAGGGAAACCACTGAGACTTACCACTACACGCAGTAGTTCCCAGCTAAATTGGAGCGTAAATCCATGTGAGTGATAGCACCTGCAAATATTACAAAAGTGGTTAAAACTTAAGTATATCTTGCAACATTGCATATAAATGAAAAGAAAACTAAAGAAGAGACATTACCTTCTTATTAAAAAGGAAACGAAGTCTGAATCCAACAAATTCTGTTACAGGCTTAAAAACCCAGAGTCGCATACAACTTGTGGAGCACAGATATTACACTCACAGCAATGGGTTCAATTCTTTTAAACACTGACCGTGATATTGAAACTAGGGATGGAGCATTTAAGAACTCATTTCAAAATCCAAACCCTTCGGTGACCAACATGTTATTCATGAGCTTTATGAATGTCAAAAACAAAACAAAAAATTTCCATGCCTGAGCTCGCCTCTCACACTATGATCTTGTAATAGTAATCGTTCTCAGGTCACAGGTTCAAATCACTGGAGAAATCTCAAAAGAAACTACTATCAAACCCTAGATATTCGCAGGCCGGTCGGCCTCTCCCCAAAACTACTCTTGACACTATGAATGACAAGGGAAAACATTAACTATGAGGTTTCGGTGCAAGCTTAGGGTTAAGACCCAAAGCCCAGGAAGAAATGTAAGATCAATGGTGGAGATTTCGTATCATAGCACCACGTATTTCCAAGCAACCACCTTATTAATGACTCCATTGATAGCCATCGCCACCGTGGATACCAGCTCGGATCATGTTCAAACTAAAACATATACAACTCAACCAAGATAGCGAATTCATCACGATGCCTTCATGAGCTAAGTACCACGATGGTAGCCAGTGAGGATTTCCACCGAGCTGTTAGATAAGAGTAATAAAAGCCAAGATTGGTTCACTAACGTTTGCCAACAAATATTCACTTCAACATTAATAACCATGTCCTTATCTTACACGAAGATCGACTATCACCCTATCACATTATATATATATGTTAATATAAGTAATACCTTAGTGTGGAACCATTTAGGTATCAAGTGTATGTTTAAAATCTCACGTTGATACTTATAGATTCCTATTGTTGGTACATAGGAACCATGCATAAACACTTGGAAAATAGTTAAAAATATAGGTAAAGCATGGAAATAGCACATAGTTTTCATATTGGGAAATATATTACATAGATTGGATATAGTTAAGTACTATAGGATTTGCATATAATTCTTATGCTATGAGAATTGCATATAGTTTGCATTATATGGCCCATACTACTTGAATAACCATGTAATATACATATAGTGCACACATTATAGTAATACACAAATATCGTGCTTCTAGCTTATGTTTTGTAAGACACATTACTCTTGTGCTAGACATTAGCAATGCATGATATCCTGCATTAAAGCTTTGACACTCCATTTTCACCATTTAAATGTTAAACAAAGAAGACATCTGAGTTGTTTAGTTATCGAAAACAAACTATAGACGGATCGCTATATTAGTACCTTAGAAATTTATATGCATAACCCTTGAAAGCTATTTGAAAGTACTCTTTAAATTATGTTTGTATTACTTGAACTGGTGTGCCACCTTAGCTGTATCCGCAGAAGGGAAAGTCCAGATGCTTTAGCATAAATGCTAAGTAAGCCTCAGGGTACTCTTCGGACCCCTTTCATCATCAAAAGAAGAACAACAGTTAGCACTTGTAAACATTTATGATTGGCAGAACATTGTCATAAGTATTATTAAAATACAACTGAACATCCATAGCATCTTAATGTAGATTTCGATTTCATTTTATAACAAGATGATAAACAAGACACTGTATGATAGTCACAAACTTTTAATACAGCATTTAGATTTATAATTAACACAAGCAAAACTAATGTCATATTTTGTGGTAAGAAGTATGAAGTGTCATCATCATAATTTGTTATTAGTTAAAAGGATTAGTATTTATTTTATTTCCGCATTAGTAAATACAACTTTTAACGCTACTTTAAAATTTTTTAATTTTTGTGAATTTTCGAGATGTTTCATGTGGTATCAGAGCTCATGTTCGAACTCTCAGCCTGAAAAGGTCCAAAGAACAGACAACAGAAAATTTTTATGACAGCAAGAATCTTTTACTAATTAAATTATTTTGTATATAGAAAATTGTTTTCTAAATTACAGGTACGGAAGGATCAGATGAACACATGGAGGACAAAATTCGACCGACCAGTCATACCAATAATAGTACTGGACAACATTATGAAGAAGAGGTCCGTGGTGAATTGAATGACAATTCATCAGAATTGTTACGTGCATTTCAGGAGTTGAAGGCATAAATAAGATTTGTTAAAGAGGATAATGAGAGAATTCTGAAGGCACAAGAGGAACTGAACCAAGTATTATTCGATCAATGCCCAATTGATGAACATGATAGATAAATTGAAAATACCTCCAAAATTGAAGACTTATCTCATGGGAACAAGGGTAAGAAAGTGAAAAATGATGATGAGAAAAACAGTTCAACATCATTAGGAGATGCCAATGAGATACATAAAAATAAAGTAATTATTCAAGTGATAGCAGCGAAGGGGATTACAAACCAAAAAGAAAAAGCCATAAATAGTATGAGTAGATTTCTGGGGAGTTCAAGAAGATCAAACCCCCAACCTTCAATGGTGAAACTGAGAAAGGAGAGACAGTTGAAGCATGGTTGTCCGACATGAAGAAATACTTTCAAATTTATGATTATTCAGAATCATTGAAAGCAAAAATGGCCATATACAACTTGATCGAGAAGGAAGACATTTGGTGGAAGGACATCAAAAGAGTGAAGGGAATCAAGGACAAGGATGTGAATTGAATCACTTTAAACGGTACTTCAAAAAGAAGTTCCTATATGAACAATATTACAAAGAAAATTTCGAGGAATTCTATGATTTAAGACTGGGAACCATGAACATGAAAGAGCTGAACAACAAATTTCTGAATTTGCTAATGTATGTGCCATACCTTGTGGAGGAGAAACCAAATATTCAGAGGTATCTGAGTTGTATACCTTTTAACATCAAGGACAGAATAGAGTATGACAATCCAAAGACCTTAGAAGAAGCCATGAGGAAAGAAACATTCTGCTATGATTAGAATCGGAAAAGAGAATTAGGGATATCTAACTGGAAAAATCATAAACATGTTAAGTTTATACTAATTTGAATAGCAAGATCACTGAAAGAAACACAATCACAAGATAGACATATATTTTAGCCTGGGAAACCCTCATGGGGTAGAAAACCCAGCAAAGCTTTCCTCAATAAGATGATCAACCAAGTACAAGATGTAGTACAATACTAGAGCTCCTTCTCTACCTCCTATGCAGACCTCTCTCTCAGATGTGCGCTACTTTCTGAGTGATGGAATTGTGTGATAAGTGAGGAGAATCCTCCTCTACTTATACTTGTTTTCCGACTGACTTTTCACCCTATGGGGCCGAACTCTCCTAAGAGGGTTTAATAAACCCTAACAAATAAACTCAGGGCTGACCCCCACATAGGAGATCTAATAACCCTAGTTACCACAATCCATCGGAGGAATAAACATCTCCGGATATACAATACGGTCACCTCGGAGGGATGAAACATCTCCAGAATAATAAAATACAAATATAATATTCTTAGAAGTTACAATATTCAACACTCCCCCTTAACGAAAAAGATATTATAACAACATCTACAGGAGCGAGGAGTCATTGACTACACCATACATGATACATCTAAAAATAATTGGAAGATTTCTTCAATACATCATCATCAATAACTCAAGCAGTTACTGGAATATCTTCAAGATCTTCAATACTGGAACATCAACATCATCAGTACTAAGTCTTTATCTTCTGCAGCACTCGAATATCATCATCATGATCTTCTTGATCTATAGCATCTGGATCATCATCTCGATCCATAGCATATGGATCATCATCTCGATCCACAGCATCTGGATCATCATCTCGATCTACAACATCTGGATCATCATCTCGATCTACAGCATCTGGATCATCATCTCGATCTACAACATCTGGATCATCATTTCTATCTACAGCATCTGGATCATCATCTCGATCTACAACATCTGGATCATCATCTCGATCTACAACATTTGGATCATCATCTCGATCTACAACATCTGGATCATCATAGTAGCATACTCTGCAATGCACATGATCCAATTACAGGATGATCAATCCTACTCACTTTTAGGACATAGGTCCATGGATGATACAATCCAGATCAATTTCCAGGATGATCAATCCTTATCACTTTAAGACAAGTCTCATGTCTATGGACGATGCAATCCAGATCAACTTCCAGGAGGATCATTCCTTATCACTTTAAGACAAATCTCATGTCTATGGATGATGCAATCCAGATCAACTTCTAGAAGGATCATTCCTTATCACTTTAAGACAAGTCTCATGTCTATGGACGATGCAATCCAGATCAACTTCCAGATGGATCATTCCTTATCACTTTAAGACAAGTCTCATGTCTATGGATGATGCAATCCAAATCACGTACATTTTGAACCAAAGGTCCAGGGACGATGCAGTCCTATAATCAATTCTTGGAAAATCCCCACTTATCCACTAAGGACTTCACTCTCGGAGACATCTGTCTATGGATCAATTCAACGGACCTAAGTCCGGGGATGATGCAATCCACACTTGTCCACTAAGGACTTCATTCTCGAAGACATCTGTCTACGGATCAATTCAAGGGACCTATGTCCGGGGATGATGCAATCCCCACCTGTCCACTAAGGACTTCATTCTCGAAGACATCTGTCTACAGATCAATTCAAGGGACCTATGTCCGGGGATGATGCAATACCCACTTGTCCACTAAGGACTTCATTCTCGAAGACATTTGTCTATGGATCAATTCAAGGGACCTAAGTCTGGGGATGATGCAATCCCCACATGTCCACTAAGGAATTCATTCTCAAATACATCTGTCTACGGATCAATTCAAGGGACCTATGTCTAGGGATGATGCAATCCCCACCTGTCCACTAAGGACTTCATTCTCGAAGACATCTGTCTAAGGATCAATTCAAGGGAACTAAGTCCAGGGATGATGCAATCCCCACTTGTCAACTAAGGAATTCATACATCGACCTCCCTGTCGACATAAGTATCCACATCATCGACTTTACTGTCGATGCAAAAATATCATCATCAGTGACTACATCACTCCCCCTTTCAAGGAGGGTCCTTCTGAACTACACCAAGCTTGTCTCATAAATACTCAAACTTTACTCGAGATAGAGGTTTGGTCAATATATCGGCAATTTGTTCATCAGTGCTCACATATTCGAGCTTGATAGCTCCTTTCTGCACCATATCCAGTATATAGAAAGATCAGATCTCTATGTGTTTTGAATTATCATGGAACACTGGATTTTCTGTCATCTTGATATAGCTTTGGTTGTCACACATGATCACAGTGGGATCCATCTCTAAGTTAAATAATCCTGATAATATTTTCTTAAGCCATACTGCTTCACAACTAGCATAACAAGCAGCTATATATTTCGCTTCGGCTATACTAAGAGCCACACTAGACTGTTTCTTGCTAAACCATGAGATCATGGCAGATCCCAGACAATAACATCCACCTGATGTACTCTTCCTGTCTGAAACACTTCCTGCCCAATTAGCATCTGAGTAACCATGCAATCTGAAGTCATGATTTCCAAGATAATACAGACCAAAATCTAATGTACCCTTTAGATACCTCATCACATGGTTTGCAACTATTAAGTGAACTCTTCTAGGTTCCACTAGATAATGACTCAAGGTATTTACAGCAAAACATATGTCTGGTCTGGTATTTGTCAAATACATCAATGACCCAATAATCTGTCCGTATAGAGTCACATCTACTAACTCTGATGAGTCATCAACTAATAACTTCAAGTTGGATTCCATGGGAGTGTCCATGGATTTACACTCCAACATATCGAATCTTTTCAAAATTCCCACGGCATACTTACCTTGATTTAGAAAGATTCCTTTTGGTTCTTTCCATACTTCTAGACCTAAGAAGTAGTGCATTAATCCGAGATCTTTCATCTCAAATTCTGAAAGAGAGCTTCTTCTTGCACTCGATAATTTGTTTCTAATTTCCAGTTAGAAATAGATCATCTACATATAGCAATAATATAATAGGTTCATCATCCATAATTTTGAGATAAAGATTAGGACCAGCTTTACTCTTGGTAAAGCCCAAGCTTGTTAAGAAACTGTCAATCCTTCCGTACCAAGCTCTGGGAGCTTGCTTCAATCCATACAAATCCTTTTTCAGCTTGCATACATGTGTTCTCCCATCTTTAACCTCAAATCCTGTGGTTGTTCTATGTACACTTCTTCTTCAATTACACCATTCAGGAAGGCTGTCTTAACATCCATTTGGTGTAATTTCCATTTCATCATTGATGTAAGTGCCATGATAGTTCTAATGGAAGTGTACCTAGCAACTGGTGCAAATGTTTCTTCATAGTCAATTCCCTCTTTCTAAGAGCATCCTCTGGCTACAAATCTTGCCTTATATTTTTCAATGCTACCATCTGCAACATGTTTTATCTTGAATATCCATTTGGAAAATACCACACTTTTATCTTTTGGTTTGGGAACTATATCCCAAACATCATTTTTCATTATTGATTGGTATTAATCTGTCATTGCTTCTACCCACTCTTTCTTCTGAATTGCCTCTTCATATCTAGTAGGTTCTTGATCCACAAGATCACACATCAAGGCCACATAGTTGGATACTAGTTTTGGTTTCTTCCTTTCCCTAGTGGATCCTTCATGGGCTCCATATTTTTCAGCTCCTTGAATAATGTCTCTAGCCCATGCTGACCTTCTTTTTCTAAATAAGTTTGTAATGGGGGTTTCTTGTGGTTCTAACATGTCATGGTCTTCTAGTGTAGCATATTCAGGGATGGGCATAACCTATGTGATTCTAGGAGGTGTATCTTCTTCATAGACTTCTTCAAGTTGGAACTTCCTAGATTTCTTGAGAGCTGCTTCTTCATCAAATGACACATCTCTACTTATTTCCATATGATGAAAACTTGGGATGTAAATTCTGAAAGCTTTGGATGATTCACAATATCCAAGAAATATTCCCTTCTTACCAGAAGGATCCAACTTGGTTCTCTTTTCTTTTGGAATGTGAATGTACACTAGACATCCAAATATTTTGAGATGACTTACCTCAAGCTTATTTCCTGTGAACAATTCTTCTGGAGTCTTGAATTCAAGAACACTATGGGATAGTCTATTTTGTACATAGACTACTGTCCTAGCTGCTTTAGCCCATAGATACATGGGTAGGTCTTGATTATGTATCATAGTCTTTACAGCTTCCATGATGGTTCTATTCTTTCTTTCCGCAACCCCATTTTGTTGGGGATTGTAGGGAGTGGTTAGTTCCCTCTTGATTCCAGCTTCTTTACAAAAGTCTTCAAAATCCTTTGAAGTATATTCTCCGCCATTATTTGTTCTGAGAATCTTGATTTTCTTTTCTGAGTGATTTTCTATCAAAGCCTTGAACTCTTTGAATTTTCCAAAGACTTCATTCTTTCCTTTTAGAAAGTATATCCAAGTCTTCCTTGAATATTCATCAATGAATGTGAGATAGTATTCAAACCCACTTAGAGATGTGGTGGGCATTGGTCCACATACATCTGAATGTATTAACTCCAGGATGTTCTTAGTCTTTGTTTCGCTCTTTGGAAATGGGTTCTTGATATTCTTCCCTTTTTCACATCCTTTGCATGTGCCATTATGATCAACCTTTAAGCCTGGTAGTCCTATAACTACCTTGCTTACATAGGGTAGGGCTTTGTAATTAATGTGAGCAAGCCTTCTATGCCATAGCTCATTGGGGCTAGTGGTTTCATGGACAAGGGTAGCTTCTGGATGACCCTTGATTTTGTAAAGACCTCCTTCCTCTTCACCAATAACAATTGCATCCTCAATTGATTTTTCTTTGGGCCACATAAGTACTTGTCCATCTATGAATGCAAATCTAAAGCCTTTCTTATCTAGTGCTGAGATAGAAAGTAGGTTCTTCTTCAAACCTGGTACATATAAAATTTCTTTCATCTTCAATGGTGTTCCAGAATCAATCTTATAGCTTGCTTCACCAATTCCCTTGATGGGATATTGATAATCATCTCCTAGAGATACCTTTTGTGGAGAAGTCTTTTATTGAAGTCTTGAGAGAGTTTTCTTTTGAACTGTCATGTGCTTTGAAGCACCACTATCGATGAGCCATGTATCTTCTCCAGGTTTTATAGACCCAGAGAGTGCAAAAAATAGAACATATTCTTCTCCATCTTCTTTCTTTACTTTAGATATTTTCTTTCGAGGCCTTTCCTCTTCTTCTTCTTCTTCTTATTTTTCTTCTCCACTATCATCTTCTGCCATATGTGTATGTTGTCTTTTGTGAATAAATTTATTCTTCTTTGTTTGTGAAGTACAATTTCTAGCAATGTGTCCTAGTTTAAGACAATTGAAACATTGGACTGTGGAGAGGTCTCTTTTTGAGTTTGTTCCGCTTCTCCTTTTAAATATATGGGAGGGTTGATACTCCTTGTGGTCAACTTTCTTGAAGTGACCCTTTCTTCTTCTTTTGGTGTGAGTAGCCAACGCTTGGTCATCCTCCTTCAGAAGGGCATCTTTATTGGCTACCCTAACTTCTTCTTGAATACAATCCTCCCATACTACATCAAACTTCATACTTTCTTTTTTGGCACACATAGTTTGTATATATGACTCCCAAGGTCTAGTGAGCCCTTTTAGAGCAGTCTTTACAAGTTCATCTTCATCAAGGGTATCTCCAATGGAATCTAGTTGTTCCTTGATTTGGGAAACCCTTGAGAAGTAGTCTTGAATGGATTCTCCTTTGTTCATGTCACCTACCCAAATTTCTGAACATTATTATTTATTTGCAAAAATACTTTATGTTAAATTTAATTACAAGTTTTGTAATTACGATTAGTTTTGATCATCGATGAATGTAATTACAGAATATTATTATTTAAATAAATTAATTATGAGACAAACACTCAAGAGGACTGTTGAATGAGTTTTCACTGACCCACTAGGAGGAATGGAAGTTGTTGGAAGGTATGGGACACATTGCATCAATTACATCACACCACTAACTATTGGTTATGGGACAACTTCCCCTAAAATAGGGCATTATACCCCAGGTGGAGGAAGTGAGAAGGAAGCTCATTTAATGATCCAGTAACATTTGAAAAGGCCTAGGCAGCCTATAAAGGAAAATTTGAATTGGACAGGCAGCCCTTATCAATATTTCTGCAGAATATTTTTCTCTTGTAAATCAGGTGATTTCAAGAGAGATTCGAATAAGGGAGGTTAGTGGTGATTGAAAACTGAGTTTTTGCATATTATTGAAGAGAACAGAGTTGTAGGAGCAAGTCTTCTAGATTGCTACCTATTGAAGATTTAGAAGATTACTACTACAACAACAACAAGTCCTAATTCCTGAAGTTTCTTCCTCCTGGTGGTTCAGCGAACAGGCTCGGGGGTCCTAAGACAGTATTTGACTATTTTTAGGAGTTTGGTTGGGTGGAACAGTCTTCATGAGTTGTTTGTTTCTCTACAGAGTTTCTTAGGTTCTTAAAAGATTTCCTAACTTATTCTCAATAAATAATTCTGTTCTATTATCTAGTATTATTCTGTTTATTTGCTTTCGAAAAGAATTCTAATTTTAGAAATGTTTAAGTCTGAATGTTTAAGTTTAATGTTAAATTGATATATAGATATCCCCATTTTTCCACATGCTGTTTGGCAGCATCGTACTCTAGTAGAGATATGCAAATTAAAATAGATTAGAAGATAGCCAAAATTTGCCATTGAATTCGATATATTTAATAAGATATCAGTTCTCTGTTCCTAAGTTAAATAATTGTAGGAGGTTCTGTATAATAATTAGTATATATAATATTTCTTAGTTATATGACAATCAACCAATAAATAATTCCTTTGCAATCATCCTGCTTTACATATAAATTATGTCCATAGAAGGTAGATAAATTACATACTGTATATTGTTTTAAGACTGCTAACATTGAATAAAACATTCTTTATAATAAGCTGGAAAACAATAGTTTTTCATACAGATTTCATATTCATATATTTCTTTCACATACAGTTTCATTGAAATTACTTCATCAACATTATATGCATAGAAATTAAATTATAGACAGAATTGTAATTTACACAGTCTCAAAGATTTTTTGCACTATACACTCACATTGCTTTCACTTACTATAGTAAAGATTTATTATCTATAAATTTAACAAATGATAAGAAATTACTAAACACTACTATTATCAACATGTATTTATTTCCCTCTTTTAGATCTGCTAACATTATTGTGATTGTTGTAAATCTGGGTCTCGTATCAAACAGAAAACCCTAGCTAGATTCATACTTTTTCTTTTATTGTTTTATAACAAAACATTATACTCATTTCAAACCTGGGATCGAAACCGATCCAATATCTTGACTATTGTTTAGGTTATCATTTTCAACAAAACCTGATTTAGGGTTTGACCCTAATTGGTTCTTTTGCAAAAGATTACTGAATTCTCAGTTCAACCTTTACTCTATTTAGATTTCAAACATTGAAAAATAAGAACACACATTATCAATCTATAGTACCAATACAAACCACACAGACGTATACGAAAAGGTAGCATACATTTCCATTTTAAGGTTGGAGTTTATTTATACACAGGACCCTTATCATCAACGATATCATCAAACCCTAATCTAGTTCGAAAGACATTTTAGTAACCTTCAGTATGAAGTTGATATACACAGACATTTAACCATTATACTTTAACATGCAAATTTATGTTCCAAGGAAAAAGTTATCATTTTACACAGTGCTTGAGCTCAGGGCTCGTTTTCAAAACTTAACCATTGGAAGCGTGGATTCTCATAACTAAGAGTTTCAACATTAATTGCAAACAAAATTAAAAATCAGGGTTTATCCCAAGTTTATAGTAGTTCTAACAGAACTCATTTTCCGAAACATCGACGAGTCACAGCTCCAGTCCGCCTCACATAATTACAAATTATAGAAACCAAGAACTAGTCAAACAAAAACAAGAGTCACAAGCATGTTTCAAGATTTCTTCAACTATCAACCTCAACAGAGAATATGACGAGCCTTGACAAGCCTGATACTCATCCTTTGAACAACTTCAACCACCGTCCAAGAGCACTATGAGGGTATGGAAGACCCGAAGCTTACCAGTGTGGGAGCACACGATTCCTCCATTCGTCAAACCCTCGACAAACCCTATCCAAAACCCTGTACCTAACAAACGATAGCTCGGGGTTAGATAAATGTTACATTTAAAACTAAAAATGAAACGTAGCAAAGAAATATTTTCGCCTCAGAAGAACACTTACCTTCGTAAACCCTGGCCAAGTCTTGAGGTTCTTAGACAAGCGATGAGAATGGTGCTGTGAACGATACCAGGAAACCTTCAACCATGATTCCAATAATAAACCGAACTAGAGACTTAGATCTCAACTAAAAATGACATTACACAGGTTTAAAACCTGCAACTTCAACCTGGTTCACTAGTCTCGGGGTCGAAACCCCTTCCTTGACTTCTGCCCAAAAATTCGGCAGCCTGTCGGCCACCTCCAATGAAAAACGATAATACCTTGAAACAACCTTTTCCAAGTTCATAAACTCAAACACACGGTAGACATTAGGGTTACCATCTGACGGTGTACATTCATGATCGTTGACGGTTACAACTTTTGCATCTAAGTCTACATTGGTATCAACGATGTCGAATTTATTGCTAATTCCCATCACAAGTTGACAACGCCACTATGGAAAACGTTTAAGCTTGTAACAACTTTGCAAAGGTGTGATATTCTTTCATAACAACGAGCAGAAAACCTTCACATCTACGTGGATCGTTGGACATCCAACTCGGCAAGGATTTGACACTAAGTATTTAATGTAAGATCAATGCGTGATCTCCATCACACATCGAGACATATGCCAATTATTTGATTCAACAACCTGTCCAGTATCAAGTTAAATGCCCATTTCTCCAAAACCAGTACACATTGCCACAGTGGCATATAGAGGAGCAAACAATGATCAGATTGAAGGCATTTCAACATTTTATAGTGACGAGCCCTGTGGAAATTACAATAACCTTGTTTCACGTGGAACTTGGGCAATCCAAGTCAGTCATGTAAGGTATTGGGTTATTATTGAAGGATCGAGCTTTGACCTCCATGACAGGCTCAAGTGATGCTCCATTTAATGAGCCAGCAACCTGTCAACCATGAATTTAATTTCATGTTAGTTGGCACAATTCATCGATATAATAATCACCTTAGGAAATACTTTGAATTAATATTTGCATTAGGTATACTTCGTACATTAGAATCTAAGTTTCGATGATTTTTATTATTGATTCTTATATAGTCTCACAATATATAATCATGATGCATCTATAATGTTTTATCCATAGATCGACATTATATCGTCAAGTTTGTTTGGCGCCATAATATGTTATGGTTTGTTTTATTTATGGTTATATTTTTATATATAAGTAATTGTTGCTATTACAAGGGTTATGCTATGTCTACATTGAATTATATTGTCTCTTAAAGAGAAAAAGAATTAAATAGTAATAGTGGTAGATAGGTACTAAGAGGATACCGAAAAGTATACGAAGATACATCATTTTGGTACTACCTTGATTGACGTCAATAAGGCAACTATTCCAACAAGGACAGTAGCAGAATTAGCTAGTACAATGACGACGATAGAATCAACAAGTATAATAATGACTACAGTGACGATGCTGTTAATCAGATGCTTATTCAAATAGCTAACTTGGGATAAATTTACTCAGATACAAGACAAACTTTGAAGAGTTAAAAGCGTAAGCACATGAATCATACCTGTATGTTTTTATAGATACAGTAGTCTTTAATTATTCTATTTTATTTTCAAACGACGAATTTGAAACTCACACAGACTGGATTTTATTGTACTTATGAAACTTCTTACCTGTCGTCTTCACATAGAACAGGTTCAATGTTTTAGCGTACAGCTAAGTAAGCTTCGGGATCCCTCATAGGACTCCCTAGGGTAGCAAAGAAGCAAACTGTCAGTATCATCTTGAAGAAAGAGTATCATATCATATTCTAACCTGGCATTTCATTATTACATCAATCATACTTATCAATGCATAAAAGAAAGTGTCGCATCAAAGTCTGATTTATTAGTACATTTAACTATCATAATCATAGTTATTATGAATACATTAAGTTGTCACTGTCGCTTTAATTATAATAGAATTTTATTGGGATTAGTACTAACAATTGTTAGTTAATGATGTTACAGGAAGCAATTTATTATTTTCCGTATTTATAAAATATCCTAAATTAAGTTATTATTTCTAGTATCAAATTTTTTAAATTTTACGAAAATTTGGGATGTTACATGTGGTATTAGAGCACAGATTCAAACTCTAGGCCTGAATGAGGTCAAAAACATGCAGTAGAAATTTTTATATACAACATAAATTTATACTAAATTGAAAACTTTATTATTATGTTATCTTCAGAAATTATTTTCAGTTACAGGTATGGAGAACTCAACTGAACATTTAAGTGACAGATTTCAGCCTAACAGTCACAATTCGGGACAACACTATGTAGAGGAAGGTCATGGTGAAATAAATAATAGTTCGACAGAACTGTTACATGCCTTTCAAGATTTAAAAGGAGAAATCAGATCTATGAAACTAGATAATGAAAGGATTCTACAAGCACAAGAACAACTGAATCAAGTGCTGTTTTAACACAGCCAACCAGAGGAACAAGCGAAAAACAATGAGGATATTTCAAAAGTTGATGACATGCCTCATGCTAATAAAAATCACAATATCAAATTCAGTGAAGTAAAAGATAGCTCAACCTCATCTAGAGATGCTATTGCAGAATGCAAAAAGAAACGTAATTACACCAGTGACAGCAGTGAAGAAGATTCCAAACCAAGAAGGAAAAATAAAAAATAATATGAGTAGATTTCTGGAGAATTCAAGAAGATAATACCTCCAACTTTCAATGGATAAACTGAGAAGGGCGAGACAGTTGAATCTTGGATGTCAGGGATGAAGAAATACTTCCATATCTACAACTATTATGCGTTCTTAAAAGCAAATATAGCTATATATAACTTAACCGGAAAAGCGGATATCTGGTGGCAGGATGTCAAAAGGGTAAAGGGCATCAAGGATAAAGATGTAAGCTGGAGTGCTTTCAAACGATATTTCAAAAATAAGTATCTATCTGAATAGTACTATGAAGAAAAATCTAAAGAGTTTTACGATTTGAATTTGGGAGGTATGAACATGAAAGAACTAGACAGTAAGTTTCTGAACTTACTAACATATGTAGCCTACTTCATAGAAGAAAAACCAAAAATTCAAAGGTACTTAAGTTGTTTACCTTTCAGCATTAAAGACAGAATTGAGTATGATAGTCCTAAAACATTAGAGGAGGCTATGAGGAAGGCAGTTTTCTGTTATGATACAAATCGGAAGAGAGAGGGTATGTCTAATTGGAAAAATCATAAGCCCAACAATTTTGAACAGAAGAAGAAAAATTTCAGATTCAGTGGGAATTCCGGATTCCAAATGAAGAATTTTCAGAATCGAAATTCCCAAGTGAATAATTCTAGAAATAATTCACAGCAGAATTCTACAGCACCCAGAAATGCACCTAATACCGCCAAGACCAGTGAGCCAAAGGCACATATTAAATGTTTTGAATGTCAAGGCCCCCATTATGCATCAGAATGTCCCTTAAGGAAACGGAAGACAAACAACATCAACTCTATACAGACTGAACCTACTGTTGGAGACGTAGAAAGGGAGATGCCAAGAATTAATGCAGCACTTGAGAACAGGCAAGCAGATCATCAAATCTCCATGGTAGACATTGAAGGTATGATACATGACCATCCTGTTACTATTTTAATTGACCCAGGTGCTAGTTTAAGTTATATATCACCCGATGTTGTGGAAAATCTTAAACTAAAGACTGAAAAGTTTAGTAAATCATGGCTAGTTAGACTAGCAACTGGAACAAAGAGGAAAGTTTCAAATTTTATAGAGAACAGTGTTTTATCCATGAACCATTTGTAAACACAAATCAAGCTGAATATTTTACCTTTAGGTTCATATGATATTATAGTTGGGATGGACTGGTTAGAAGCCCATCATGTCATCCTAGACTGTTACGGAAAAAGTTTTACATGCTTAAATGATGAAGAGAAAACTGTAGAAATAAAAGGCATTCCAAGGAAGATAACCCTTAGACAAATTTCAGCCATGCAAGCTAAGAGAGAAGTTAGGAAGGGATGCCAAATGTTTGCAGTAAACGTGATAAATGATGAGATTATGGATAAAGAGGACAAACTGAAATTAAAGGACATACCTGTCCTAAAAGATTTTAAATATGTATTTCCTGAGGAGATTCTAGGATTACCACCCAAAAGAGATTTAGATTTTACGATAGAGTTAATACCAGGAGCTGTACCAAATTCAAAATCTCTGTACCGAATGAATATACTGGAGTTAAATGAATTAAAATCTCAGTTGAAGGAACTTATTGACAAGAAGTATATTAGACCAAGTGTGTCTCCTTGGGGAGCACCTGTCATCTTCGTTAAAAGGAAAAATGGAACATTAAGATTGTGGATAGATTATCGCCAGCTTAATAAGATGACGATCAAGAATAAATACCTGTTGCCCCGCATAGATGATCTGTTTGATCAGCTGCGTGGAGCAACAGTATTTTCGAAGATTGATCTAAGATCAGGTTATCATCAAGTAAGGGTTAAAGACGAAGATATTTTCAAAATAGCTTTCCGAACTTGGTATGGACATTACGAGTTCGTAGTCATGCTGTTTGGATTAACTAATGCCCCGGTTGTATTTATGTATTTGATGAATAATATTTTGCATAAGTACTTAGATAAATTTGTTGTTGTGTTTATAGACGATATTTTAGTGTACTAAAAAAGAAAAGAATAACATGATGAACATTTACGGATTATCTTACAAGTATTAAGAGATCATCAATTGTATGCCAAATTTAGTAAATGTGACTTTCACAAAGACAAAATTCAGTATCTAGGACACATAATTTCAGCAGAAGTAATCTCGGTTGACCCCGACAAGATAAGGGCCATTAATGACTGGCCGGATCCCAAATATGTGTCGGATGTAAGATCGTTTATGGGCATTACGGGGTATTACAGAAAGTTTATAGAGAATTTCTCAAAAATTGCCAACCCCATAACTTCCTTGCAGAAGAAAGGGAAGAAATTTGTTTGGGATCAGAAATGTGCTGAGAGTTTTAAGAAATTAAAGGAACTATTGGCGACAACACCTATCTTGAAGATCGCTGACCCCAACAAGGATTTTTAGTTTGTACAGACGTATGCAATGATGGACTCGGGGGAGTCTTGACATAGGAAGGGCATGTGATAGCATATGAATCTAGAAAGCTGAAAGTACATGAAAAGAATTACTCTACATATGATTTAGAGTTATTAGCAGTTATTCATGCCTTAAAAATGTGGCGTCATCACCTTATTGGCAGAAAGTTTATATTATTAACAGATAACATGGGTCTGAAATATTTATTGGATCAGACAAACCTGAATGCTAGACAAGCTAGATGGTTGACATTCTTAAGTGAGTATGATTTCGAAATTCAGCATATCAAAGGAAAGGAGAATAAAGTTGCATATGCCTTGAGTCGCAAGGCAAAACTAAATTTCATTTCAGCAATTAGTAATTATTCAACTGATTTGGAAAATCAGATTCTGGAAAAAGGTGAAACAGATGAAGAATACAGAAAAATGAAGGAAAAGACATCCAATAACAGTTCTGAAAATTGTATGGCAGATTACAGAATTAAAGAAAATGGACTATTACTGTATAAAAACAGATTGTATGTGCCAGATGTACCAGAAATAAAATTTTTGATATTAAATGAGATGCATAAAAGTCACTATTCTGGTCATCCAGGATATCAAAAGACCATCACTATGCTGAGAAAAGAATACAATTGGCCTAGAATGAAAGATGAAGTAGCATAATGCATCGCAAAATGCTTGGACTGTCAAAAGGTGAAGGTTGAACACCAACATCCTGCTGGATTGCTGCAGCCATTACCAATACCAAGCTAGAAATGGGAAGTGATCAGCATAGATTTCATTAATAGATTGCCTAAAAATCAGAAACAACATGATTGCATCATGGTGGTGGTGGACAAACTTAGCAAGGAAACACATTTCATACCAGTGAAGACCACACATAAAGCACCAGACATTGCAGATATTTTTATGAAACAAATCTTTAGACTGCATGGAATACCAAAGGTAATAATTTCAGATCGCGACTCAAAGTGTACAAGAAACTTCTGGAGATCATTGTTTAAGGGATTGAATACAACTCTAAATTTCAGTACAGCATTTCATCTACAGACGGATGGACAGACAAAAAGGGTAAATCAAGTGTTAGAAGATTTATTAAGAATGTATGTTAAGGATCAGCGTGGTAAGTGGGAGGATTATCTGCACTTAGAAGAATTTGCTTATAATAATCATTATCATGCTTCATCCAGACTTAGTCCTTTTGAAATTCTTTATGGCGGAAAATGTAATACACCTGTTTCATGGAATGATCCAGTCAATAGAGTTGTTTTAGGACCTGAATTATTGCAAGAATTAGAACTAATTGTGAAACAGGTGCAAGGACATTTAAAAGCCGCCCAAGATAGGCAGAAAAGTCAAGCAGATTCAAAAAGAACTCATAAAGAGTTCCAGGTGGGTGAACATGTATTTCTCAAGGTAAGACCGAAAAAGAGTTCGCTAAAATTGGGGATATGTGCCAAGTTGGCACCCAGGTATTGTGGTCCTTTTGAAATATTATCTAAGGTTGGAGCAGTGGCATACCAACTAGCCTAAAAATACATAATATTTTTCATATATCGCTTTTAAAGAAATATGTGCACGATACTGCTCATGTTGTAAACTGGAATGATGTACAAGCGAGACAAGACGGATATTTTTCAGTGGAACCGGATTGTATCCTCGGAAGGAGGGAAACTATTCTCCGGAATCGCAGCATTGGGCAAGTGAAGGTGCAATGGAAGCACCTTAGCCCAGAAGAGGCAACCTGGGAGTTGGAGAGTAGTATGCGGGTAGCATACCCAACTCTATTTTAGGAACACTCAAGGAGTGAATAGCCAACCTCGAGGACGATGTTGAGGCTTAAGGGGGGGTGTATGTCACCTACCCAAATTTCTGAACATTATTATTTATTTGCAAAAATACTTTATGTTAAATTTAATTACAAGTTTTGTAATTATGATAAGTTTTGATCATGGATGAATGTAATTACTGAATATTATTATTTAAATAAATTAATTAGGAGACAAACACTCAAGAGGACTGTTGAATGAGTGTTCACTGACCCACTAGGAGGAATGGAAGCTGTTGGAAGGTATGGGACACATGGCATCAGTTACATCACACCACTAACTATTGGTTATGGGACAACTTCCCCTAAAATAGGGCATTATCCCCCAGGTGGAGGGAGTGAGTAGGAAGCTCATTTAATGACCCAATAACATTTGAAAAGGCCTAGGTAGCCTATAAAGGCAAATTCGAATTGGGCAGGCAACCCTTAATCAATATTTCTGCAGAATATTTTCCTCTTGTAAATTAGGTGATTTCAAGAGAGATTCAAATAAGGGAGGTTAGTGGTGATTGAAAACTGAGTTTTTGCATATTATTGAAGAGAATAGAGTTGTAGGAGCAAGTCTTTTGGATTGCTACCTATTGAAGATTTAGGAGATTACTGCTACAACAAGAAGAAGTCCTAATTCCTGAAGTTTCTTCCTCCTGGTGGTTCAGCGAATAGGCTCGAGGGTCCTAAGACAATATTGACTGTTTTCAGGAGTTTGGTTGGGTGGAACAGTCTTCCTTAGTTGTTTGTTTCCCTACAGAGTTTCTCAGGTTCCTAAAATATTTCCTAACTTATTCTCAGTAAATAATTTTGTTCTGTTATCTATTATTATTCTGTTTATTTGATTTCAAAAAGAATTCTAATTTTAGAAATGTTTAAGTCTGAATGTTTAAGTTTAATGTTAAATTGATAAATCAATATCCCCATTTTTCCACATGTTGTTTGGCAGCATCGTACTCTAGTAGAGATATGCAAATTAAAATAGATTAGAAGATAGGCAAAATTTGCCATTAAATTCGATAGATAGATAATAATCTTATATGTATCAGTTCTCTGTTCCTAAGTTAAATAATTGTAGGAGGTTCTGTATAATAATTAGTATATATAATATTTCTTAGTTATATGACAATCAGTCAATAAATAATTCCTGTGCAATCATCCTGCTTTACATATAAATTATGTCCATAGAAGGTAGATCAATTACATACTGTATATTCTTTTAAGACTGCTAACATTGAATAAAACATTCTTTATAATAAGCTGGAAAACAATAGTTTTTCACACAGATTTCATATTCATATATTTCTTTCACATACAGTTTCAGTGAAATTACTTCATCAGCAATATATGCATAGAAATTAAATTATAGACAGAATTGTAATTTACACAGAATTGTAATTTACTAAACACTACTATTATCAACATGTATTTATTTCTCTCTTTTAGATCTGCTAACATTATTGTGATTATTGTAAATCTGGGTCTCGTATCAAACAGAAAACCCTAGCTAGATTCATACTTTTTCTTTTATTGTTTTATAACAAAACTTTGTACTCTTTTCAAACCTAGGATCGAAACCGATCCAATATCTAGACTATTGTTTAGGTTATCATTTTCAACAAAACCCGATTTAGGGTTTGACCCTAATTGGTTCTTTTGCAAAACATTATTGAATTCTCAGTTCAACCTTTACTCTATTTAGATTTCAAACATTGAAAAATAAGAACACACATTATCAACCTACAGTACTGAGACAAACAACACAGACGTATACGAAAAGGTAGCATACATTTCCATTTTAAGGTTGGAGTTTATTTATACACAGGACCCTTATCATCAACGATATCATCAAACCCTAATCTAGTTCGAAAGACATTTTAGTAACCTTCAGTATGAAGTCGATATGCACAGACATTTAACCATTATACTTCAACATGCAAATTTATGTTCCAAGGAAAGAAGTATTATTTTACACAGTGCTTGAGCTCACGGCTCGTTTTCAAAACTTAACCATTGGAAGCGAGGATTCTCAGAACTAAGAATTTCAACATTAATTGCAAACAAAATTAAAAATTAGGGTTTATCCCAAGTTTACAGCAGTTATAACATAACTCATTTTCCAGAACATCGACGAGTCACAGCTCCAGTCGGCCTCACATAATTACAAATTATAGAAACCAAGAACTAGTCAAACAAAAACAAGAGTCGCAAGCATGTTTCGAGATTTCTTCAACTATCAACCTCGACAGAGAAAACGATGAGCCTTGAAAAGCCTGATACTCATCCTTTGAACAACTTCAACCACCGTCCAAGAGCACTATGAGGGTATGGAAGACCCAAAGCTTACCAGTGTGGGAGCACGCGATTCCTCCATTCGTCAAACCCTTGACAAACCATTTCCAAAACCCTAAAACTAACAAACGGTAGCTTGAGGTTAGATAAATGTTACATTTAAAACTGAAAATGAAACGCAGCACAGAAATATTTCACCTCAAAAGAACACTTACCTTCGTAAACCCTGGCCAAGTCTTGAGGTTCTTAGACAAGCGATGAGAATGGTGTTGTGAACGATACTAGGAAACCTTCAACCATGATTCCAATAATAAACCGAACCAGAGACTTAGATCTCAACTAAAAATGACATTACACAGGTTTAAAACCTGCAACTTCAACCTGGTTCACTAGTCTCGGGGTCAAAACCCCTTCCTTGACTTCTGCCCAAAAAATTGGCAGCCTGTCGGCCACCTCCAACGAAAAACGATAATACCTTGAAACAACCTTTTCCAAGTTCATAAACTCAAACACACGGTAGACATTAGGGTTACCATCTGATGGTGTAGATTCATGATCATCGACGGTTACAACTTTGCCAGCTAAGTCTACATTGGTATCAACGATGTCGAATTTATTGCTAATTCCCATCACAGGTTGACAACTCCACTATGGCGAACGTTTAAGCCTGTAACAACTTTGCAAAGGTGTTATATTCTTTGATAATAGCAAGAAAAAAACCTTCACATCTGTGTGGATCGTTGGACATCCAACTCGGCAGGGATTTGACACTAAGTCTTTAATGCAAGATCAATGTGTGATCTTTATCACACATCGAGACATTCACCAATTATTTGATTCAACAACCTGTCCAGTATCAAGTTAAATTCCCATTTCTCCAAAACCAGTACACATTGCCATAGTGGCATACAGAGGAGAAAACAACGATCAGATTGAAGGCATTTCAACATTTTACAGTGACAAGCCCTGTGGAAATTACAATAACCTTGTTTCACGTGGAACTTGGGCAATCCAAGTAAGCCATGTAAGGTACTAGGTTATTATTGAAGGATCGAACTTTGACCTCCACGTCAGGCTCGAGTGATGCGCCATTTAATGAGCCAACAACCTGTCAACCATGAATTAAATGTCATGTTAGTTGGCACAATTCATCGATATAATAACCACCTTGGGAAATACTTTGAATTAATATTTGCATTAAGTATACTTCGTACATTAGAATATAAGTTTCGATGATTTTTATTATTGATTCTTATATAGTCTCACAATATATAATCATGATGCATCTATAACGTTTTATCCATAGATCGACATTATATAGTCAAGTTTGTTTGGCGCCATAATTTGTTATGGTTTGTTTTATTTATGGTTATATTTTTATATATAAGTAATTGTTGCTATTACAAGGGTTATGCTATGTCTAAATAGAATTATATTGTGTTAAATTTTCAGAATTTACTTCAATCTGATCTAGGATCTTAACTGAGAGAACAACATGTAAAGCAAATCTATAGCATATCAATCATGGACACAGTAATGCAAGCACACAAGAGACACAGAGTTTACTTGGGGAAAACTATAAAGGTGAAAAACCCCAATAACTTCCTCAGAGATAGATAGAGCAATGATACAACCAGAATACAAGAGATAGTCTTCTCCTAGCAGCAGATCCTCCTCTTCCACAAGTGCACCACTCTCCCAAATGTGAGTGAGATAATAGAATGTGTAAAATGAGAGAGACACACTCTCTATTTATACACTAACTTGACTTGACCTTTACTCAACTAGGTCGGCCTCAACTTAACCACTTAACATAATGCTGACTGGGCTAACCCCCACTAGGGTGGTCTAATAATCCTTTGACCCACATGGAAGACCCCCAATAGGGTGGTCTAATAACCCTTTGACCCACATGACTTATACAGGGCCGATCCCAACAAGGTGGTCTAATAACCCATCAAGTATAAGTTACGACACTTACAATATAAATGACGACACTTCCGTATAGAGGAATAATAACATCTCTATAGGAATACAATATACATATATGTGAAATACATTCCTAAGTTACATATACATCAACACTCCCTCTTAACTAGGAAGGTATTTCTTGACACAGGTCTTCTAGCACAAGTCATCTTCTCTGGATCATCGTCACTGGATAATCGTCATGGAGTCATCATCATCGTCACTGCTGCTGCTATCTCAATCAATCTCTGAATCTACTCGTCATAGAAAGTTCTACAGAGCCAGTCCTTTTTCATACTGGATGTAGGCCCACCACCTACAGGTCTTCGTCATCACTGGCCATACTGTGGAAATCTCAAGACTTATTACGTGCGTCACAAAACCTTAAAAGAGTCTCTTGACTTGCAAGAACCCTAAAGAGCATCTGAGGCCTTTTTCATCCTGTCTTGATCTCCAGGACTTATTACATATGACCCCACCACAAAAGCTTGAAAGAGAATCCCAGGACTGATTACGAGCACAAGGCTCAACCTATTGGATCTCCCAGGGAACAAATTACATGTGGTCACCACAAAACCTCGAAAGAGCATCCCAGGTCTGATTACGAGCATAAGGATGAACCTATCGGATCTCCCAGGGCACAAATTACATGTGGTCATGGAAAAACCTTGAAAGAGCATCCCAGGACTGATTACGAGCACATGGCTCAACCTATCAGATCTCCCAAGGCACATATTACATGCCATAGGACAAAACCTCGAAAGAGCATTTTCCAGATATCCCAGGGTACAAATTACATGCCATAGGCAAAACCTCGGAAGACTATCTGCAAATATCCTAGGGCACAAATTATATGTCCTCCCAAGCAAAACCTTGAAAGAGCATTTGCCAAATATCCCAGGGTACAAATTATATGCCATAGGCCAAACCTCGAAAGACTATCTGCAAATCTCCCAGGGCACAAATTACATGCTTATCTACACAACCTATTCCACGGCCACAGAGTATCAACCTGATACTCACCATACATCATCCTGATGTACACATGATCATCCTGATCATCATCACTGCAACATCCTGCTGCATGTCATCTGGAGCAACATCCTGAAGCTCGTCATCTATGATCATCATGATCATACAATGCATCCACCTAATGCATACCAAGTATCTACCTGATACATATACAAATACATGATCCACCTGATCATACCTGATACATATCACATACATGATCTACCTGATCATACAATGTATCCACCTGATACAAATACAAATACATGATCCACCTGATCATACCTGATACATATCACATACATGATCTACCTAATCATACAATATATCCACCTAATACATATACATATACATGGTCCAAGCATGCAACGTGATGCATATACAAAAATACATACAAATGATCCAATTGATCATATCCAGCATCCAATATGATGCGTTCATACATATACATATAAATGATCCAACTGATCATATCCAACATCCAACATGATGCGTACATACATATACATATAAATGATCCAACTGATCATATCCAACATCATCCTGATGCATATATAGAGCAGTAACTGGAGCATCGTCCTGATGCTCATCATCCATGATCCTCCTGATCATCACAGCATCGTCTTCTTGAGAGCATCTCATCGTCCATGAACCATAGCCCAGATGCACATCATCCAGCACTTACACCACCGACATGGGAGAACACATCTACCACCATTCGGGGAAGGCTCCAACCCTTACTTTTTCACCATGGGAGTACACATCAACCATGTTAGAAAAGCTCATGTGCATCTGCATCTTCCGGACTCATCACTTCCCTTTGGAAGGAACCTCGATCTGAAGTGCACCAAGCCTCTCTCTGAAGTACTCAAACTGCACTCTGGCTAATGGCTTGGTCAATACATCTGCAACATGCTCATCCATCGAAACATACTCTGCTTCAACTGTACTCAGTGCTACGCGGGACTGCTTCCTGCTAAACGAAGAGATCACACCTGATCCCATACTGAAGCAACACCTAGATGTGCTCTTCCTATCTACACACTACCTTCCCAATCTGCATCAACATAACCCTGCAGGTTAAAATTTTGATTCACATCATACTTGAGCCCATAATAAATTGTACCCTTCAGGTACCTCAGAATATGCTTTACATCTACCAGGTGAACGCTCCTCAGATCCGTCAGGAACTGGCTCAATGTGGTCACCGCAAAGCAAATATCTGGTCTCGTGTTCGTCAGGTGCATCAAGGACCCAATCATATGATGATACATAGTGATATCAACCGGCTCAGATGAAGCATCACATAGAAGCTTCAGGTTCGATGCCATGGGTGTGGCCATAGCCTTGTAGTCCATCATCCCGAACCTCTTCAGGATATCTACTGCAAATTGCCACACCTCCATGCCCAAAAAAAATAGTGCATCATCCCCAAGTTCTTCATCTCGAACTCGGCAGCAAGCTTCCATTGCATGTCGGCAATAAATCTATCCTCACCTATTATAAACAAGCCATCCACATACACTTCTTCTTCAACTACACCATTCAAGAAGGTTGCCTTGAAATCCATATGGTGTATCTTTCACTTCATCACTACAGCCAGAGCAAGCACTGATCTAATAAAAGTGTATCTGGCTACAAGAGCAAAAGTCTCTATGCTACCACCTGCAGCATGCTTGATCTGTAGATTCTTGGAAGTCACTACAGACTCCCCTTCAGGTCTTGGGACTGCATCCCAAACATCTTCAAGATCAACTGGTACTCCTCGATCATGGCATTCTTCCCAGATCCCGGGAACTTCAAAGTCTTCAATATTTTCAATAGATAACTTTGTTGCTGAACAAATGTTGTAGTCCTTCTTTTGTAGGTGATGGCATACAATCTTTCCTACACAACAAGTTAAATTGCATGATTAGAAAACATCTCATAGTTTTCAGAACAAATTCTTACACATAAAGAAATATGTCATACAATCATGCAATTATCTTAGCCAATGCTTCAATACAACATTTATCCATATTCCGTAACTTTCTAGATGCCTTCCAATCTCTACCAGAACATTGTTAAGAGTGTGCACAACTCCTAACATGTCAGCAAAGAGGTTTCATTCTAGATAAGTAGCAATGGAATGTTGTACAGTGCCATAGGCCACTTACCCATGTATATTAGTAGTGTTCATCAATGCAACTATTCTAATATGCATAATACACAACCTAATTCTAGGAACATAAGCATATACATCATTGAATAACATTATGTAAGAAATGACAATTCAAATACTTATCTTTGTTTGGTTTCTAGGTGGACTCCCTCTGAATCTTTGCAACTCCATTCTGATGTGGATTGTGAGAAGTGGTCAACTCCCTCTAAATATATGCATCCTTGCAAAAACTACTGAAGTGTGCTCCTTTGCTTTCTTGTAGGAACAAATGGAGTGTGCTCCCTCTTGATCTTTGCTTCCTGGATTACCTATCCTTGAACTTACATCCATCCTTAATCACTATGCATTCTTATTAGTATCATCATTGTGTTATCCTTGAGGTCTCATACATAATCAGACATTTATTAGTATAATCATAATACTATCAAAACACAATAATCTTAAACATGTATATTCATGATCATTCACAGATAATAAACATTAGTATTCAAGGTTTCAGGGAAGTCTTCTTTTACTCATGCATATTCTTATTTGATCCTAGGACTCTTCATATTAGTTAAATCATCAATGCATAAACCTGTGATTACTCAAACCTATACCTTCATGATTCTTCTGGTTAGTCATATCATCAATTATGGTAAGAAACATAATATGCATACAGCCATGATTATTCAAACATATGACTTCATGAATAATCATTATCAACAACACAACAGTATAAGATCCTAACACAAGGGGGGATTCTAGCTTGATATAGGAAAAACATACATGGATTAGAATGCTAGCTAGTTATGTCTAACATACCCGCATAATGTCTTCTAGTTCTCTTCAGTGACTTGTGCTAGTAACCTGCATGTCTCATAGGTTAACCATTGTAGGACCAAGCTATACATACCTCGAAAGTAGATCTTCTATGAGATCCATGACAATGGATGAATCTTTGTCTTCATGTCACCATGATCATATGTTCTTGAAGTAGAACATGATTTGTCTTTCTTGGTGTATCTTTTATGTTAGCGAACAACATAAACCTCATACAACATCACAATGCATTAGTACATTCGTGAGTGTCAAAACCTTAATCAATGAATATCTTCTATTAAGGTGATACGACAAGTCTAGTAATTAATCAAGATTGTACTATAATGATATGAAGACAAACATATGATAAACTTAACCATGAAACATACCTGTAAGCCATACCTATCAAGATTGATTGTAATCTTCTTATGGAAGGCCTTAGCCTCATCTCCCTCTAAGACAGGAACTTCTTCACTTATGCAGGTGACCAATCCATCTTCTTCTAGGATTAACCCAATCCACTTGATTTGCAAGAACTGGACCTGGAGTTGAATTAGGGTTTTTCAAAGAAACCCCAAAAAATTCGAACTTTTGAAAGGATAAAAATATGCGCCTTGATGATCTGATCAAGTTGGTATATTCAGAATTTGAAAACTGCAAAGTTTCACCCCTCGAAATTGCCTTTTAGATTTCCAGATTCACTAGGGAGGACCCTGAATTAGGGTTTGAGTTTCCCAGAGCTTCACCCAACCAAAAGATTTGATTCAAATCTCTAAGCTTTGATTTTTCTGAGGAGCTTCCAGCCGTGGTCACAGAATTCCAAAATTCCAATTTTTGCAGAAGCCCTAATTTTCCATCTTTCTGATCAAAGTCCCGAACTGGGGTTTGATCAAGGCCGACCTTCTGCCCAACAAAAAAATCTGATCTTGGTCTCTAAATTTTTATTTTGATGAGTATCATCCATCTGTGGTCTCCGATTACAAAAATTCCAATTTTCTCCGAAGCCCTAAATTTCGGAAGCCATGAATGAAGGTGCTCAAAAATAATTATGTTTTGACAGAAATATGTACCTGATTGTTTCTGGTGTAACTCCGAAATGTTTGATCCACCGGGTCTGAAAATGTTTCCTAAGATATCCCAACCTGTTATCTTTCCATCCCGATAGGTCCGACCTCAATTGGATTATCTGAGAGAGAGTTATTCCAAGTGTCACAACGTGACCTGTTTATGGGATAATACAGGAGAGAGAAATTGTACGGCATGCCACGTGTCACTGGTTCAACTTCGGCCTCTGAATTTTTTTTTGAGATAGTACAATCTGTGTACCACCTGTCATGTTTTATGAAATTGCATTTGGATCTTCCTAGCCCACGTTATGAAATTTTTCCCACGGTCACTTGATTTTGACTGAGATCTGGAAGAGGTAGAAACCCTATATTGGACAGATCATAAATCACAAAGTACAACAAATTAGAGGTTGTCCTTTGGACACAAGGTACATGGGGATCTGATATTCGACCTGTAAAAGTTTCATATCTGAAAACTTCGCCAAAACGGATTTATAGCGAAAGTGCTATGATGACTAGTTTTTTCTATATCAAGCCCTAGCATCGTAAGTGCAACAAGTGTCATACATGCCATATCATGCCTTCTTTCAGGCTAGCTCTGATACCATGTTAAATTTTCAGAATTTACTTCAATATGATCTAGGATTTTAACTGAGAGAACAACATGTACAGCAAATCTACAGCATATCAATCATGGACACAATAATGCAAGCACACAAGAGACACAGAGTTTACTTGGGGAAAACCATAAAGGTGAAAAACCCCAATAACTTCATCAGAGATAGATAGAGCAATGATACAACCAGAATACAAGAGATCGTCTTCTCCTAGCAATAGAGCCTCCTCTTCCACAAGTGCGCCACTCTCCCAAGTGTGAGTGAGATAATAGAATGTGTAAAATGAGAGAGACACACTCTCTATTTATACACTAACTTGACTTGACCTTTACTCAACTAGGTCGGCCTCAACTTAACCATTTAACATAATGCTGACTAGGCCGACCCCCACTAGGGTGGTCTAATAACCCTTTGACCCACATGGCCGGCCCCCAATAGGGTGGTCTAATAACCCTTTAACCCACATGACTTATACAGGGACGACCCCAATAAGGTGGTCTAATAACCCATCAAGTATAAGTTACGACACTTCCGTATAGAGGAATAATAACATTTCTATAGGAATACAATATACATATATGTGAAATACATTCCGAAGTTACATATACATCAACATATTGTCTCTTAAAGAGAAAAAGAATTAAATAGTAATAGTGGTAGATAGGTACTAAGAGATACCGAAAAGTATACGAAGATACATCATTTTGGTACTACCTTGGTTGACGTCAATAAGACAACTATTCCAACAAGGACAGTAGCAGAATTAGCTAGTACAATGACGACGATAGAATCAGCAAGTATAATGATGACTACAGTGACGATGCTGCTAATTAGATTCTTATTCAAATAACTAACTTGGGCTAAATTTACTCAGATACAAGACAAACTTTGAAGAGTTAAAAGAGTAAGCACATGTATCATACCTATATGTTTTTATAGATACAGTAGTCTTTAATTATTCTATTTTATTTTCAAACGACGAATTTGAAACTCACACGGACTAGATTTTATTGTACTTATGAAACTTCTTACCTTTCGTCTGCACATAGAACAGGTTCAATGTTTTAGCGTACATCTAAGTAAGCTTCGAGATCCCTCATAGGACTCCCTTGGGTAGCAAAGAAGCAAACTGTCAGTATCATCTCGAAGAAAGAGTACCATATCATATTCTAACCTGGCATTTCATTATTACATCAATCATACTTATCAATGCATAAAAGAAACTGTCGCATAAAAGTCTGATTTATTAGTACATTTAACTATCATAATCATAGTTATTATGAATACATTAAGTTGTCACTGTCGCTTTAATTATAACAAAATTTTATTGGGATTAGTACTAACAATTGTTAGCTAATGATGTTACAGGCAACAATTTATTATTTTCCGTAATTATAACATATCCTAAATTAAGTTATTATTGCTAGTATCAAAATTTTTAAATTTTACGAAAATTTGGGATGTTACAGTTCATCTTGGTATTCTTCAACTGAGATCTTAGGTTCATCTTCCTATTGATGTTCCTCCCTTCATACATTCTTCCTAGGGCATCATACATTTTCTTTGGGGTCTTCTTGGATGCCACTTGGGGAATCAAGTGGTCTTTAATAGAATCAACAATGATTCTCTTTGCTCTAATCAAATCCTTCCTATACTTCTTATTAGCTTCATCTTCTTCAGTTTCTGCAATCTCATTCTTGATATACTGGACAAGATCATTCTCTTCAAGAATGAGGCCAATTCTGTATTTCCATGCCCAAAATTTTTCTATACCCTCTAGCTTGTCTTCAAGCTTAATGCTCGGAGCCATCTTTTTTAGGGATCAAAGAGATTGAAGTTTCTAAAGGGATAGAATAACACTTACCAGGAGATGTGCTTGAATGAAAGTTCTGGTGTGTTTTGCTTCTGGAAACTTCAACTTTTCACCTTCCGGATCTGCAACAAAATTTTTGGTTTATTGCACTTTGGGTCAAACTAGGGTTTGACTTTCCCAGAGTTCTACCCAACCAAAAAGTTCGATCTAGGGCTCAAAAGTTCGATTTTGAGAAGGGCTATCCATCCATGTAATCAGAATCCAAAAATATTCACTTCTGCAGAAACCTTAATTTTCACTGGAGAGAGAGAGAGATATTTTCACCTTTTGAAAGATTTCCTATTCAATCTAGCTCTGATACCATGTTAAGTTTATACTAATTTGACTAGCAGGATCACTGAAAGAAACACAATCACAATATAGACAGAGATTTTACCCTGGGAAACCCTCATGGGGTAGAAAACCCAGCAAATATTTTCTCAATAAGATGATCAACCAAATACAAGATGTAGTACAATACTAGAGCTCCTTCTCTACCTCCTATGTAGACCTTTCTCTCAGATGTGTGCTACTTTCTGAGTGATGGAAGTGTGTCATAAGTGAGGAGAATCCTCCTCTACTTATACTTGTTTCCCGACTGACTATTCACCCTATGGGGCCGACCTCTCCTAAGAGGGTCTAATAACCCCCAACAAATAAACTCAGGGCCGACCCCCACATAGGAGATCTAATAACCCTAGTTACCACAATCCATCGGAGGAATAAACATCTCTGGATATACAATAGGGTCACCTTAGAAGGATGAAACATATCCGGAATAATAAAGTACAAATATAATATTCTTAGAAACAATATTCAACAAAACCCAACAAATTTGAGCCGAAGAAGAAAAATTTCAGGTTCAATGGAAATTCTTGTTTTCAAAAGAAAGACTTTCGAAATCGAAATTTCCAAGGAAACAGTTCTATAAATAATCAGTAGTAGAATTTTATAGCTCCTAGAAATACACCCAATGTTACCAGAACAAATGACCAAAGGGCACCTATAAAAAATTTTGAGTGTCAAGGTCCTTATTATGCTTCAAACTGTCCCGATAAGAAGTGGACAGCCAATAATATTCACTGCATACAAGCTAAACCTATTGTGGGGGACTTGATAAGAGAGATGCCCATAATTAATGTAGCTCTAGACAATAGGCAAGTGGAGCATCAAGTCTCTATGGTAGAGATTGAAGGTATGCTACAAAACCACCCCGTTTCTATTTTGATTGATCCAGGTGCTAGCCTGAGTTATATATCTCCAGGATATTGTAGAAAATTTTAATCTGAAAATAGAAAAATTTAATAAATCTTGGTTAGTTAGACTAGCAACAGGAACAAAAAGAAAAGTGTCTGATTTTGTTGAAAGTTGTGTTTTATCTATGAATCAGTTAAAGACATGAACCAAGCTAAATGTTTTACCTTTAGGATCCTATGACATCTTAATTGGAATGGATTGGTTAGAAACACACCATGTTATTTTGAATTGTTATGAGAAAAGTTTTACCTGTCTAAATGATGAAGGAGAAACAGTAGAAGTGAAGGGTATTCCTAGAAATACATCACTTAGACAGATTTCAACTATGCAAGTAAAAAGAGCAGTTAGAAAAGGATGTAAGATGTTCGTAGTGAATGTAGTACATGAGGAGTCAATTACAAAAGAGGAAAAATTGGAACTAGAAGATTTACTTGTCCTACAAGAATTCCTGGATGTTTTCGTAGAGGACATTCCGGGATTACCACCAAAGAGGGATCTAGATTTTACCATTGAGCTGATACCGGGTGCGGTACCGAACTCCAAAGCTCCATATAGGATGAATATATTGGAATTAAATGAGTTAAAATCACAGTTGAAGGAACTGATTCATAAAAAACTATATAAGGCCCAGCGTGTCTCCTTGGGGGGCACCTATTATTTTTGTTAAGAAGAAGGATGGCACTTTAACGATTTGCATAGATTATCGCCAACTGAACAAGATGACAATCAAGAATCGATATCCGTTTTTCCTCATTGACGATCTATTTGATCAACTGCGTGGAGCAACGATATTTTCAAAGATTGATTTAAGGTCAGGATATCATCAAGTTCATGTGAAGGATGAGGATATTTTAAAACAGCCTTTAGAACTCGCTATGGACATTATGAGTTCATGGTCATGCCATTTGGGTTGACTAATGCCCCAGCAGTATTTATGTGCTTAATGAATAATATTCTGCACAAGTATTTGGATAAGTTCGTCATTGTATTTATAGATGACATTCTAGTATATTCTAAAAGTAAGGAAGAACATGACGAACATCTGCGTATTATTTTACAAGTTCTGAGAGATCATCAGTTATATGCTAAGTTTAGTAAGTGTGACTTTCACAAGGATAAGATTCAATATTTAGGTCACATAATCTCTAAGGAAGGAATTTCATTTGATCTCGATAAGATAAAAGCCATTAATGAATGGATGATTCCTAAGGATGTGTCGGACGTACAGTCATTTATGGGGATTACAGGATATTATAGAAAATTCATAGAATGTTTTTCGAAGATTGCAAACCCCATAACCTCCTTACAGAAGAAGGGGAAGAAGTTTGTATGGGATCAAAAGTGTGTAGACAGTTTTAAGAAGTTGAAGGAATTACTAACTACAACACCTATTCTGAGAATTGCAAATCCTAATAAATATTTTATAGTATGCACCGACGCATGTAATGATGGACTTGGTGGAGTCCTAACACAAGAGGGACATGTTGTTGCATATGAGTCTCGAAAGCTGAAAATACATGAGAAAAATTACTCTACATATGATGTGGAATTATTAGCAGCAATACACACCTTAAAAATGTGGCGTCACCATCTTATTGGCAGAAAATTTACTTTGATGACAGATAACATGGGGCTGAAGTATTTACTAGATCAAACGAACTTGAATGCTAGACAAGCTAGATGGTTAACCTTTCCAAGTGAATATGATTTTGAAATTCAGCATATAAAGTGTAAAGAGAACAAGGTTGCTGATGCTTTAAGTCATAAAAATTTTATTTCAGCCATCAGTACATACAAAACAGATTTAGAAAATCAGTTTTTTGAAGGGATTAAAATGGATGAAGAGTACATAAATTTACATGAAAAGACAGCAGAAAGTAATTTTGAAAATTCTATGGCAGATTTCAGGTTAAAAGAAAATGGCTTGCTGCTGTACAAGAACAGGTTATATGTAATGATGGGTCCAATTTTCAGGTATTTGATAACCCTTTTTCCACAGTCCATCTCAAGCAATGGCAAAGAAACACACTCAATTGTGGGAAAAATGTTTTAATTTAATTATTTAATGAAATTGTTTTTATGATTATTCTTGTATGTTAGAATAAATATAAAATAAACTGATTATATGGAAACCAAGCGTGATTGAGCAGGTTCAAGTTCATTAAAGGATGGATGTGTAGAAGACTAAAGGATCACCAAGCTCGGCGCCCTGTTTCCTAATTTATAGAGGATGCACTCCCACTTTCAAGAAGAATTAGCATTTTGACAATCAGTTTAGATCAACATTAAAATCATATAAATATGGACCTCTCAGGTAGCGAGAGGCCCCTGCTGTTATTTTTGAGAAAAACATTGTTTTAATGTTTCTGCCCTATCGATACTATGAAGTACAGACCTTTGTTTTGACATGGATTTTACATTTTAATAAGAGATTGATGATTAATTCCAACCAACGTTTCTAAGTTATATTCTCTCCTGTGTACGGGTTGGGGAGGGCCCCTCCAACACGTAGGTCAGGAGATTTCTATTTGCAGGTATTTCTTTCAATTATGCGGTTTACATTGATGAACAATTCTATTACATATGGAAGCGCTTGAATGATTTATTATTTCTGTAGTAGTTTATAATACATTCTGTAGTACAACAGAACAGTTTCAGTAGTCATGTAGGTTCTTTCTTTCAACGCATATTTGAATCAACGATTGCATGTGTATCAGCTTTGTTTTCAATATCATGGTTTATATCTGAGCTTTTTGACTGTTTCTCATTGTGATCAAATTCTTTAGTAGTAGATGGATAGCTCGAAACGATTGCACTTCAATGTTAGTTTTGGGATTTAAAATGGTTTAGATTAGAATTCTAGTTTTAGGTACAAAGTAACTACAGACTTCGTTTTCCCAAATCTTAGAATATATCTGTTATGACATTTTTATTTTCTAGATTTACCATTCCGCATTGAGTAATTTCATAAGATCATCTCCTGCACTTTCAGCATTTAAATTATTTAAAATAGATTTACTGCTTTATTTCTTAGAACAGATTTACTGCTTTTGGTATCTTTATTTCTTAGAATAGATTTACTTCTTTTGGTAATTTAATTCTTTTAATTAGATTTATTGCTTTCCAGTATTTAATTCCGTAGCATAACCAGTTTACATCTTTTAGTAGACAACCTTTAGAACATCAATACCGGCATCCAACTGTGACAGAGATTATCCTATAAGAGCACAGCTAGTGCATGCACCTCTAAAGTTTGTACGTTCCCCGGGTTGACATTTAAAGTAAGTTCTTGGTATAGCTGTCCTCATTAGGCATCCATATTAGGATCTCACCACTTTTTGGCGCCGTTGTTGGGGAGGTGCTAAATATTTTAGGAGACATCACCTAAAAACCACAAAAAGAAAACAAAAATCACATAAAACAAAAACATAAATATCTGTACCAATGAATGCCTCGTCAGCAAAGGGAAAGATTTGGCTGCTTTCTGCCCAAGAACCCCATGAACAACAACGGTAATAACAGTTCTGACCCTTCTCAGTTTGACTTGGTACAGTCTGAAGATGAAACTAACCACACATACGACCGAAACAGAGAAAACTTCACTACCAGTTCCAGCTCAAACACCTCAATGGAAAATGAAGAGGAGGAACCTAGGGAGATTTTCACTTTTCCCATTAGCATACCTCTCGGAGATGCCAGAATGAAGAACATAAATCCAAATAATCTGCCAAACTTTCATGGTTTGACTTCAGAAGATCCTGACACATTCCTATTTGAATTTGAGGTAGTTTGCAAATCCTTTGATTACACTACTGATGCACAAAAGCTAAGGCTTTGTCCTTCCACACTAAAAGACCTATCACTTCGATGGTTCATGAGCCTTGAAGGAAATAGTATCTTTAGCTGGGATCAAATGAAACAGTCATTCTTAGAAAAATATAGGGACTACTGCAAGGCCAAAGATATTAGGGATGAAATCTTTATAATGCAACAAGGAGATAGAGAGTCATTAGAAGATTATCCCCAAAGATTTCAACTCAGCTACAAACGAGCCAGCCATTGCACATTGGATCCTAAATCACTAAAACTTGTCCTTCTCAGAGGTGTAAAAGAGGAGAATTTTGAATTCTTAAATCTCCTTGGAGATATAGATATATTCCAAAAATCTTTTGACCAAATCCTGCAAATCTTCAAAAACTACTCAAGATCTAGGAAAACTAAGAATGGGACGAGGGATACACATACAACCACTGGTGGATAATCATACTCAACACCAACACTTACAAAATATGATTTAGGAAACCTGCTGGATGACATGAAAATCGACATACTGCAATCCCTATCCATGCAACTTGATGCTCTTCAAATAAAAAAGAAACAGGATGAAATTAACCAAGCCTTTGCAGTATTTTGTCCTCGTTGTAGAAAGAAGCATGAGAAGGGGTAGTGCACCTTGAACACAATAGAAGTATGTGGTCTCTGCACCGATGACTATTCCACTAATAAATGTCCCCTCTTACCCTCATGTAAGGAAGTTATTCAAGACCCAACAGCTGAAGGAACCATAGAACAGCTCTGTTTTATAAATCAGAGGAGGAATAATTTTGTTAGGCCATATCAGCAGAGCAATCAAACTTACTATAATCAAGGGCAGCCAAATTGAAACTCTGCACTGACTCCATGGAAAGCACAGCCAAACCAAAAACAATGGCAACAAAACCAGCAAGCATATCAACCATCCTATCAACAGTCATATTATCCACCATCTTATCCTCAATACCCCCCGCCTTTTCCATCCACCACAAATTATGCAAACCAATACCCCCATCCATCAAATTGGAGGGAGGCATTACAACAGCCACTTATTATGCCACCCCCACAACCTCAACCACCCCCCAGACCTCCACCTATTCCAGCCCAACCAATCCCAAATCCTAATAATAACAGACCCCCACAACAATAGTAGGCTTATAACATTGATATCACACAATTCCCAACTTATGTTGTAGACACCATAGAGATAAATGAAATAAACCTATGATCTAGAAAAACATTGCAGAATACATCCCCACACAACATCCAACAATCTGTACCTGAATCTCAAGACCACACATCAAAACCCTATGTTCAGCATCCTGATGAACCAGAACCTCCCGAGGACGAAACCCAACCACTTCCACACAACAGAAATCCCCCATTTCCAAAAAAACTTGTTCGGAATACAAAAGAAGAGGAAGAGAATACAATCTTAAACGAATTCAAGCACCTAAACATCCAAATCCTGGTTTTACAAGCCATAAGGGATGTGCCCATCTGCAACAAATTCATTAGAGAAAATTACCTAAAGAAGCCAAGAAGGAGGAAGCGTGACCCACCAACTATTAATGTAGGGGGACGATTGGTTGATTTGATGCTAGGTGTCATAATAAATCCTAAATATCTTGATCCTAGTAGTCCTGTAGTAAACGTCACCATAAATAACAAACAAATAAATGAAACCTTAATAGATTTGGGAGCTGCAATCAATGTCATGACTAAGGAAACCACGTTATACCTTGGACTCCAGTAACTCATCAGACCAACCACAACGGTACTCCAACTAGTAGACACGTCCACTGTGAAGCCCGAAGGAATGCTAGAAGACATTATGATCAATATCAAGTCCTGGGAATACCCTGCTGATTTTATAATAATCATAATCAAAAGCAAACTTAGTGGCTATCCAATTATCCTGGGTAGACCCTGGTTAGCAACTGCGAACACTTACATAGGTTGCAGATCAGGAAATATGACAATCACCAATGGACATACCAGGAATAAAATCACAATCTACCCACCAACAATGAAATCTTCAGAGTTAGAGTATCAAAATTGGATTGATGATTACCATAACACACCAAATCACGACTTACGACCTATCCCAACAATTGATGCTGCAATATCTTTAAAGGCAGTAGATGAAGATGACCATATAGATAGATTTATACAAAATATATCTCCTAACAATCATATTATTCAAGATTTTTTTTCTACAGAAACAGGTGAAAGTTCAAAACAGAACATGGATGACTTATGGACAGAAGTACTGCCAGAATAGATTGAGAAGATAAAAGTCATGGAAATTCACCTTGGCAAAACAGTCAACATAAATTCCAATTTAGAACCAGAGCAAGAAGAAAAATTGATGAAGATACTAGCACAACAAAGTAAAGCATTTGCATGGACATATGCAGATATGAAAGGAATACATCCTGATATCTGCAAACACTACATTTACATAAAAGAAGGTTCTACTCCCATCAAGCAACCATAAAGAAGGTTGAACCCTGCACTAAAAGACATAGTCAAAGTGGAATTACAAAATTTATTAGATGCAGGGTTCATCTATCCAATAGATGATAGTGAGTGGGTCTCACCACTAATCATAGTGCCCAAAAAAGGAGGCAAATGGAGAATTTGTGTGGACTACAGGGAGCTGAATAAAGAAACAAAGAAAGATCATTTTCCACTTCCATTTATAGACTAGGTGCTGGATACATTATCTAGAAACAAGTACTTGTCATTCTTAGACGGTTTCAGTGGGTACAATCAAATTTTAATACACCCAGTTGATCAAGATAAGATGACCTTCACATGCCCATGGGGAACTTACACCTATAGGGTCCTACCCTTTGGTCTATGTAACGCCCCAGCAACATTTCAAAGAGCCATACTGAGTATTTTCTCCGATTTTCTGAATAACAAAATGGAAGTCTTCATGGATGATTTCACACCTTTATGGACAGAGCTTTGACCAGGCATTGAAAAATATTGAATTAGTATTAAAGAAATGTATTCAAATGAGCTTGTGCCTAAGAAATGACAAATGCAGGATGTTAATGGAAGAAGGAATTGTTCTAGGACATCATATATCACAGAGAGGTATAGAGGTGGATCAAGCTAAAGTCTCAGTAATCAGAACACCACCCCCACCTGTCAAACAAAGAGATGTGAGAAGCTTCCTTGGAAAAACAGGATACTATAGGAGATTTATTGAGAATTATAGAAGAATTAATGCCCCCATGTTTGCACTTCTCACAAAAGACAATGAGTTCATATGGACAAGCAACTACATGTTAGCATTTGAAAATCTTAAACAGAAAACCATCACAGCACCAATACTTCAAGGACCAAACTGGGAAATTCCATTTCACATTCACACCGATGCATCAGATTAACCCATCGGATCTGTGCTTGGGCAAGAACAAGACAAGAAACCCTATGCCATATACTATATAAGCAAAAATTTGGCTGGGGCAGAACTCAAATACATAGTCACAAAGAGGGAATTTATGGCAGTCATACATGGAATCAATAAATTCAGCCATTACATTACAGGATACCAAAGTTATATCCATACTGACCACTCAGTGATAAGATATCTTATGAACAAGCCTAATACCAGTGCAAGAATTATTCGATGGATGCTACTTCTACAGGAATTCGACATCACGATAATAGATAAACCAGGAAAGCATAATGTCGTAGCAGACTTTTGTCAAGAATAACACATGGGAAAGATAATGAATTGGTTCAATAAAACTTCCTTGATGAGCACCTTTTTCCCATATCAATAAAAAGCCCATGGTTTGATGACATAGCAAACTATTTGGTATCCGGGAAGTTTCCAAAACATTACAGCTATAAAGAAAGGACAAAAGTAATAAGACAAAGTGCCACATATACATGGATAGAGGGCATGCTTTTTAAATAGGGACCAAATCAAGTACTTAGAAGGTGCATTAGGGAAGATGAGGTACATGACATAATGCATGCCACCCACAATGAACCCTGTGGAGGACACTACGCTGCAAAAAGGACATCCTAGAAGATCTTGCAAACAGGGTATTATTGGCCAACACTCCACAGAGATGCCTATGAGTATGTGTCCCATTGCGACGATTGCCAGAGAATGGGAAAACCAACACAAAACAAGAAATGCCACTACATCCACAAATCTCTTTAGAGGCATTCGATAAGTGGGGATTTGATTTTGTTGGCCCATTCAACCCACAGTCCAATCAGAAGAGCTACATCCTTGTATGCACTGATTACCTTGCAAAATGGATAGAGGTAGCAGCACTGGTTGCTGCAAATGAAACCAGTGTGGCCAAATTCTTTACTGAGTAGATCTTTCACAGATTTGGGGTGCCAAGAGAAGTATTTTCTGATCAAGGACCACAATTCACATCAAATTTAATTGAAAAATTGATGAAAAGAAACAATGTAAAGCACAAACAGTCATTCTCCTACCACCCTCAAGGAAATGGTCAAGCTCAAGTAACCAACAGGGAATTAGAGAGAATCTTGACAAAAACTGGCCAACTTCACAAAAGGGATTGGGCTGACAGACTTAGTGAAGCAGTTTGGGCTTACAATACTACATGGAAAACAACAACAGGATTCACACCTTATGAACTGGTCTATGGGAAAAAGGTCATGCTACCAATCGAATTTGAAGTAAAAACATTAAGAATCATAGCCGATCTAAATATGAACCTATCAGACATTCAAAAATAACGCATGCTACAGCTAAATCAACTGGATGAACACCACCAACAAGCACTTACACATACTGAAATCATCCAACAGCAAAGAAAGAAATGGCATGATCAACATTTGAAGGATAAGAAATTCAACGAAGGTGATTGGGCACTACTCTACAACTCCAGATTTCACACATTCAAAGGAAAGCTAACAACTAGATGGCTTGGACCTTACACTATACAGAAAATTTATGACAATGGGGCTATGAGAATTATTACAATTGATGATGATGAGTTCCCCATGATAGTGAATGGGCATCGCCTAAAAATCTACAAAAAAACAAAGTCCAAAGAAGAATTTACACAAGTACTCTACCAACAACAATTGATGCTGATAGAGCATGCTGCAAATCAGTAAACTTCAATGCATATCATGAAATATATATATATATAAAGAAAAAAAACAAAAACAAAAAAAAGGGGGGGTAACAGGAAATCCATAGGGCATCAACCTATTCAAGCGAGCCTGCACATTGATTCAAGCGAGGCTGCCATTTATTCAAATGATCTTGAAATCAATTCAAGCAAGCCAACCACATCTACATGCAGAAATCAGTCTTCATCTACTACGGAATTTTTCAAGACACACCATGCCATGCCAACCTTTTTCAAAAATATTCAAGCGAGCCTGCAAGTTATTCAAGGGAGCCAATCACATCCAACCATGCAATCATCCGAATATAAAGCACGATCGCCTAAGTCGTATGAACAACTGGCACAATTTTCAAAAGCACATATTCAGCAAATTCAGAATGCGCAAAACAGAAAAAGCAGCCTATGCACGTAACTACTGACATGCTGAAATCAACTACAGACACCACAAAAATATACTACAGAATCCACCATGCATGAAAAACGCAGTAGATCATCAATGCAGGTACGCATACATACCAAGGTAATCTCTAAAACTATTTTATTTGATTCTTAAGGTAAATCATTTTCCCACAATACATTCGTTTCTAGTCAGCTGAGGACAGCTTCCATTTCAAATCGGCGGCATGGTGGAATGACCTTCGTAACTCATGATTGCTACCAAAGTCCCGTCACCCTCAGCAAATCATGATCACGACCTTCACCACATGAAGTACAAAGGTTGATCATGAGAAGGCAGAGATTGATCATGAAAAATAGGGGATTAAAAGTGGCAAGTACAGATATGATGGAAAGGATAGGTGCAGAAAGGCAGTGAATTAGGGTGCAAAATATTCCACAATTTTGCATATAAGTAACCACCCAGAATTCCCGAGAAGCAGCCACCATTGTATTCCTTGAGCCTGTAGGCAAAGCTCAACCAAGTTAAAGGTATAAAACTACATTCCAAAGCCCTGGTTTGTCTGGTTATAAAGAAGATTCGAAAAATGACAAAGGGTTTTAAAAAGAGTGAACCGGAAGATAACAGTGCCATTTATCAAAGCCCAAGAGTCTTGCAGATCATTCGCAACTCAGGCTGGATGCCATTTATCCTTGGACTGAGAGGATACCATACAGGGGTAGCCTAGGAGTTCGCAAGAAACTTCAAGCATATTAAATATGAACAGTATGTCACCCGGGTGAAGGGGTTATGCATAAAAGTGGATGAGGACATGATAGCCAAACACACTGGTCTTCCAATGGGCCTGCATTGGAGCAGCAATGACCGGGAGGAAAACCACACAGCAAAAGCATCATTCTTTGAGCATGGAGAGGTTTATGATGAAGACAAAAATGGAGTCAAAAGACCCTCCATGCCAACACCATGGGATGAAATGGCTGCAATTTTCCTGAGGTATATTACATGCACTAGAAGATTAAGCTATGTTCCCATTTTCCATTTTGATATTTTAGAGCTTCTTAGGCACAGAAGTCACATTTCATCAAACAACAATATTAGCATTCCATTTTACCTGCTCCAATCCCTAGCAGAGATGAGCAAGAAGGTGGCTAAGGGAAAAGAGGATTTTGTGGCCCATCATGGGCTGATCAAACTAATAGTTGGTGAGGATCTAAAAGCTCAGATTCTAGAGCTCTCCTAGGAGGAGTTCATCATGGTGTCTGTTGAGGACGTTCAGAGAATGAGGACTATGCCCATGCCACCTGAATCAAAAAGTAATACCACCTCTGTATCAGGGGAAAAAAGAAAAATTGACTTGGACAGTGTGGCCGACACCTTGGTCAAAATAAAACACTCCAAAGAGGACTCCCCCAAATCAGACCCAGATATCCATACCAGTAGTCAGGGGTCAAATAGGCGCAGCAAGAGATTCACGCAGGTATCTAAAATCCGAGTCTCCAAGGAGAAAGAAAGGGAACCCATCCCCCTGATTACCAATGTGTCTGATGATGACATTGATCCTTTTATAGATCAGAAGGATCCCACTACAGATGAAGAAGACGACGAAGAAGAAAAAGAAGAAGAGGATGAAGAAGAGGAAAAGCACGATACAAGAAAAGAAATGGATAAAGAAGAAGAGTAGAGGTTACAGGAGCAAGGCAACTTTCAGGAAAACCCTCTAGAATGTAATGAAGACCCCGAGGTTGTTTCCTAGCTCGCTGAAGCACGAGCATAATTGGAAAGGCTCAGAAATGAGTTGGCAACATTAATAATTGGGCCAGGAATCCAGGCCACACCTCCCCCATTCTAAGCCGAGAAGACACAAATCCTAAAGATGCATCATGCAGAAGAGCTCCGGCAGGCCGAGAAGAAGAATTTAGCGCTACAAGAAAAGTTGGCCGAAGCACAAAACAAATTAGCAAGGAAAGACTAGGAGATTATCAAATTTAAGGATGTTTTTGCCACTACTATCAGCATATATGAGAGACTGTGTGACCTCAGACCACCATCGGTGGTATATGCAGTTTATTTACAAGAGAAATGGGGCGAATTCCAGTTCCATAGGTTGAAGAAAGGTCTCCCTATAGAGGTAAGCACTCCCAAAGAATTTATTGATGCATCTTTGAACTCCACAGAGCTGGAGAAAGAACAATTGAGTGAGTTCTTCTTGCACAATTTCATAGTTTCTGGCTCGCCCAATTGGTCTCCAAACCCATATGTGGGCGATTTCTAGTTAAGGGCATTGTGTTCGTGGATGAACCACGAAATTGAGCGAGCCCAGGACTATCATCTCTATGTTGCATCCAAATAGAAAACCCCATTAATGATCAGACCAGAGCCGACTCACCCTAAGGGAATAATCTATAACCATAGGATCCTCACTCAAGACGAGGAACTGATACCCATTCTCTTCGCAAAACAACAGGAGGTGGTGATTCATTTTGACATTACACTCTGCAGCACACAAAAGGAAGTTAATGAGTCCATCAGGGAAAGGTGGAGCAGGGTGGTAAACGATCTAAAAAGAAGAGAACTCCACTCTCCCCTCAGGCTTGAGGATGCTCTTTTCAAAACCACACTCTACAAAGAATCCCTGGCAAGAAACCAACTCAGGTGGATTGGGATGAGGTTGAATCCCCCATTCTTTCTTTCCCCAGTCCTCAAAGAACATATTAATGAAGAGGAAGAGATGAAGGCATGGGCTAGGGAGGATCAGAATTTTGGATATCTCAGGCAGGTAGGGACACCTAAGGTGGTAGCATGGGATATCAGGGAGGTCATTAACGAATTGAATAAGTCACCCAAGGATGGGTGAATCCTTCAAGTAGGGGAGAGAATGATGGGTCCAATTTTCAGGTATTTGATAACCCTTTTTCCATAGTCCAGCTCAAGTAATGGCAAAGAAACACACTCAATTGTGGGAAAATTGTTTTACTTTAATTATTTAATGAAATTTTTTTTATGATTATTCTTGTATGTTAGAATGCGTATCAAATAAACTGATTATATGGAAACCAAGCGTGATTGAGCAGGTTCAAGTTCATTAAAGGATGGACGTGTAGAAGACTAAAGGATCACCAAGCTCGACGCCCTATTTCCTAATTTATAGAGGACGCACTCCCACTTTCAAAAAGAATCGGTATTTTGACAATCAGTTAGGATCAACATTAAAATCATATAAATATGGACCTCTTGGGTAGCGAGAGGCCACTGTTGTTATTTTTGAGAAAATCATTGTTTTAGTGTTTCTGCCCTATCGATACTGCGAAGTACAAAACTTTGTTTTGACATGGATTTTACATTTTAATAAGAGATTGATGATTAATTCTAGCCAGTGTTTCTAAGTTTTATTCTCTCCTGCGTATGGGTTGGGGAGGGCCCCTCCAACACGTAGGTCAGGAGATTTCTATTTGCGGGTATTTCTTTCAATTATGCATTTTACATTGATGAACAGTTCTATTACATATGGAAGCACTTGAATGATTTATTATTTCTGTAGTAGTTTATAATATATTCTGTAGTACAACAGAACAGTTTCAGTAGTCCTGTACGTTCTTTATTTCAACACATATTTGAATCAACGATTGCATGTGTATCCGCTTTGCTTTCAATATCATGGTTTATATCTGAAGTTTTTGACTGTTTCTCATCGTGATCAATTTCCTTAGTAGTAGATGGATAGCTTGAAATGATTGCACTTCAATGTTAGTTTTGGGATTTAAAATGGTTTAGATCAGAATTCTAGTTTTAGGTATAAAGTAACTACAGACTTCGTTTTCCCAAATCGTAGAATAGATCTGTTATGACATTTTCATTTTCTAGATTTACCATTCCACATTGAGTAATTTCATAAGATCATCTTCTACACTTTCAACATTTCAATTATTTAAAATAGATTTACTGCTTTATTTCCTAGAATATATTTACTGCTTTTGGTATCTTATTTCTTAGAACATATTTATTGCTTTTGGTACTTTAATTCTTTTAATTAGATTTATTGCTTCCAGTATTTAATTCCGTAGCATAACCAGTTTACATCTTTTAGTAGATAACCTCTAGAACATCAATACCAACATCCAACTGTGACAGAGATTATCCTATAAGAGCACAGATAGTGCATGCACCTCTAAAGTGTGTACGTTCCCCGGGTTGACATTTAAAGTAAGCTTTTGGTATAGCTGTCCTCATTAGGCATCCATATTAGGAGCTCACCATGTACCCAATGTACCAAAGATAAAAATTCTGATATGAGATGCACAAAAGTCATTATGTCGGTCATCTAGGTTATCAGAAATCCATAACTATGTTATGGAAAGATTATTATTGGCCCAGGATGAAGGATGAAGTAGCAGAAAATATAGCTAAATGCATTGACTGTCAAAGAGTAAAGGTTGAACATGAACATCCGGCTGGACTGTTACAGCCATTACCTATACCTAGTTTGAAATGGGAGATCATCAGCATAGATTTTATTACCAGACTACCAAGAAATTAGAAACAAAATGATTCTATCATGGTGGTAGTGGATAAACTCAGCAAGGCAACACATTTTATACCAGTAAAAACTACTTATAAGGCTTCAGATATTGCAGAAATTTTCATGAAACAGATTTTTCGATTACATGGAATACAAAAAGTGATAGTTTCAGACCGTGATTCTAAGTTTACTGGAAACTTCTGGAGATCTTTGTTTAAAGGGTTGAATACAACCTTAAACTTTAGCACAACATTTCATTCACAAACGGATGGATAGACGGAAAGGGTAAATCAGATATTGGAAGACATGCTAAGGATGTATGTCAAGGACCAGCCTGGTAAGTGGGAGGATTACTTGCATTTAGCAGAGTTTGCATATAACAACCATTACCATGCATCATCTAGGCTTATCCCTTTCGAAATTATTTATGGTAGGAAATGTAATACACCAGTTTCTTGGAATGACCCAGTTAATAGATTTATTTTAGGACCTGAATTGTTGAAGGAAATAGAACTAACTGTGCAACAGGTACAAAGAAATCTTAAAGCTACCCAAGATAGGAAAAAGAGTCAAGCAGATCTTAAAATGACTCATAAAGAGTTCCAGGTTGGTGAGCATGTTTTCATTAAGGTAAGACCAAAGAAGAGCTCATTAAAATTGGGAAGCTGTGCCAAGCTGGCACCTAGGTATTGTGGTCCTTTCGAAATTTTGTAAAGGGTTGGACCCATGGCATACCAACTAGCTTTGCCACCAAATCTAAGAATACATAATGTTTTTTCATATTTCAGTTTTAAAGAAATCTGTACACGATGCTACTCATGTTATAAATTGGAATGATGTACAGATGGAACAAGACAGATATTTTCAGGTGGAACTGGATTGTATCCTCGAAAGGAGGGAAACTCTACTCTGGAATCACACCATTGGGAAGGTAAAGGTGCAATGGAAGCACCTTAGCCCAGACGAGGCAACCTGGGAGTTGGAGAGTAGTATGTGGGTAGCATGCCCAGCTCTGTTTCAGGAACACTTGGAAAATGAATGAACAACATCGATGACGATGTTGAGACTTAAGGGGGGGTGTATGTCACCTACCCAAATTTTGAGACTATTTATTTTATTTGGAAAGAAATTAGCTCAAATTTTAATTACAAAGTTTTGTAATTATGACCAAATCTAGTCAAGGATGATTGTAATGACATATTATTATTATTTAATAAATTAAAACAAGAGACAAACACCCAAGGGAATTGTTAAATAAGTGTTCATTGACCCACTAGGAGGAATGGAAGCTGTTAGAAGGCATGGGACAGGTGTCAGCATTTGCACTCCACCAATAGTTGTTGGTTATGGGACAACTACCCCTAAGTTTGTGGCACTATCCCCCAAGTGGGTGGAAGAGATTTTTTAGCTCATTAATGACCAGGTTAACCATTAAAAGGCCTAGGCAACCTAGATAGGGCAAATTCGAATTGAGCAGGGAGCTCCACATTATTTTTTGTAGAAATAATTCCTCAAGTCTATCAGGTGATCACTGAGAGATTTGAATAGGGAGGCTAAGTGAATGTGCATTGTGAGTTTGCTGAATTTATTCTGAGAAGGAAACCAGAGGTGTTGATGTAGGTCTCTTTGACTGCTAAGTCTATATGACTGAATGATCTATATTGTTGCTGCAAGTTGATGACCTAAAGCTTCTACAGATTCTTCTTCCTAGTGGTTTAGTGAACAGGCTTGGGGGTCCTAAGGAAATTAATTTGGTTTCCTTCAGGAGTAGGTTAGGTGGAACAGGTTCCTTGGGTTGTTTGTTTCTCCTACATTCACCAGGTTCTACTGTTCTGTCTTGTTTATTTTCAGTTAAATGATTGTCTACATTTGTAGATTTAGTATTTACAATTAATGGCATACAGAAGAAATTGTTTCAATTTATGACCTCTGTATGATTTTGTATAAAGATGGTCAATTAAATAAGATGATTGATTAAATATCTTCTCTGCATTTTTCCCATAATGTTTTCTGTATATTACTCTAGTACAGAGAAGTAGAATTAAGTTAGATGAATGATGGGCAGAATGCCAAGTGAATGATTAGACTAACACTGTGCGTGTTTTTTTTAATTCTGCAATATCAATTATATATGTCTAAATTCAGAATGTAGAACAACATATCATAAAACAGATATTGTAGCATTTTCTTTACTTAGTAACAAAAATAAAACATTTCATATATGTACAGAACTAGATTTTCAAATTATCACTATCTATTTCTGATAGCTAATGCTATGCATTCTATTACTATTCTTTCCAACAATAATGTGTTATAAATCGACTTATTTCAGGCATCTTCATTCCTAAAAATTTAACAGTTGCAATTTAAAATATTCTATTTACACAGAGTTGTTACTCAATATAAATAACACTAAATAGATACTTATTATTCACAAATAATAGTATCACTGTATATTACTATTTCATTTTAGTATCCATATCTCATA